>CM027394.1:108635943-108653928 GCA_015711505.1 Sylvilagus bachmani | reverse complement strand
GGCAGGTGGGCGACCCTGGGCCTGGGGCTCCGTGGTTGGCACCCTCAGACCAGCGCCATGGGGGCCCTGGGTCTGTGGCTCTGTGGTTGGCACCCTCAGACCAGCGCCATGGCAGGTGGTGGCCTTGGGCCTGGGGCTCCGTGGTTGGCACCCTCAGACCAGCGCCATGGGGGCCCTGGGCCTGGGGCTCCGTGGTTGGCACCCTCAGACCAGCACCATGGGGGCCCTGGGCGTGGGGCTCCGTGGTTGGCACCCTCAGACCAGCACCATGGGGGCCCTGGGCCTGGGGCTCCATGGTTGGTACTCTCAGACCAGAGCCATGGGGGCCCTGGGCGTGGGGCTCCGTGGTTGGCACCCACAGGCCAGCGCCGTGGCAGGCGGACGGCTGCACTTGACTGTGAGCAGGGAGAGCCCGTCCGTCACTGCAGGCCTGCCCAGCCAGGCTCCAGGTCCTGCGGCCCCATGCTGGACCGCTGACAAACACAGGCCAGGTCGTCTCCAAGGTCTCCCCTGGGGGACAGACAGGACCAGGGCTGGAGCGCAGTGACAGTGGCCGGCAGTGCCCCTCCCGCAGAGCGTGTGCCTTCAGCCACTGGGGCAGAACGAGTGGTGCAGAAATCACTGGGCCTCAGTCTGCCTCCAGGACGCGGAAGTGAAACCGCCTCTCGGCTCAGTTCCCATGGGGATGAGCCCTGCCTTGGGCTGAGAGGGCAGAGTCAGGGGGGCCGGGGGCCCCTCCTGACCCCCTGTCTGCTCCCTTCGCAGCTGGTTTTCTCACCGAACCTTAACCTCTGGCTGCCTGCCAGGGAGAGGGAGGCCCACGCTGCGAGCAGGCTCTGCACCTGTCTGGGAGAGGAAGCTGCCAGAGAGGGCTGAGCCAGCCCCAGGCCCACCTGTGGCGATGGAGGGGTGGGGGCTGCGGGAGCCTGGAGTTGCACTGGGGGAGGGGCTGGGGCTTTCTCTCCTAGCTTTGGTATCTTGGGGGTCGGCCCTGTTGCAGGTGCGGCCTGGGTTCAAAGAGCTGGCAACACGGGGCTGCTGCCACTTGCCAAGGCTTTGCGGTAGGCACTTGTGTGTGTGTCATCTCGTTTGATCTTCTGTCTCCAGGCCCACCCACACCCTGGCTGCCTGGCCCTGGCCTTGGGGGGGTAGGGGAGGAGCCTGGACCAAGGTGTGAGTGGCATCTGGGAGTGGGCCGCGGCCTCTCTTTAGGATGACACTGTGAGGGGTTGAGGTCCAGAGTCTCCACTGTCTCTCACCAGGGCCTGGGAACTAGCGGGCTGCGGCAGACTTAAGGAGGCATTCAGGAAGGGGCAGGCACGCTGGGGCCCCTCAGGCTGGGCAGAGGCCCTAGAAGGCCAGGGCCAGGCGAGGCTCCGGGAACCCTCCTGGGAGGAGAAGTGAAAGGGGGCAGAGCCCAGGGTCAGGAGAGGAACTAGAGGAACTGGAAGGCCTGGGAGGCCGCTGAGCTGGTCTGGGTTTTGCATTTCTAAGAGGTGGCAGGGTAGGGAGGGGATGGCCAGGGACCAGCTCTGGGCGTGGCCAACCCAGCAGACACCACCAGCATTCTCACTCCTTAGACTTCCAGTGGCTTTTTTTTTTTTTTAAGATTTATTTATTTATTTGAAAGTCAGTTACACACAGAGAGAGAGAGAGAGAGAGAGAGAGGGAGGTCTTCCATCTGCTGGGTCACTCCTCAGATGGCTGCAATGGCTGGAGCTGCACTAATCCGAAGCCAGGAGCTTCTTCTGGGTCTCCCACGTGGGTGCAGGGGCCCAAGCACTTGGGCCATCTTCCACTGCTTTCCCAGGCCACAGCAGAGAGCTGGATGGGAAGTGGAGCAGCCGGGTCTCGAACTGGCGCCCATATGGGATGCCGGCACTGCAGGCAGTGGCTTTACCCACTACGCCACAGCGCCGGCCCCTCCAGCATCTTCTACATGCAGCAGCCAAGGCCCTGCCTCCTCTTCCTCGGGGCAGACCAAGCCCATAAGAGTGGATTCCCAGGGGGCCGGGGCACATGCCCCCGATGCAGCTGTGCCCAAGGCCCCCCAGTGTGCGGGAGCCCACCCTTCACCCGCTCAGAGAGCTCTCCTGCCAGGAACAATCGAGCCAGGAGTCTCTGGCCCTGCCCCTCCACCCCGCCTCCGCCAAACCCAGGGGAAGCAGCTGCCTCCACTTCCTTCTCCCCACCCCTCCCACCGAACGGGCCCTGGTCCCGCTGGGAGCTGCCGGGGTGCGGGGCCAGTGGTCAGCTCCAGGTCTCCTTGGCTGTGCTTCATGGCTTTGCCTTGCGATGCGGCCGGCACCTGGCCCACGCTCACCTGCCTCCACCTCCCTGGCCCTTTCTCCCTCATCTCTGCCACCTCCTGACTTCCGAGCCTCTGGTCCCAGGGGCTGCTCCGTCGCCTAAACTCACCCTGACCTCCGGCTGCCCGTTCCCCTCTCGCGTGGGTGCCAGGCGCCTCCAGCCTCGGACACTGGGGCCGAACGGCGTGGCCTTGCCTGCACGGCTCCCCAGGCCAGCCGGTTTCTTGTGAGAGCATCCTGGAGTCATGGCCGACTCTTTGACATCCCTTGCATCATGACGCGGTGACTAGATGTGTGGAGAGAGGCCAGCCCTGAAACAGTTGGACATTGCCACTGGGCCATGGCCGCTGTCACCGGGTGCCCCTGCGGGAGGGGAGAGGGGAAGCGGCAGGAAGTCCCTCCACTGCCAGAGCTGAGTGCACCCCTGCAGGGCTGGGGGTGCCCAGGCAGAGGTGCTCCCAGGGGGGTGGGGGGCCAGGTGATGGCTGGGCGGAGACAGGGACCTGGACAGAGCAGGTGGGAAGGGACAGAAGCCTAGAGGACAGGAGATCCTGGGGCAGCCGAGAACGGTGGAGAGATTGGTGGGTGGGGGCTGCAGGGCTCCGTGTTGGGGTTCCAGGAGATGCGGGTCGTAGTATGCAGACGGCCAGTTCGCTTAGCAGGAACTTGTTAGTGAGAGCAGCGGGGGGGGGGGGTGCAGGTCTTGGGGAAGGAAGCAGGACGGGACCTTGGGACTTGGGTTTGTGTACCTTGAGCAGGTGGGGTCACATCTACTCCTAGGAAGTGGTGCTGGGCGGGCCCTTGTGGGTTCGGGGCCTTTGTGGGTGGGGGTGGCCGCTGGCCCGGGTGCTGCTGGCCCGGGTGGCCACTGACCGGGTGCCGCTGGCCCTGGCAGATCGCATCAACATCAAGAGGAAGGGTGCGTGGCCCTCCACCCTGCTGTCAGTGCAGCACGTCCTGGACTGCGGCAACGCTGGCTCCTGCGAGGGGGGCAACGACCTGCCGGTGTGGGAGTACGCCCACCGCCACGGCATCCCCGACGAGACGTGCAACAACTACCAGGCCAAGGACCAAGGTGCGTGCTGCCCATGCCGGACACGCGGCTGCCCGTGCCGGACATGCGGCTGCCCGTGCCGGGACACGCGGCTGCGCTCCGGGGCGCCCGTGCTGCCCATGCCGGGATACCCGGCTGCTCTCCGGGGCTCCCCGGGCTCCCCGGGCTGACCTCCGACTCGGGTGCTGTGGAACCCCCTCCACCTGAACCCAGCCCACAACCCCAAACTGACCCTGTTGGGCTGAGGCCAAGCCCCTCTGATCCGACCCAACCTGAAAGAGACGGAGCGCATCCGAGACCCGCCGATGTGCGATAAGCGTGCTATCTTTGAATAGCGAGCTTGGCCACAGGCACACCATTTTCTGGTTGTGCCGGGCTCTGGGCATTTGGTATCCAAGGGACAAAAGTTCTTTTTTAATAAGATTTTCTTAGTTATTTGAGAGACAGAGATACAGACAGAGAGGGAAAGGTCTTCCATCTGCTGGTTCACTCCCCAAGTGGCTGCAGAGGCCAGAGCTGGGCCCATCCAAAGCCAGGAGCCAGGAGCTTCTTCCGGGTCTCCCACGTGGGTGCAGGGGCCCAAGCACTCGGGCCATCTTCCACTGCTTTCCCAGGCCACAGCAGAGAGCTGGATGGGCAGTGGAGCAGCCGGGACTCAAGCGCCCATATGAGATGCCAGCGCCACAGGTGGAGGCTTAACCCTCTGTCACCACAGCGCAAAATTAAACCGACAGTTTAATCCTCAGGTTTACTGTCCCAGGGCAGAGCGTAGCTGCTAGAGCAATAGGTAACACCAGGTGCTCAAGGCACACTGAGGGCCAGTGCCCGCAGCCCGTGTCAGAGCCACTGGATCAAGTCTTGGCTGCTCTGCTTCCAAGCCAGCTCCCTGCTATGGCCTGGAAAAGTGGCGGAAGGGGGCCGACGTGCTTGGGCCCCTGCACCCACGTGGGAGACCCGGATGGAGCTTCAGGCTCCTGCCTTCAGTCTGGCCCAGCCACAGCCATTGTGGCCATCTGAGAAGTGAACCAGAGGATAGAAGATCTTTTTCTCTGTCATTCTTTCAAATAAATACATCTTTTTTTTTTTTAACATTTATTTATTTGAAAGAGAGAGAGAGAAAGTCTTCCATCCGCTGGTTCATTCCCCAGTTGGCCGCAACAGCTAGAGCTGTGCCAGTCTGAAGCCAGGAGCCAGGAGCTTCTTCCGGGTCTCCCACATGGGTGCAGGGGCCCAAGCACTTGGGCGTCTTCTACTGCTTCCCAAGGCCATAGCAGGGAGCTGGATCATAGAAGTGGAGCAGCCAGGACTTGAACTGGTGCCCATATGGGATGCAGGCACTGCAGGTGGATACTTAATCTGCTACACCACAGCATCAGCTCTGGAAATGCCTTTTTTTGTTTTTAAAGATTTATTTATTTGAAAGACAGAGTTACAGAGAGATCTTCTATCCACTGGTTCACTCCCCAACAGCCAGAGCTGAGCCGATCAGGAGCCAAGAGCTTCTCCTGGTCTCCCACATGGTAGAGAAGCCCAAGAAGCTGGGCGCTCCTCCCGCTGTTTTCCGGGCATATTAACAGAGAGCTGGATCAGAAGTGGAGCAGTCGGGACTCAAACCAGTGCCCATATGGGAGGCCAACACTGCATGCTGGGGCTTTAACCTGCTGTGCCACAGCACTGCCCCCCAAAAATGCTATTTTTAAAAAAACTCAATGTATTGGCCCATTTATTCACTAGCTGGCAGTGGAATTGTGGTTTTTTTTTTTTTAAGATTTTTTTACTTGAAAGAGTTCGAGACAGATCTGTCCACTGGTTCGCCCCACACATGGTGGCAATAGCAGGGGCTGGGCCAGGCCGCAGCCAGGAGCTTCTTGCGGGTCTCCCACGTGGGTGCAGGGCCCAAGCACTTGGACCATCTTCCGCTGCCTTCCTAGGCCACTGGCAGGGAGCTGGATCGGAAGTGGAGCAGTGGGGACCGGTGCTGGCTGGCATGTGGGATGCCGACGTCCCAGGCAGCGGCCCCAGGAGAATTCTTATTAGCGCCAAGGAGTTGATTACACTCAAGTTTCAGCTGTAACGTGGAACGGTCCTTCCCCTAGCCTTTAAAGAAGGCAGGCTGAACTTTTGCATGCCTACTATGCGCTAATCAGCGTGTGTCAGATTTTCTGCCAAGGCCCTGAGAGGGGCTTTTCATAACCGCCAGCAGCTAAGAGCCGAGTGCCCGCCCGGGAGCTGGAGGGGCCCGGACTCGCGGCTTTGTGGGCTGCAGCGTCCTGCTAGCTCCCTGCTCTGCCCTAGAGTGTGACAAGTTCAACCTGTGTGGGACGTGCACGGAGTTCAAGGAGTGTCACCCGGTGCAGAACTACACGCTCTGGAAAGTGGGCGACTACGGCTCCCTCTCGGGGAGAGAGAAGATGATGGCTGAAATCTACGCTAACGGCCCCATCAGGTGAGCAGAGGCCAGAGCCAGGGTCCCCGGAGGGTGCACGCTGCGTGTAGGCCCTCTGCTCGCTCCTGGGGGCCAGCTGTGCTCACAGCAGCTGCCACAGCACCTGCCCTCCCACAAGTGCCACAGTCACTGCTCTGCCCCTCGGGAGCCCCCAGGCTGGCATACAGGGCACTCGCCGAGGGGTCATGGAGGCTGGCGGGCTCACTGATGTGCTCGGAGCGCCCGAGTCCTCCAGCCCAGGGCTCACGCGGCTGCTCGCTCGCAGCTGCGGTATAATGGCCACGGAGAAGATGGCCAACTACACCGGCGGCATCTACAGCGAGTACTCCGACAAGCTGTTCATCAACCACATCGTCTCCGTGGCCGGCTGGGGCGTCAGTGACGGGACCGAGTACTGGATCGTCCGCAACTCCTGGGGCGAACCGTGGGTAAGGCTGTGCCTGGGGCCCGGCTCCTGTCCCTTCCAGCTTTTATGCTCCAGCCCTGGCACGAGACCCCCGGGGCCAGCTCCCTGTGGTGCCATGGCCCCCTGAAGCCGCGGGACATTGCCAAGTGCCCCGAGGGCGGGGTGGGAGGTGCTTCTCCCGCTACAGCCATCTCCATCTCCGTCGCACGGTGCAGGTTTTTCTAAAATGCTTTTGATTTGGTCAGAAATTCAGGGAAGGTAAGTGAACTGCCAGCTGTGACCCATTAATAGTTTGGGGCCCGTGCAACCCAGGGAGTGGTCACCTCGGCGCTGTGTGGGCCGCCGTGGGGGCACCAGCGGGCAGTCAGCTGCTCTGTGGCATTCATTAGCTTGTGGCAGAGGGCCCTCGAGTTGAACATTAACCAGGTTGGGTACTCACAGGGCTGACTGGTCCCAGGAAGGGGGAGGGGTGGCCGAGGAGCAGGGGCTGACGGCCGACCCCCTCCCTGCAGGGCGAGAGGGGCTGGATGAGGATCGTGACCAGCAGCTACAAGGGCGGCCGTGGCGCCAGCTACAACCTGGCCATCGAGGAGACCTGCACCTTCGGGGACCCCATCGTCTAGGGCCGCGCGTCGGGAGCAGCAGCTTCCAGGGCAGTGATGCGTGAGCCCTACAGAGGGGACCCCGTCGTGACGAGTGCCCGGTGAGGACTGGGTGGCTGCGAGGCCCGGAATACCTCGAAAGAGCCTGTCGGTGTGAGGCCCAGAGGCCCACGCGGCGGAGCTGGGCGTGGCAGGAGGTGCCTGCATGGGACGCCTCGGGCCGGCCAACCAGCCACCTGGTTGCCCCACCGCGCGACAGGACACTGCAGGGCGCCAGGTCTCGGAGAGAGGGCCTGGTGTCTCGCACTGGGCTTTCAGCGGTGAAACAGTCCACTCATCGGGGACTTCCCAGCTGCCAGGTGACAAATAAAATACCCAGTTTCACACGAGGACCGAGCCTGTGTGTGCTTCATTTACCCAGGAACACCACCCAGCCCACACCGGCTTTGTAAAAACTGATTTATTATTCTAGCAAATTAAAACAGTTGCAGCATCAACAAACGGGGTTCCTGGGAGAAAAGTCAACTTCCAAAGTAGTTCAAGGAATCGCCTTGGTTTCTGAGTTCCCAGACCTGGGGCTGAGAGCTGGCTCCACCCCACAGGGTCGGGGCCTCGTCCTACGCTGAGGGGGCGCGAATGCCGGGGCCGGGGCCGGGGCGGCACTGGGCTCAGGACGAAGGCAGGCGCGCGCAGGAGCCGTTTTCCACTTTTCTGTCGTTACCGAGCTGTCCACCTCCTCAGCCCCCCGGAATGTGCTCTGGCTCTGGCGGTGCTCCCGGCATCAGTTCACCATGATGAAGTTGGATTTGCAGTGCGCTGCGACAGGGTGAGGCCGCGTTAGACAGGGCAGGCGGGCGCGGGGCCGCTGGCGGCGGGGCGGTGGCTGCGCTCACCTACGAACTCCGTCACGGGGTCGTGCTCGCCCTCTGTCTTGATGGTGCCCGCGATGCTGTCATTCTCCAGGATGGGCAGGAAGAGCTGCACGAAGTCCGAGGTGTAGGGAGGGGCGATGACCTCCAGCACCTGTGAGGACATGCGTGAGGATGCGTGCCCGCGGGCGCCGCCACCCACGGCAGGCAGCGTGGAGAGGCCCCCCCCCGGCGCCAACTCCCCTCTCCACCGTGAAGACGGGCAGGCACAGCTCTGGTCACGGCCATCTGCCATTGCCATCCCCGTGCCTGTCAAAGAGCAGTCCCCGGTCGGGCAGGGAACGCACTAGACTGAGCCCGAGGCCGCCGCCAGCGGAGAGCAGGAAGCGGGACGGCGGTGCGCTCTGACCTCAGTGACGAAATAGCGGATGAGGGAGATGTCGGTGTCCAGCTTCTCCAGACACTTCCGGATGTAGCTGACAACAGGAAGCACGTAACCCCGGCTCAGCAGGTGCACCATCCTGTCCAGCAGCGTCTTCTTCAACTCGAGCTAGGGGAGAGGCAGAGACAGAGGGGCGGTGAGAACGGGGCCCTCGCCCGGCCCGGCCCGGCGCCCGGGGCCGCTCACCTGCTCCATGACGTCCAGCTGGGAGTGCTCGGTCTCAAACAGCTTCACGAGCAGCTGCAGCACCAGGGGGTGCAGGAGCTGGTGGCAGGTGCTGATCTGCGAATAGGCCGGGGCGCCGCGCTCAGCGCTGTGGCCGCTCTCCGGGCTCGCCCTGAGCACACAGGGAGCCGCCGACTCCGCCACCGCGGCCAAAGGGCTCATTGCTGCCGACGGAGGCGCCGGATGCTGGAGCCAGGGCCGGCCAGCGGCGTGCCACTCCTGAGCCCGCAGTAACGCCTGAAGGGAACTGAGAGGGCTGCACGGCCACGAGGCTGGACCCGCGCAGGGCAGCCCTGGGAGCTGCTCTGAATGCCCTGGAGCCCCGGCGCGGACGCTGCGCAGGGAGCCGCCCTCAGCCCCTCACCTCGTCCAGCAGCGCCAGGTGCACCGGCGTGTGGTCGGTCTGCAGCTGGAAGTACCTTGGTTCTGACACGGTCCAGTCCACCCACTTCAGCACACCCATCGCTACCACGGGGAACCTACAGGCAAACAGGCCAGAATCGTCCTGTGGGCAGAACAATGCGACGCCCACGCGGAGGGGGCCGGGGTTGGGGAGTTCAGCCGCCCCCCGGGCCCCCTCCGGGACGCTCTGCCAGCAGTCAGCTCGCAGCGACCCAGCCCGCCAGCTGCAGCTCGCCTCCCGGCCTCTGACTGCAGAGGAGACGGCCATGCAGAGCCCCATCCCGCCCCTGGCACACAGCAGCGGGGAGGCCCCGAGGCCCGAGAGGACCGTCACGGGCGTGGGCGCAGGCTGTCCCCGTGCCCGGAGCCCGCCATCGGTCTGCCATGCACGCATAAGAGACAAGTAAGAAAGGAGCATCGGGAGGCTTCCTCGGGAGGCGTGCGGGGACCGGCGGTCGTCCGCGCGGCGCACCGGATGCACTGGTAGAGCGTGCTCAGCTCTGCCACGAGCTCGGAGGCCCCCTTGTTCTCGTTGCAGCAGAGGTTGTGCACGGTCTCCACGGCCTTCGACGTGGACTTCAGCTCGTCCTTGTTGATGCTCACCCGCTTGTTCTGCGAACGCAAAGGCGGGGATGCGGGGATGCGGGCGGCGCCCAGGCCCTGCCGCCCCGTGGGTGGCTCCAGCCACTCCTCTGGAATCACCTGCCCCCCTCTGAAGCCAGGCCTCAACGTCAGACAGGGTTCACAGCCCGAACACAGGGAGCCTGGCGCTCGCCTGTGCTCGGGGCAATCAGTGTGCGGAGACGTCCCCGCCGGCTGTTCTATGCGCACAGCTGACGTTTGTGACAGGAGGCGGGCTCGAGGGTCCCTGCAGCCAGCCTCCCCGGGCGGAGCACACACCCTGGCCCAGCAGTACCTTCTTCCACGTCTCCACCACACTCGCGGCGTAAGCCAAGATCTGGATGTACTTGTGCTTGTGGTCCTGGTTGATCCGGGCCCCGGGCTTGAAGAGAGACTGCATGAACAGGTCCAGGAAGGCGGGCACCCGGATCTGAGGAGACGGACGGGGCGGGACGGCATGGCGGCAGTGAGGGCGCCGCCCACAGCCATCCTCCACGGGCCCTGAGCGGCAGTGTGCGTGAGGGGCCGGGAAGACGACAGAAACGCTCCATCCACCCCCTTAGGGGAGGCAGAACTTGGGGGCCCTGGGGCGCCGTGGCTTACGAGCTCAACTGGAGGGGGGTCCATGCTGGTGAACATCTTGAAGAGTACGGTGATGTCGGCGGGGTTCAGCGCCCCCTTGGACAGCATGGCCCCGAGGGCCTGGCAGGCCCGGGGGTAGGACGCAGCTGTGCCCAAGGCCAGCGTGATCTGACTGGCGTCGTGGCCCCTGCCAGGAAACACACACGGCCCTGGTGGCTCAGAGTGGCTCTGTCCCTCTCTCCCTCTCTCCCTCTGTCCCTCTCTCCCTCTTTTTTTTTTTTTTTTTTTTGACAGGCAGAGTGGACAGTGAAAAAGAGAGAGAGAGAAAGGTCTTCCTTTTCCATTGGTTCACCCCCCAAGTGGCCGCTACGGCCGGTGCACCATGCTGATCCGAAGGCAGGAGCCAGGTGCTTTTCCTGGTCTCCCATGGGGTGCAGGGCCCAAGCACTTGGGCCATCCTCCACTGCCCTCCCGGGCCACAGCAGAGAGCTGGCCTGGAAGAGGGGCAACCGGGACAGAATCCGGCGCCCCGACCAGGACTAGAACCCAGTGTGCTGGTGCTGCAAGGCGGAGGATTAGCCTAGTGAGCTGCAGCACCGGCCCCTCTCTTGTGTTGAGTGCTCTGCTCTGCTGGGACTGCTGTTCTTTGACAATTCTTTCATTCACTGGTAGTTGGGAGCCACACTGAGAGAAAACTGGGAAAGAATGACTCAAATAAGCCCTTCGCAATGGTAAAAGGGGTCACACATATTTTAAATACCCTAGTAAGAGTCTACTAGTAGGGGCCGGAGCTGTGGCATAACGGGTAAAGCCAGCACCTGCAGCGCCAGCATCCCGATGGGCGCCACTCCACTTCCGGTCCAGCTCTCTGCTGTGGCCTGGGGAAGCAGCAGAAGATGGTCCAAGTCCTTGGGCCCCTGCACCCACATGGGAGACCTGGAAGAAGCTCCTGGCTCCTGGCTTCAGATCGGCCCAGCTCTGGCCATTGTAGCCAACTGGGGAGTGAGCCAGTGGATGGAAGACCTCTCTCTCTCTCTCTCTGCCTCTGCCTTTCAAATAAATTGTTAAGATCTTAAAAAAAAAAAAAACAGTCCATTAGCAGTAGAACATAAAGCTAGTAAGAGCTTATTGGTTCTGGAAGATACGGGGCTACACCCTCACAGTTAAATTTCTGAATAATTATTTCAAGGCTGCAACATGATTTACAATTGATGAATCCCAATATCTGAACACACAGGTCCTGAAACCCAGGGAACCGAAAAATAATCGAGCACGTCACACAATGTTCCCGCACACCACGGCGGGCAACGCGAGCTCCCGACACGTCCAGCTCCGCTGGCTAGAGCAGCTCGGCCAGGCGTCGGGACAGGAGCAGCGGCTCGCGCTGGGGGGGGGCCTGAGGGGCACAGCAGGGAGGGGCAGACCAGGCAGAAACGCAGCCTCACTTCTCCTGGGCGAAGCGTTGCACCTCCTGCGCGATCCTGCGCACGGCAGCGCCGCCCTGCTCCTCCTGCGCCAGCACGGACATCATGGCCTGGGCGAACAGGTAGGTGTGCTCCCCGTGGCACACCATCTTCTGCAAGGTTGGAGAGCGCACGCGCGTCACCACGCAGCCCTGGCAAGCGCACGCCAGGGCACCTGCTGCCTGCCGGCGCTCGGGGGCCAGGGGGTGGTGCTGGGGGGCCTGTGCCATCTGTATTTACAACCTCATCCGCGGCCATACCAAGTTTTCAATTTAAAAATCTGCCTGCTGTAGATTTACTGAATTTCGGGTCCCGCCTGCCACCCTTGGCAGGGCCAGAACAAATGACTTCCCGGGGCCTTGTACAGCCTGCGGGCGGGACGTCCCCCACCCTGCTCGAAGGGAGGCAGCGTGCATGCCTGAAACACGAGGGCCCAGACAGCCGCTCCTAACCCGGGGCTCAGAGTAAAGGACTCACGGCAAACTCAGGGAGGTTCTTTTCCAGGTTTTCTTCTCCTCCGTCTAGGATCGTAGCTAGAGAGGTGCGGAGCACCCTGGAGAACACCTCCAGCTGCTGGCACGCTGTGGACACGCTGGTGATCTCCCCTTGGTAGCCTGCGTCGGAGATGAGCTGCCACACACACACACGAGGTCAAGGTGGCGGCCCAGGTGCCCACACGTGGCGCCCACGGGAGGCTTGTCTCTGTCTGTGGTGAGCAGAACGGGCAAGCCCTGGCCTCAGGCCCCACACCCCTTCCCCTTTCACCATGGCCCGGCCCACGGCCAGGCTCGGCCCCCTGCCTCGAGTTCTCAAGAGCACAGGGACCCGTGAGGCTCGCTCGGAGCTGCTCAGAGCACAGCACCCGTGGCGCACACATCACACACCCCTCTGACTCCTCCCTCCACAGGGTCGGAGGTGCAGCCTGGGCCCGGCCTCTGCAGGGGGGCCGACCCTTCCCTGACTCCAGAACTCTCCCTACCTTGACGGTGAAGTTAAGCATCAGGCAGTCCGGATGGGCTTCAGCCAGTTTGTAAAAGAGATCTCTCCACGTGGTGTGCGCGATCATCTGCTCCAGCCAGGCCGGGGTCTGCCAGTGGACAGAGGACGAGAGGCCCAGCGCTAGCCGGAGCGGCGACCACCTCATCCGAGCAGTCACGGACACTCCAGTGGAGCAGCCCCCAGCGAGACGTGGACGAAGGCCAGTCACGGCCGCTCGGGCGCTGCATGCAGCAGGGCCCTGGACACGTGTGCCATGCAGGTGCCATGCCGGCTGCATGCCCTTGGCACGGCACACAGTACAGGTGATTCTGCCCATCACATGTTGTGGGAAATGTCCCAGCTACCTGCTGTGCGGCTCACGTGCCGGGGCTACACGCAGACCCTGCCCCTCCGCTGGGCCAGCGCCAGGGCCCGTGGCTGCTTCTGGCCGCGGACGGCGCATAGCAGCTCTGCAGGATGCTGTCTGCCGAGGCGTGGGGTGACCGCGGCCCCAGGCCCCGCCCACAGCTTCCTCCTGCTCTCCAGCCTTCGAGGCTCACACCACGTCTGCCCCCATCTCCCCGGCCCCTTCCCATCTGCCCTCACCGCTGTTCCTCCATCCTCAGGGGATGCACTCCTCCATCTCTCCACAGCTGCGCCCGGCCGCGCTCACTCCCTGTCCTGCCCTGCCGCGCCCGTCCTGACCGCTGCGAGTCTGCCTCCCACGCCGGCTTTGGTGCTCAGCTCACGGAGCTCACACCGCAGACCACACGGCACTGTGCGCGTGGATTAGCCAAAGGCCTGAGGAACTGGCGTTAGACAAAATAAAAGCACCCCTCACTCACCTCCCCTTCTTCAGTGAAAATGGAGTCGGCTTTGCGGGGGTCAAAATGTTTGATGAGCAAACTCTTCAGGTGATTTTCCACTGTTTCCTGAACCTGCAGCGGCTCGACACCTGCAAGGAGAAGGCGGCAGGTGGGCGCCGGCGGCCCCTCTGCTTGGCGCACTCGCGCGTTAGAGCTGCGTCTGACCACTCAGCCTCGGCGGCTCCGAACTGCTCAGACAGTGATGAAGTACACTCGACGGTAGGAGCCGACGGCGGCACGGGACCGACGGCCGAGGACGTGTCTGCACGGAAGGGGCAGGACATCCCCAGGAGCGCCCAAGGACAAAGACAAATGGCCAAACCGGACAGGGAGGAGGTCGGATAAACAGCTCCGCCCGGCAGGAGAGAGCAGACGCCAGGCACGAGGCGCACACCTGGATCTGACCCCTGGCACAGCGGTGAGTCGCCGAGCCCCTGGACGGGGGGGACGTGCTTCAGCGACGGCACCGGCGCCCCGCTCAGTGGAGTGACAGTGCGGGTCTACTCTGATCGCAGCACCTAAAGCCATGACCGTGGCCAGGGACTAGTCACTGCTTGCTGCAGCAGACCTGACGCGCACCGCGCGACCCCAGTTCTACAACACGCTTGGGACAAGGGCTCCGTGAGAACACGTTTGCAGGCTCTCTACAAAGCTCAATTATGGACTCAAAGGTGAGTCCAGCAGACAAAAATGGGTAACAAGTTCAGTTCTTACTCATGCAAGCTTTACAGACCAGGACCAGAGCAGGCCCTCCCCACACTGGCTCACGGGCACCCACGGGCCCGTCGAAGCACCTGTCTGGATGAGCCACTCGGCCAGCAGGTTCACCGTCTGGGCCACGGCTGTGTAGTTCTCAGACAGGAGCTGGATGACGTTCTCCGGAGACCCCCCAGCCTGGAAATACCTGGGAGGCAACACAGCGGTCATGGCGCTGCGTGCGGAGGCAGGCGGCCGGCACACAGCGCCGCGCCGAAAGGGGGCAGGGCAGGAGCGGTGCAGGCACGGCGCCCCCCGAGGCCTCCCGTCCCGCTATCACAGCCCCTTACTCGCCATGGCACCGTCTGGGCCGCTCGCACCACTGGTGGGAGGGCCCTGCACCACCAGCCCGCGGGTCACCTGCCTCTTCAGGGTGTTGAAGATGGAGGGCTCCATGATGTAGTCCCGGGTGGAGAACTTGTGCAGACACTCCTGCTGCACCTCGGCGTCGTCCTCGCCCTCCCCGGAGTCATCCTCCTGCGGCTGGGATGCCAGGACACAGCCGTCAGCCTCGCAGTCTGCGGGCGCTGCCGGGCACTCCCAGCGGCCCATGCTCACTCTGCGGACGCTGCCTTTCCCAAACGTGTGCCACGCTTTACTTCCTGTGAATCTCACGACAACCTCAAGGACTGGGCTGGGCAGGCAGCGAGCAGCTGAGGAGGCGGCACTGGGGAGCCGGCGCTGTGTGCGGCGGGTCAAGCCACTGCCCGCCACGCCAGCGTCCCTCTCAGCACCGGTTCGAGCCCCGGCTGCTCTGCTTCTGATCCAGCTTCCTGCTACTTCGCCTGGGAAAGCAGAGGATGATGACGCAAGTACTTGGGCTGCTGCCAACCAAAGGATGGCGCTCCTGGCTCCCGGCCCAGCCCTAGCTGTTGTGGGCATGAGGGAACCCAACAACAGACAGAAGATCTTCACTCTCTCCCTCGCACCCCTGCTTTTCAAATAAATACTAAATCTTTTCTTAAAAAAGTGGGGGGGGGGTGGCGCCTGCAGTCACACCGAGTGGGTCTGTGAGACCACCCCACCCTGGCGAACCACGGACCGCAGTCACATGCCACCAGCTCCCGAGCGGCTGCTTCCTCCCACTTAATAAAGACAGTGCAAGTCCCTTTTAGTTGTGAGCATTCTGGGAACTCCACAAGCTGAGTTTGGAAGAGCCAAGCCTAATCCCCGGAATTCAGTAAAAGCTAAGTAGATACTAGCTGTTACGATCTTTTCATTATTTTTTAAAAAAATATTTATTGTGCGTTCTCTCTTTCTCTTCAGACAAGGAGAGACAGGATGCTGAGGCATGTCTCTGTACCTCCTCACCTCTCCTTTCCCCTTCCTGGCCCACTCTAATCCTGAATTAGGCCTATCCGTGTGCGTGTTTTCTCGCCGTTTAAATAAACTTCATCACTTCGTGTACCAAATACGTGGTGGGACCTAGACATGTGGCTTCCCTGGGTGAAGGCAAGGACCTGCAATAGGAATCTAGGCCCCACCTCTCCCACAACAAAACCACGAGAGCTGCAGATCTCTGGTGTCAGGTGCCACTGCTTGTCAGCACGCTGATGACAATGCATCTGTCCTGGTGCCCTCGAGGCCCTGAGATCACATGTAGTGTGAGCAGGCTCTCCTGCTCTGGCCAAGAAGCTGAAATAAGGAACAAGGCGATTTATGCTTTAGGACATGGGTAAGAGAAGAAAAAAAAAATTATGTATTTATTTGAAAGGTAGAGTCACAGAGAGGCAGAGGCGAGAGAGACAGAGACAGACGCCTTCCTTCCACTGGCTCACTTTCCAAGTGGCCACAACGGCTGACGCTGAGCAGATCTGAAGCCAGAAGCCAGGAGCTTCCTCAGGGTCTCCATGCAGGTGCAGGGGCCCAAGTTCTCAGGCCGTCTTCTACTGCTTTCCCAGGTCATAGCAGGGAGCTGGATCGGAAGTGGAGCAGCCGGGACTTGAACTGGCGCCCATCTGGGACGCTGGCGCTGCAGGTGGTGGCTTTACCTGCTGCGCCACAGCGCCGGCCCCCACTGCTACTTTTTTTAAAGGTTTATTTATTTATTTGAAAGGCAGAGTTAGAAAGAGAGAAAGAGAGGGCTCTTCCATCTGCTGGTTCACTCTCTAAATGGCTGCAACAGCCAGAGCTAGGCCAATCGAAAGCCAGGAGCCAGGAGCCAGGAGGTCTCCCACGTGGGTGCAGGGGTCCAAGCACTTGGGCCATCTTCTACTGCTTTCCCAGGCCAGAGCACAGAGCTGGACTGGAAGTGGAGCAGCCGGGACTTGAACTGGCGCCCATCTGGGATGCTGGCGCTGCAGGCGGCAGCCTAACTCGCCAACCCACAGCACTATTATTCATACAAGCGCTTTCCAACATCAGTGGTGAAGCCATTGTTGAAGGCACCAGTGTGCTGTTGGGAAGGGAAGATCCTAGCTTGTCCTTGTCCTTGTTGGGAAGGGTCTCAGGTCAGCAGGCCCGAAGGGTTCCCGTGTCCCCTCTGGGTGGAAGCAAGCTCAGGCAGGTCACTGAGCCCACGGGCCAGGCAGGCGTCCTCACCTGCTGACCGCCACGCGATGACAGGGGCTGAAGTCCCCAGGCTGTCACCCTCACCGCAGGCAGAGGCGTGGGTACACTGACTTTGTACCCAACGCCGACCATTTCCTAGGGAACCTAGGGAAACGCTCAACAAGACCTGGCTGTTTCCACCAAGGAGTCAGAGACCAGCAGGAGCGGGCACCTTCCTGCCACACTGCGGGCTAAGAACCGGCCAGGGCCAGAGCCTGCCGGCCTCGGGTTTTTGTAAATGAAGCTTTCCTGGCACATGGCCTCACCCATTCGATTACGAACTGTCATGACGGCGTTCCCCTGTGAGAGCAGAGGTGAGAGGCCGGGACGGCCTGAAATACTCGCTCCCTGCTCTGCACTGACACTCCACGGCAGTGCGCACCGTCAAAACCGGGAGCCGTCTCATTCACAGCTGTGAGGGAAACCTGGAGGTCGCGTGCCACCAAGACCCCAACACGCGTGTGCCTGCGCTTCCCCCACCCCACCCGCCCTGGGGCCGCCCACCTGCCGGCTCCCTCCACCACTCAGCCCGCCTCTCTGAGCTGAGCTCTCGACTCATTCCCACTGCGATGTCCACACGAACCCCCAACTCCTCACGTCCAACACTGGCCTTCCTTCTCTCACCACCCATGTAACCGAAGGAGCCCATCACATGTCTGTCACTGGCACCCAGGGAGGCACCTCCAGGGCTCCTCTCTTACCCCACCCCCACGTCCCATCCCGAAGACCCGTCAAGCCCAGCTCTCGTGGATCCGTGCAACGCCCCCACACCTGTCTCACTGCTTCCTTCAATCATTCCCATCCTGATGCCACAGCCGCTTCATAAGCACAAATCCCACGTCTCTCACGTTTCCCATCTCCCTCGGAAAATCCATCCGAGCTCTGGCATAACGTGGCCCGTCCCGCTCACCCCAACCGTGCAGCTCGAAGCGTCCACCGCCCAGGCCTCGCGTCACAGTGGCCTCCCAACACGTCATCCACCAGGCACCAAGTGGACAGACCTGGGCTTACCATCGCCAAGTCCAGCTCCTGCTACACCGCTGCCACCTCTCTCCCTCCCTCCTCCTAGCAGAGTCACGGTTAAACATCTGGAGAGCCCACCAGGGTCAAGGGCCAAGTGAGGATCCTAATTAAAGTCCTCCCACCAGTGGGTCTCAGCCTGGCTCTGCCTCTCCTAACTTCGTTAGCTCGTGCTACAGAACGAAGGCACTGGGCCCAGCGGCCCTGAGCTGTGCCTCAGACAGACACCAGGACACACGAGGCCGCTGGGAGGCCGCTACCACGTCTGCAGAGGTGCTGCCACTGCGTGTTCCGCCAAATAACTCACACCCACGCCCCCCTACCTGGACCTAACTCACACCCACGCCCCCCTACCTGGGCCTGAGCTAACTCACACCCACGCCCCCCTACCTGG
>CM027394.1:108623957-108635443 GCA_015711505.1 Sylvilagus bachmani | reverse complement strand
CATGAGTGGAGCTTGTTTGTCAGCCTGGGGAGGGGCAGACTCTGCATCTGACTTAGGTCTGTTGCTCCTGTGTCCTGATGGAATCTCCGATGACATTCCCCACTGCTTGGACAGGCCTGTGGCTGCTGGGGATGCCTGACCCGGCTTCCTGCTGACGCACCTGGGAGAGCAGCCGATGCTGGCTCAAGGACACCCTGCCCCCGTGGGGGAGGCTCGGATAGATTTCGGGCTCCTGGGTTGGCCTGGCCCAGCCCTGGCTGTTCAGGCTTTTAGGGAACAGAACAGTGAAATGAAGATCTCACACACTCTCTGTCTTCTTTACCCTTCAAGTAGTTGAATAATAAATAAATCTTAAACTGCCCCCTGCTCTCCCAGTGAACAGTGATCAATGAATCTTTGGTTTCACAGTTGTGGGACTGGGCCGTCAGCGCAGGGACAAACCTGCAACTGCACAATCTTGCCCCTTCCACTCCTCTGTGTTATTAAACTGTCTTCCAGGTCCTCTCTGCCTTTGGGTATTTTCAATGTCTTTCACTAGAGAATTTTTTCCTATTTTCTGTATTTTATGGAGTTTTATATTTGGTAGAGACCTGGGGTTTGTGTGAGCCCGGCACTCCTGGCCTCAACCTCCCCGCACCTCGGGTATCACTGGTCGGCCTCTCCTTGTCGGCTCTCCTTCCCGCTGCTTGTCTGTCGATTGGTGCCCAGGTGGCATCGTTTGTGTTTTCGTCAACCTCCCAGGTGTGAGGAAGGCCGCGCTGTCATCTCACAGAGGGGGGGGTGGCTGGTGGAGGGGGCCCGGGCGCTGACAAGGATGCAGCTTTAGTGGTGGGGATGTGATGTTGGGGACCCCCGAGGGAGGCCTGTTTCAGAGAGAGAGAGAGAGAGGAGGGAATCCTCGGGTCTGTGATCTCAGGTTTCAGCACTTGTAAAATGAGCTGTGTGAGACAGGTGATTCTCTCTTTTGAATAAAGGTTACTGAAGTTTGCAATTCAAAGAACCCTTCCATGGTCTAGATGTCTGTGTCCTGCCCCACAACAAACACACACACAGGCAGAGGCTGAGGCAGAGACAGAAATGTCTTCCATCTGCTGGTTCACTCCCCAGATGACCACAACAGCCAGAGCAGGGCCAGTCTGAAGCCAGGAGCTTCTTCCGGGTCTCTCATGTGGGTGCAGGGGCCCAAGCTCTTGGGCCGTCTTCCACTGCTTTCCCAGGCCACAGCAGAGACCTGGATCGGAAGTGGAGCAGCAGGGATTTGAACTGGTGGGCGTATGGGATGGCGGCACTGCAGGTGGTGGCTTCACCTGCCATGCCACAGCACCGGCTTCGTGGGCAGTGCCACACACATCCACTTGGCAAACTGTGACTACCGTCTGCTTTCTCTTCTTCGGCTGTGACCAGTCGCGTCAGCTCCATGGCTGTGTTCGTTCTTCACCAGGAGATGAAGATGGCCCAGGGCTGCTCGCAGCCTTCCTTTTCCATTGATCACCTGGGACGCCTCCTGGGAAAGGAACTTCCTCCCACTGTCCGTTTGTTGAAATACGCAGTGAGCGCAGGAGAGGGCGGTAAATGCTTGGGCGCAGGCACCGGCCCAGAAGCCGGGCAGCTGCCTGGAGCAGCGGAGCCGCAGCAGAGTGCCGGGCTGATCTCCATTCCGGCCTCTGGCTGAGGCCCACTCTGGGGGGCAGCAGTGATAGCCCCGGTACCTGGGTTCCTGCCGCCCATGTGGAAGACCTGGGTGGAGTTTAGGCTCCTGGCTTACAGTTGGCCCGTCCACCACTGCCTTCCCAGGCACATTAGCACGGAGCTGGAAGTGGAGCAGCCAGGACTCAAACCGGGGCCCATAGGGGATGCCGGCGTCACAGGCAGTGGCTTTACCTGCTACGCCACAGCGCCGGCCCCAGGCTCTGGGTTACTGTTACTACTATCACTACTCCAATCTGTTCAATGTTGTGCCAACATGACTCTGATATGCTTCAGCCTGTTGTAGTTTTATTCATATTAACATTTAAAGGCTCCAAATACACGCATATACAGAACCATCTATCCCATGGCAATAGAAAACACGCCCAGGGGTAGACCTTCACAAATTCAAGACTTAAACATAACAAGTGTATTTTCCAAGCACAATGGTATGAAGCCAGAAACAATAACCAGAGGAATTCCAGAAAATTCTCAAGTATATGGAAATTACACACACACTTCTAAGCAATACATGGATCGAAGGAGAAATTTAGAAATGTGTTGAGAGGACTGAGAATGGGAACAGAACCCATCACAACCCTGGGTGTGGCAGAAGCAGTTCTGACAGTGAAGTTGACAGCAATGGATGCCTACACCAAAAAGGGGGGGGGGCACTTGATAGGTAACAGAGTCTCTTTTCTTATATTTTTTTGAAGATCTATTTATTTATTTGAAAGGCAGAGTTACAGAAAGGAGAAGCAGAGAGAGAGAGAGAGGTCTTCCATCTCCTGGTCAATCCCCAGATGGCCACAACAGCTGCAGCTGCGCCGATCTAAAGCCAGGAGCTTCTCCCGGGTCTCCCACATGGGTGCAGGTGCAGCACTTGGGCCATCTTCTGCTTTCCCAGGCCACAGCAGAGAGCTGGATCGGAAGTGGAGCAGCCGGGACTCGAACCAGCGCCCAGATGAGTTGCTGGCAGTGTAGGCGGCAGCTTTACCCACTATGCCACAGCGCTGGCCTCCAGAGTCTCTTTAACAAATGATGTTGGGAAAACCAGATATCCACATGAAGAATGAAATTAGACCATTACCTCACATCATGCACAAAAATCAACTCACACGGGTTAAAGACCTGAGACGGCATTTACAGGTAAGGACAGCTCTTCGGCTTTGCTCAATGATGTTTCAGATACGACTGCGGAAGTACAAGCAACAAAAGCAACAGCAAACGAAATTACATCCAATAAAAAATGTCTGTATGGCAAAGGAAACAATCAACAGAGTGAGGAGACCCCAGTGGTCGGGAGGAGATATTTGCAACCCGGACGTCTGTGAGGGCACTGACGAGTGCTGAGAAAACGCAGGCGTGGATTTCAAATTTTTTTTGCAGCAAAATCAACTTCTCTTTTAACTCCATTTTTCCAGAAGCTTTTTGAAGTACCTCATTTAAGAGTTAATGTCCAAACTATAGAGGGACCTCAAACAGCTGAAGAGCAAGACAAGAGTCCGGTGTAAAAATGGGCAGATGATCAGGGGAACACAGGGAGACATCTCACACCTGCCAGAGGGCCAGGATCAGAAAGGCTGAAGACAAATGTTGGTGAAGGTGTGGAGAAAAGGGTGTCCTTGCACACTGCAGTGGTGACGTACATGAACGGAGCCATTACGGAAAACAACTTGTAGGTTTCTCAAAAAATTCAAATAGAGGAGCTCCCCTGGCCTAAAGTGCAGACATCCCATATGGGTGCTGGTTAGAGACCCAGCTGCTCCACTTCCTGTCCAGCTCTCTGCTGTGGCCTGGGAAAGTAGTAGAAGATGGCCCAAGTGCTTGGGCCCCTGCACCCGCATGGGAGACCCTGAAGAAGCTCCTGGCTCCTGGCTTTGGATCGGCACAGCTCCGGCTGTCCCAGCCTTCTGGGGAGTGACCCAGCAGATGGAAGACCTTTCTCTGTCTCTGTCTCTGTCTCTGCCTCTCCTCTCTCTGTGTCACTCTTTCAAATAAATAAATAAATCTTTTAAAAAATTCAAATAGAATTACTACCTGACGCCGCGATCTCCCCGTTGGGTATTGTCCACCGGAAATGAAACCAATATGTTGAAGAGACACCTGCACCCTGTGTTTCCCACAGCGTCACAATAGCAGACAGGGGAATGGGCCAATAAGTCGCTGCTTGCGATGCCTGCGTCCCTTATCTGAGTGCCTGGCTGAGGGCCTGGCTACTCTGCTTCTGATCCAGCCTCCTGCTAATGGGCACCTGGGAGGCACCAGATGATGGCACCAGTGCGTGGGCCCCTGCCACCCACCTGGGAGTCCCAGATGCGGTCCCTTGGCTTTGGTCTGGTTCAGCCCTGACTGTTGGGGGCATGTGGAGAGTGAAGCCAGCAGACAAAAGACCTTTCTCCTCTCCCTCTCCCTCTCCCTCCATGTGTCTGTCTATCTGTCTCTCTCTCTCTCTGACTTTCCCAAAACTTAAACTTTTTTAGACGGGAACTAATCCAGGTTTCCATCAATGGATGAGTGGATGAAGAAAACGTAGTGTAGTGTAGATACACGACGGAATACTGCTCAGCCTCGAGGAGGAAGGGGCAGGTGCACGGTGCAACATGTGGCCGGCATTCCACACTGGAGCGCTGACTTGCTGGGATCCAGCCCCCTGCTAATGTGCCTGGAAAGGAAGTGGAAGTGGCTGCAGCCACCCACACAGGAGACCTGGATGGAGTTCCTGGCACCTGGCCCAAGCCCAGCCGTGGCACCCATTTGGGGAGTGAACCGGCAGATGGAAGATCTTTCTCTCTCCCTCTCTCTCTGTCACTCTGCCTTTCAGTCAGGAGCCTGGAACTCTGTTTGGGGGTCTTAGGTGAGTGCAAGGACCCAAGGACTTGGGCCATCTGCCCCTGCTTTCCCAGGGGCATTAGCAGGAAACTGGATCCAAAGTGGAGCAGCCAGGACTCAAAAAGGTTTGTGAGATAATGGATAGGTTAATTAGCTTGATCTAGTCATTCCACAATGTATTCATATTTTAAAATATTAAGTTGTACACATACGTACAATTTTCGTTAATCAGTTTTAATTATTTTGAACATTTTGTACTTATCTATTTGAAAGCCAGAGAAACAGAGAGAGTGAGAGAGACAGATCTTCCACCCATCGATTCATTCACCACCCACCGGTTCACTCCCCAACAGCCAGCTGGGCCAGGAGCCTGGAGCTCCACCTGGGTCTCCCACCTGGGTGGTAAGCCCAAGCCCTGAGCTGTGACTTGCCACCTCCCAGGGCCATCTTCTACTGCTTTCCCAGGCCATTAGCAGGGAGCTGGATCAGAAGTGGAGCAGCTGGGACTCGAACCAGCAGCCATACAGGACACAGGTGCTGTAGGAGAAGGAATTGGAAGCAGAGTTGGGGCCCAGACACTCTGATACAGAATGAGAGTGGCCCAGGAGAGTCCCAGCTGCGGCATGGAACACCTGCCGCTCAGTCACCAATTTTAAAAGTTAGTTAAGGAGGCTGGCGTATGGCACAGTGGGTAAAGCTGCTGCCTGCAGTGCCAGCATCCCTTAGAGG
This sequence comes from Sylvilagus bachmani, assembly GCA_015711505.1. NCBI lineage: Eukaryota > Metazoa > Chordata > Mammalia > Lagomorpha > Leporidae > Sylvilagus > Sylvilagus bachmani. The sequence goes on along the minus strand of CM027394.1, from coordinate 108,630,196 downwards.
TACCAGTTCGAGTCCTGGTTGCTCCACTTCCCATCCAGCTCTCAGCTGTGGCCTGGGAAAGCAGTAGAAGATGACCCAAGTGCTTGGGCCCCTGCACCCATGTGGGAGACCTGGAAGAAGCTCCTGACTCCTGGCTTCTGATCAGCACAGCTCCGGCCGTTGGGGCCAATTGGGGAGTGAATCAGCGGGTGGAAGACCTCTCTCTCTCTCTGTAACTCTGACTTTCAAATAAATAAATTAATCTTTAAAAAAAAATTAAGAGTCCCACATGGCTTCCCCCCACCCCGGGGAACTTGAGCCTGGAATACTGTCACACAAACCAAGAACAACTTTTCTTGGGACATCTCGTGAGACGTCTGTACAAGACCCCCAGTGCCCCCGGCTTTTGTCCTGGCTGCTCCACTCTCCCTGGGGAATACCCAGGAGCCCTATTTCTTGCCAAGAATTCTTCCCCACCCGTTTCTTTCTGTTATAAGGGACTCAGTTTGGTTAATAGTTTGTAGAAACCATACCAGAAAATAGAATTCATGGAATAGACCCTCAAGGAACTGTGAAAATTTGAAATTAAAATCAAAAAAGGATCAGGGAAGGGCCAGAGTTTTAGCACAGTGAGGTAAAGCTGCTGTCTGCAGCACCTGCATCCTGTATGGCCAATGGTTCAAGTCCCGGCTGCTCTACTTCTGATCCAGCTTCCTGCTAATGGCCTGGGAAAGCAGGGGAAGATGGCCCAAGTCCTTGCACTCACGTGGGAGACCCGGAAGAAGACCAGGCTTTGGCCTGGCCAGTGGATGGAAGATGTCTCTCTCTCTCTCTCCAAATAAATAAGTAAATCTTAAAAAAAAAAAAAAAGATGGGGAAAGCGTGCAGAGGCTTGCGTGAGCCTGGGAACGGGAGGAAGGCCAGCGGAAGACAGCTACCGGGAGGCCCAGGGGCTGCCTGTGCACCAGGCGCTGGCAGACACCCAGCCGGCATGCCCGCGGGCACGCCCGTCCTACGCAATCCACACCTTTGCAGTGCACCGTCCACCGGGCCTTAGCGAAGTCACACCTTGCACAGCCGCCACCACGGGCTGCCCCCCAGAGAAGCCGTCCCTATGGGAGGCTGCTCTTCACCTTCCAGCCAGGACCGTGCCTGTTCTCAGCATTGCGGGTAAACGCACGCAGACGGGATGTGGCATTTGCCACTGGCCGCGTTCACCCCGTCGGATGTTCTCAAAGTTCACTCCTTCTACGAGCCGAGTGGTCCCCTGTTACACGACACGTCACCCTGGGTTGAGATTCGCACTTCGCGGCTATTGTAACGCTGCTGGGGACAGTCACGTCCAAGGCCGTGATAGGTGTGTGTTCTCACTGGCCCTGGGTCCACGCCTGTGGGTGGGACAGCTACACCGTGCTGTGAGTTTGGGGTTGGCCTGCCTTCCTTCCTTCCTTCCTTCTTTTCTTTCTTTTTTCTTTCTTAAGATTTATTTTATTTATTTGAAAGAGTTAGAGACTGAGAGAGAGGCCTTCCATCCTCTGATTCATTCCCCAAATGGCCACAACAGCCAGAGCTGGGTCAATCCAAAGCAAGGAGCCAGGAGCTTCCCCCATGAGTGGGGGGGTCCAAGGACTTGGGCCATCTTCCACTGCTTTCCCAGGCCATAGTAGAGAGCTGGATCAGAAGAGGAGCAGCCAGGACTCGAACCCACGCCCATATGGGATGCTGCCACTGCTGGTTGGGGCTTTAACCCACTGCACCACAGTGCCAGCCCCTGGGGTTACTTTTCAAGGCCTGTCCACCGCCGGCCAAAGTGGCTGCCCACCGTGAGTGCCCAGCAGCGCCCTCCACATCCTCGCCGCGCTGGCCACTGTCTCCGCCGCCGTCCCAGTCGCTGTGAAGCCGTCTCTCACCGTGGGTCTCTTCTGCGGTCCCCTAATGACTCTCCCTGTGCCGCTGGACCTTGGTTGGCTGTGGGGAGGGGTCTGCTCAAGCTCTTTGTCCTTTTAAAAATTAGGTTGTTTAATTGGGATCAACAGTTGTTACCATAGTCAGTTGCAAATTTTTATCCATTCAGATGTGGAATGAGATCTTCTGTATCTCGCCTTTGAAAACGTCTTTCACAAAGATAGGCGCTGCCAATACTGATTTGGTCCTGAGCTGGGGATTTTAATGGCATTTCCATCCCGAACAAGGATCCATGGAGTTCTGCCAGGTACTCCTCCTCCTGTTGCGTCCCAGGTTACACACAAGTTCCCGTATTGTAGTTGAATAGAGGTAACTTTTCTCCCAGCATACCTCAAGTTCTGAAAAACACCTCTGAAACTGCAGTCTGAGCTCTGAATGCCATTCTGCTGGAGACTGGTGTGGCAATGGAGGTCCTGCTCCAAATTTTGAGAGCCTGGGGCGCATATAAGCAGCTCACGTTTCCCGGGACGCAAACAGTGCCAGGGCGGTGGGCGTTTGGCACACTGAAGACCTCATGGGGGAGGTCCCAGCTCCACTTCCCAGCTGACTTCCTGCCATGTGCATCCTTGGGGCAGGGAGGCTGGCCAAGCACTGGGGTCCCTGACACCCCTGTGGGAGACCAAAGTCCTGGCTGTGACCTGGCACCGCCTGGTTCTTCAGTCTATGGGAGGAGTAAACCAGTGAATGGAAAAATCTCATATTCGTTCTCTCTCTCTCTCTCTCTCTCTCTCTCTCTCTCTCTCTCACACACACACACACACACACACACACAGAATTACTGTCTTTCTCATTCTCTCTCTACTGAATAATTTTAAAAGATTTATTTATTTTTTGAAAGGCAGAGCTACAGAGAGAGAGGGACTGAGAGAGGGAGAGGCACAGAGGGGGGGCGGGGGGAGATTTCTCATTCCCTGGTTCACCCCCCACATGGCCACAATAGCCGTGTCTGGGCCAGGGCAGAGCCAGGAGCCTGGGACTCCATCCGGGTCTCCCCGATGGGTGCAGGGACCCAAGCACTTGGGCGTCTTCTGCTGCCCTCCCAGGCACTCGAGCAGGGAGCTGGGTCAGAAGAGGAGCAGCCAGGACTCAGTGCTCTGATGTGGGATGCCGGAGTTGGACAGCAGCTTAACTCACAACGCCGGCCCCAAGTGCGTTTTCTAAAAGTGTGAGTAGAATCACAATGACTTCACCGCAATATTCCTTTTGTTTGCAAACACTGTTCTGCCCTTTAATACGACATTGAGTTCATTAGGAAATGCCGTCAAGGGAGCTGGCACTGTGGCATGGCGGGCAAAGCCGCTGCCGGTAACGCCAGCATCCTGTTTGGGAGAGGGGTTCAAGTCCCCCCGCTCCACTTCCAATGAAGCTGGAAAGCAGCAGATGATGGCCCAAGTATCTGGGTTCTCGCCACCCATGCAGGGGACCCGGGTGGAGTCCGGGCTCCTGCTGGGGCCTGGCTTAGCCCTGGCTGTTGCAGCCATTTGGGGAGTGGCCCGTGCATGGAGGACCTGTCGTCTGTCTGTCTGTCTGTCTGTCTCTAAGTTGCTTTGCCTTCCAAATAAATAAATATCTTTTAAAAAAACAAATAAAATGAAATATCATAAAACACCTTACCTTGTCCCATGCATTATCCAGAGGCTGATTAAAAGAGTGAGAGACGCAAATGCAGCGAAACAGTGCTTGCTTCTGGTAGCACTAGCTTGCTTAAAACTAAAGTACCATAGCCCAAATCATTGTTTTAAAGATTCATTTGAGGGCCGGCACTGTGGCACAGCAGGGTAAAGCCCTGGCCTATGGTGCCAAGCATCCCATGTGGGCGCCAGTTCGAGTCCCGGCTGCTCCTCTTCCAGGCCAGCGCTCTGCTGTGGCCTGGGAAAGCAGTAGAAGATGCCCAAGTTCTGGGCCCCTGCACCCGCGTGGGAGACCCGGAGGAGGCTCCTGGCTCCTGGCCTCGGATCAGCACAGATCCAGATGTTGCGGCTGTCTGGGGAGTGAACCAGCGGGTGGAAGGCCTCTCTCTCTGTCTCTTCCTCTCTCTGTAGCTCTGTCTTTCAAAAAAATAAAATAAGTCTTTGGAAAAAGAAAAGAGATTTATTTGCAAGGCAGATTGAGAGTGACAGAGAGAGAAAGAGATCTTCTATCTGAGGTGTCAGTCCCCAAATGGTCACAACAGCCAGGGCCGGGCCAGGCTGACGCCAGGAGCCAGGAGCTCCATCTTGGGTCTCCCACGTGGGTGGCAGAGGCCCAAGCACGTGGGCCATCTTCTGCTGCCTTCCTGGGTGTGTTAGCTGGGGGCTGGATTGGAAGAGGAGCAGCTGGGACTTGAACCATCGATCTGACAAGGGATGCTGGCATTGCAAACGGCAGCTTAACCTGTTGTGCACAAGGCTGGCCCCCGATAGCCTAAATGTCTACGTGTCCCCTCAAGGCAGAGGAATACACTCTCAAAGGCTTTCTGCAAATAATTTTTTAAAAATTTCTCACCGGTTATAAATAGGCCTAAGGTTACCGAAAACCGAACCCCTGTGAGACGGCCCCCGCGGCTGAGAGTGAACAGTGGTGCACTGTGTGCAGGGCTCTTAGCACAAGGCAGGCATGGCTGAGAGAGCAGGCCTCGCAAGGCAGACCGGAGGGCCCCAGCTCCCACCGCAGCTGCGCTCTGCCTCCCTGCGGGAGGGTCCCGTCCACTCCAGGGCAGATGAGCGCGCTCTGTCCCCCAACCTCGGATTGGCTGGCAGCCGGAATCCAGACTCAGCACGGGAAGTGCACGGGAAGTGCACGGTCAAGGCAGGAGAAGAGGGAGCAGGAGTCTGTGGGGTCCCGCACTTGGTAGCTTCTGAGAACAGACCCGAGGTCTTCGGCCAAGCAGAGCGGGCCGTCTTCTCCACAGCACGGAGCTGCTGGTGCGGTGCCCTCTGCTAAATGCCATGGCAAAGCAGAGACACGTTGGCGTAAGGCAGAGCAAAGAATTCAGAGGCCCCAGGGGCCAGGGATGCTGGACTGGAACTGGCCTGTGTTTCCCGCTTCCCTGGCTCCTCCCTGCGAGGGGCGCCGCCCACGAGGCTCCCCTAGCTTCGGTAAGAAGAACGGGGTGGGGAGCAGAGCGACCGACTTCGTGGTGAGTCCTGGCCTGGGATGCTGGTGCCTGGGGCTGCGGTCACCTCGCTGACCACAGCGGCTCGGTCCAGGTGGCCCCTGTTACCAGCCAACAGCAAAGGGGACCTACTTGCCCCACTGGGTAACCGGGCAGGCCTGGTGATTGGGTTTCCCAAAATGTCACAATACCAGGAGAACTCCGCTGTGGCTAACTAGTTAGAGGGTTTCCCAGCACTTAAAGCGACGTGTCCGTTCTTCTCTGCGTGACCGTAAAGTAAAACAAGTCCCAGCCTGAATTAAGAAAACCAAGACTCAAGGTTAAGGCCTGGCGCCCGATTCTCGTGCTGGTCACCTCACGGATCCGCAGCCGGCGGTCTGGGATAGAGCAGAAGCCAGGGGCTGGTGTTGTGGTGCAGGGAGCCCCCTGCACCGCGGCCCGTATCGGGGCTGAGTTCAAGTCCCAGCTGTTCCGCTTCCGGTCCAGCTCTCTGCTAAGGCGCCTGGGAGGACAGAGGAGAGAAACCCAAGTGCTGGGTCCCTGCCATCCATGTGAGAGACCAGAATGAGCTCCTGATTCCTGGCCTAACCATAGCCATGGCAACCATTTGGGGAGTGAACCAGCAGATGGAAGATCCCTCTCTTACTCTCTCTGCCTTTCAAATAAATAAATCTTTATAAAAAATAATAAAATAGAGGCTGGCGTTGTGGCATAGAGGGTTAAGCTGTCACCAGCAACACTGACATCCCATATGGATGCCGGTTTGAGTCCCGGCTGCTCCACTTCTGATCCAGCTCCCTGCTAATGCACCTGGGAAGGCAGCACAGAATGGCCCAAGTGCTTGGGCCTCTGCACTCACGGGGGGGACCCAGAAGAAGCTCCTGGCTTCAGCCTGGCCCAGCCCTGACCATTGTGGCCATCTGGGGAGTGAATCAGTGGATAGAAGATCTCTCCTCTCTCTCTGTAACTCTGCCTTTCAAATAAATAAAAATAAATCTTAAAATAATAAAATAAAATAGATGCCAGGCAGCCTTGAGACCCACATCACTACCAAGGCAGAGAGTAGGTCTTCCTTCCACTCCCTGGGAGAAAGAGCGGGCCCAGATCTTCAGCCTGCGGGGTCCTGGGTCCCAGGTAATGCTGCTTAGTTTATGTTTAAGCATAAAACATTTTTAAAGGTGTGTCTCTTTGAAAGGCAGAG
>CM027394.1:108467833-108623857 GCA_015711505.1 Sylvilagus bachmani | reverse complement strand
GGTCTCCCCTGTGGGTGCAGGGGTGCAGGGGGCCGAGTACGTGGATCATGTTCTTCTGCTTTCCCGGACACGATGGCAGGAGCTGGATCAGAAGCGGAGCAGCCGGGACAGAACCGGGCTGCCCACAGCGGATGCCGGCGTGCAGGTGGCAGCTTAACCCCACTCCGCCTCAGCGCCGGCCCCAAGCTGCTTGCTGGGATCTCGGCCCCGATCGCCACCTTGCTCTGCCATTTGGAGCAAGGTCTGTGTGGAGCCGGAGGTCACAGAGCTGCCAGGCCAGGAGCACAAGCCCATCCCGAGGCTGTTTCCCGCTCAGGTGCAATTCGCCAGGCTGGATCCCCTCCCCGGCTCTCCAGGGCCTGGAGGAAGCAATGCCCTGGTGGGCGGGGCCGAGAGGGAGGGCGACACCGGAGCTGTCCCTTTCCTGGAGCCAACAGACTGCGGAAGGGATGAGCTTGGTGATCCCTGAGACCTCCCGCGAATCCACAGCTCTCCTGTGGGCCAGCACGCCTGTGAGCCAGCAGCCATGGAACCGGGTTTTCTCCAGCTGGGGTCCCACCCCAGCTACCATTCGGATCCCAGAGCTGGAGACCGGCGGGTACTGGGACTGGAGCAGATGCAATCCCCACCAACAAAGAGAAAATACCAGAAGGTGTTCTCTCCTCTGCAGTCCCTCCTCAAAGTTCTCTCTCACCCTGCAAGGTGGTTTGCATGGGCACTGAACACGTCCACTAACAGCCAGCTCGGTCCACTCTCACAGCGGCAGACCAGGGACTGAGAAGTGACGGCTGCCTTGGGGCGTGTTGTGGCTTCTCTGCACCGAGACGTCTTTGCATGGTAGGCGTGCCCTCGCTCACCGGCCGTGCGTGGCTGACTGAGGCAAGAGGAGTGCACAGCGGAACTTGGTGGAAATCGGTATTTCTCAGAGCCCTGAGCCGGGAGCTGTGCTTCTACAGGATGGGACACAATGTTGTCTTCCTCTGGAAAAAACCAGAAACGTCTGGATGTTTTAGGAGATGCATACAAGGAAAATTGCAGCTTTGCCGGCGTTGGCATGATGAGCACACGCTGTGTACCTGCAGCGTGCACGCGAACACTTGGAAGTCAGAGTGTGGACTGCCGTGAGCATGACCTGGCTCTGCCTGGCCAGCGGCTCCAGCGCCTTTGGACAATCAAAGCAGCTGCCAATCAAAGCACGCTGCACCCGAGGCCGCAGGATTGCGTGAATGACTCAGGCTGACACTAGTTCCTCATTGGCAGGGACAGTGTAAATCACAAGGTGTAGAAAGCCCAACTAGGATGCCTTCTGAATGAGGGAAGTGTGTCATTTTTTTTTTTAAGTATTGATTTATTTATTTGAGAGGCAGAGTTACAGACAGAGAGGTTTTCCATCTGCTGGTTCACTCCCCAAATCGCTGCAACGCAACTGGGCCAAACCGAAGCCAGGAGCCAGGAGCTTCTTCCAGGTCTCCCACGTGGGTGCAGGAGCCCAAGGACTTGGGCCATCTTCTACTGCTTTCCCAGGAGTATTAGCAGGGAGCTGGATCGGAAGTGGAGCAGCTGGGACTCGAACTGACCCCCATATGGGATGCTGGCACTACAGATGGAGGCTTAACCTACTATGCCACTGTGCCAGCCCCAGAAATGTGTCATTTTTACTTTATTTTTTTTAAAGATTTATTTATTTATTTGAAAGTCAGTTACACACACAGAGAGAGGAGAAAGAGAGAGAGAGAGAGAGAGAGAGGTGCTCCATTCACTGGTTCACTCCCCAATTGGCTGTAACGGCCAGAGCTGAGCCAATCTGAAGCCAGGAGCCAGGAGCTTCTTCCAGGTCTCCCATGTGGGTGCGGGGGCCCAAGCACTTGGGCCATCTTCTACTGCTTTCCCAGGCCAGAGCAGAGAGCTGGATCAGAAGTGGAGCAGCTGGGGCTTGAACCAGCACCCATACGGGATGCTGGCACTGCAGGCTGGGGCTTTAACCCGCTGCGGCATTATCCAGTGCCCATATGGGATGCCGGCGCCGCAGGTGGCAGCTTTACCTGCTGCACCACAGCACCGGCCCCACGTGTGTCACTTTTAAAACACTTTCTACCACAAGAATACAATACTCACTTTTTTCAAATGCATGTGGAACATACACCAAGTTAGATTAAATTTGAGAGAACTTCAACCATACAGAGTATGCTCTCTGGACATAAAGAAATTCAACTAGAAACCAATAATAGATATCCAGAATCTCAAGAAATCTTTGGAAATTACTACATTTGTAAAATAACTATTGCTTAAAGAAAAGTCACAAGGGCAATCAAAAATATTCTAAAATAAATTAAATTTAACCCACAACTTATCAAAAAATCATAGGAGTTAGTGAAAGCAATGCTTAAAAGAAAATTGATAGATTTAAGATATATATACTAGAAAGGTATCAAATCAGTGATCCAAGCTACTGCCTTAAGAAATTATTAAATGCTGGGCCAGTAGCAGGTTAACACCCTAGTCTGAAGCGCTGGCATCCCATATGGGTGCCAGTTCAAGACCCGGCTCCCCTACTTCCGGAAGAAGCTCCTGGCTCCTGGCTCCTGGCTTCAGCTCGGTGCAGCTCCGGTTGCTCTGGCCAACCGGGGAGTGAACCAGCAGATAAGACCTCTCTGTCTGTCTCTCCTCTCTCTGTGTAACTCTGACTTTCAAATAAATGATAAATCTTTTTTAAAAAGAAATTATTAAATGAGTAAACTAAACACAAAGCTAGTTGAAAGAAGCAAATAATAACGATATTAGCAGAGAACAACGAGATGGAACACAGGAAAATAGTAGAGGAAATCAACCAAACTGGAAACTGGTGCCTTTGAGCGACTGAAAAATGCATTCCCCCCCCCCCCCAGCCTGGACAATAAAGGAAATATAGGTCAGCAACGCTGGGATGAAAGATCTCACACTCAGATCCTAGACAGAGAAACTTCCAGACATTTCACCAATACATTTAACAAATTAGAAGACATGGATACATTCTTTGTGAGATACAAACTTCCTAAACTCACTAAAAAGAAAATACATAATCTAAATATTCCTGAATATATCAAAGAATGAAATTTGTCATTTAAAATCTTCTAACAACAACAACGAACTCCAGGTCTGATGGCTTCAGTAATGAGCTCCACCAAACACTTACAGAGAAAATCATACAATTGCTCACAGAATCTTCCAGAAAATTGAAGAGAACATTCTCAACTAGTTTCAAGGCTTTTGTCCCAATATCAAAATCAGAAATAAGCATTACAAGAAAGACTTTGCACACCATTTACCCATAACAAACATAGACACACAGATCTTCTTCTCTTTAAACATTTATTTATTTGAAAGGTGGTGGTGGTGGTGGTGGGTCTTCCATCCGCTGGTTCACCCCCCAAATGCCCACAATGAGCAAGTCCTGGCATGCCGAAGCCAGGAGCCAGGACCTTCATCCGGGTCTCCCACGTGGGTGCAGGGGCCCAAGCACCTGTGCCATCTTCAGTTGCTCTCCCAGGTGCATTAGCAGAGAGCTGGATCAGAAGTGGAGCAGCCGGGACTCGAACCATCACCCGTGTGGGATGCTGGCATCGCAGACGGCAGCTTCACGCACCACACCACAGTGCGGCCCCTACACACAGATTTTCACCAGACATGAACCAAATCCAGCAGTGAGCGGGAGGCTGATACGTCACTGACAAAGGAAGTCGTCCTGGGGAACAGAACACCCCTCGCGTTCCAGAACCAACTAATGTCCTCAACTGACCAAGGGGCATTCACGTGAATGTCTTAATACAGGCAAAAAGATAATTCCACAAAACTCAGAATCAACTCATTGGAAAAACTCTCCACAAATTAGGAATAGAAAGAACTTCCTCAATCAAAAAAAAAAAAAAAAAAAAGCATTCTGGAAAAACCCTACCACTAATTCACATTTCACAGTAAAAGACTACAATGTTGAGGCCAGTGCTGTGGCATCGTGGGCTAAGCCTCTGCCTGCATGCTGGCATCCCATACCAGCTGCTCCTCTTCCTGTCCAGCTCTCTGCTGTGGCCTGGGGAAGCAGCAGAAGATGGCCCAAGTGCCTGGGCCCCTGCACCCACGTGGGAGACCTGGAAGAGGCTCCTGGCTCCTGGCTTTTGATCAGCTCATTTTGACTGGCCACTGCCGTCATTTGGGGAGCGAACCAGCAGATGGAAGACCTCTCTCTCTCTCTCTCTATTTGCCTCTCTATAACTCTGTTTTTCAAATAAATAAATAAATCTTAAAAAAAAAATTTACCATTAAAGAAAATGAAAAGAGAAACCCTAGACTTGAAAAAATATAAAGGTACTTCAAAAAGTTACAGGAAAAGAGAATTAAAAGATTATTTTGGTGCAAAATTCTTTTGAAATCCACATATAGGTTTTCTTCTTTTTTCTTTCTTTTTTTTTCTTTTCTTTCTTTCTTTTTTTTTTTTTTTTGACAGGCAGAGTTAGATAGTGAGAGAAAGAGAGAGAGAGAGAGACAGAGAGAAAGGTCTTCCATCCACTGGTTCACTCCCCCAAATGGCCGCTATGCCGGCGTGCTGCACCGATCTGAAGGCAGGAGCCAGGTGCTTCTCCTGGTCTCCCATGGGGTGCAGGGTCCAAGCACCTGGGCCATCCTCCACTGCACTCCTGGCCACAGCAGAGAGCTGGCCTGGAAGAGGGGCAACCGGGACAGAATCTGGTGCCCCGACCGGACTAGAACCCGGGGTGCCGGCACTGCAGGAGGAGGATTAGCCTAGTGAGCCTCGGAACCAGCCCACACATAGGTTTTCATATATGTATTTTCCATAAGGTTTTGAAGAGCCCTCATATGATATGAGATATATTATTGAAATATAAAATAGAACACACTAATAATCTATAGTATTTAAGAAAATATAACCGGAACATCCTATAATTATTAGTAGTTAAGATATGGTAGGAAAAACTGTAAATATTAGCATGCTGTGCGCTATATCAGGGTGTAATGCTTAATTAGAACATATTATAAATATGTAATCTATAGCACAAACATAACACAGTCTCGTGTAGACCATGTAACTTAATATACGGTGTCGCGTGGCCTTGTGACCGCTTGTATCTTCTGATAATGCAGGCGATTCACCGACGGCCCACAGGTGCGGCTGGGGTCACAGAGACGAGAGATCCCGACCGCCCGGGGCGCGCAAGGCTGCGAAGGGGCTAGAGGGCCGGCCACAGCGGGAGAGGGACGAGGCGAATAGCCCGGGGAGGGCTGAGTGCAGCCGAGCGCGCGGGGGCTGGCGCTGTGGCACAGGGGGAAGGTCTCCATCTCTCTCTGCCTTTCGCATAAGCGACATTCATCGTAACAAACACAGTTTGAAAACGGGCCCCGGGCACCGGGAGGCCCCCACCAGGGAGGGGAAGCTCACGGTGCGCCGTCGGCTAGGGAGACAGCAGAGAGGCCGCCCCGCAGGAGCCAGGCAGAGCCTCAGGCGGTGTCCTCACCGACTCGCCAGCTGCGCGGCCCCTGGACGTCTCCCCGAGGGACGAGCGTGCGGACGGGCCGGCGATGGCACTGACCCTAGAAGGGCTGGGCGCGCGAGTGCGTGTGCATGTGTGTCTTTGTTTGTAACTGAAAGGAACAAATGTTTTCATTTAAAAATAGGAAAAGCTGGGGCTGCCGTCGTGGCGCGGCAAGCTAGGCTGCTGCCTGTGCCCTATCACGGCGCCGGTTCGAGTCCCGGCTGCTCCACTTCTGATCCAGCTCCCTGCTCATGCACCTGGGAAGGCAGCAGAGGACGGCCCAAGTGCGGGGGCCCTGCACCCACAGCGGGGACCTGGATGGAGCGCCTGACTTCAGCCTGGCCCAGACCTGGCTGTTGCAGTCATTTGGCAGTGAATGAAAAATCTCTCTCGCACACACTCTCTCTCTTACTCTGCCTTGCAGATAAATAAACAGGTGTTTTAAAAAATAGAAAAAAATCTATGGAATAAGAAAATAAAAATGGCATGTTTGCAAAACTGTACCATGTATTTGCAACCTAAGTGTTACCATATGAGTAAAAAGTTTAAAAAGTTGAAAATCTTATGACATAAAAGTGTTGCAGTTAACTAGGGTTAATTTATTATTATTTTTATTTATTTATTTGAAAGTCAGAGTTACAGACAGTAAGAAGGAGAGAGAGAGAGGTCTTCCATCTGCTGGTTCACTCCCCAAATGGCTGCAACATCCAGAGCTGAGCCGATCCAAAGCCAGGAGCCAGGAGCTTCTTCTGGGTCTCCCATGTGGGTGCAGGGGCTCAAGGACTTGGGCCATCTTCTACTGCTTTCCCAGGCCACAGCAGAGAGCTGGATCAGAAGTGGAGCAGCCAGGACTCGAACTGGTGCCCATATGGGATTCTGGCACTGCAGGCGGTGGCTTTACCCGCTATGCCACAGCACCAGCCCCAGGTTAATTTATATTAAAGGAAGAAAAAAATGTAATAAATGTGGTGCCGCCCGAGTGTGTGGTATTTAGGCCTACAGCCATGCATGGTCATGGCCAAGTCCTCACGGTCCCTCATCGCTCCCCAGGGCTCGTCCAGCTCTGAAAACTCTAGCTATGTGTCTACGCAGGTGCACCATTCCTTGTGTTTTATTTCCTTTTTAAAACTTTTTAATAAAAATTTATTTATTTATTTGAAATGCAGAGTTAGAGAGAGAGAGAGAATCTTCCACCTGCTGGTTCACTCCCCAAATGACTGCAAGGACCAGAGCTGGGCCAGGCCAAAGCCAGGGGCCAGGAGCTTCCTCCAGGTCTCTCATGTGGGTGCAGGGGCCCCCGGCACTCGGGCCTTGTTCTGCTGCTTTTCCCAGGCCATAGCAGGGAGCTGGATCAGAAGTGGAGCAGCCGGGACTTGAACCAGCGCCCATATGGGATGCCAGGGTCGCAGGCAGAGGCTTAACCTGCTTTGCCACATGCCAGCCACTATTTCCTTATTTTCACTCTACCGTTTCTATGTTTTGAAATGTTTTCTGGGAGCCAGCACTGTGGCAGAGCGGATCAAGCTGCTGTCTGTAGTGCTGGCGTCCCACATGGGCGCCGGTTTGAGGGCTGCTGATCCACTTCTGATCCAGCTCCCTGCTAGTCCATCTGGGAAAGCCACAGAGGATGGCCCAAGTCCTTGGGCCCCTGCACCCATGTGGGAGACCCGGAAGAGGCTCCTGGCTTTGGCCTGGCCCAGCCCTGGTCATTGCAGCCATTCGGGAAGTGAATCCGCAGAGGGACGATCTCTCTCTCTCTCTCCCTCTCTCCTGCTGTGTCTCTCTATCTGTAACAAATAAATAAATCTTAAGAGAGAAATGTTTGTATCTGCAACACCATGTGTGCACACCTGCGACACAGTGCAGCCAGGCGCTCACGGTCTGCAGCGAGAACGCACAGCCTGGTGTGCAGGGAGCTATGCCACCAGTGTTCCGGACTGCATTCTAGAATGTTCCACAACAGACCTGCCTGTGACACACTCTCAGAGCACTGTCCTCTCATTAAGTGATGCATGACTGCATGACAGCATAGTAATACACTGTGATACACAGATAGACTGGATTATAGAGCAGTGTGCATTACGTACAATTAAATAAGCAATATAGCACATCTGTGCCATTATGATATAAACTGTGATGGAATCATGCGTGGCAACGTTAATAACATGTATTATATACAACTTAAGAGGTAACAGACCACATCTGTGTAATTACAATGTGAACTCTGCCGTAGCATTCCGTGCAGTGATATATTATTAATAATCTATGATATCACATAACGGAACCAGGATTTAGAGCCTCTTACAGCTGCCATGAGTAGGAAGGTATTTTGACAGGCCCAACACATCATAACCACTCGGTGTAAAGTGTGACTGTTATGGTTGTAGGCAATGAACACTGAGGTGCTTGGAATGGTTCTCAGCCCGCGGGAAGTTCTCTTCTCCGCCAGCGCTGACTTTCACTGTTCCGTTAGGCGGTGCGTGACTCCTGCAAGAACCCAGAACCCTGCCTGGCGCCAGCGAGCGCCAAGGTTCACTGTCGCAGGAACGGAGTTCATCTTCTCTGGGGGTCTCCCCCAGCTACGCGACCTTGACCGGCTAATTAGTTTCTAGAACAACGTTAGCCATGGTGGGAACGCACACTGTTCTGCTGTCCTTGACTCAAGGGGATGAAGAACACTGCCCCCCCCACACACAGGATGGTAGCAGGGGGCGGGTACTCGGCTCTGGGTCCAGGCCTCTTGGGCGCCTGTATCCCGTGTCAGAGGGCCTGGCTTTGAGTCCTGACCGTGCTTCCGACCCAGCCTCCTACCTGTGCACACCCTGGGGCAGCAGGGGAGGGGTCCCTGCCGCCCACGGGGGAGACCTGGCTGGAGCTCCGGACCCCTGGCTTTGCAGGCAGTTAGAGAGTGAACCAGCAGGCGAAAGATCTCTGCTCTTCAAAGTAAAACAACAACGAAACTAAAACTCCAAAAACATAGGAAGTAGGCATCCTTTTATTACGATTTTGCCCCAGGCTTTAAAAACAAAACCAGAAAGGGAGCTGATGGTCTGTGAAGCCCTTTCGGCCCCTAGCAAGCTGCCGATGTCTTCGTTGGCTCTCTTGACCCCTAGGATGGACAGTCACGCCGGCGGATTTCACGTGACTCCCCCGTGGCACACGGTGAAAGCCCCCTCCCTCCGGCCTGGCCCCCGTGTGCTGCTGTTTACTTCGTCTCCATCTTGTAGGGAAGTGTGTGGAGCATCCTGTGGCGGGAAGCAGCTCCAGGATCAGCATCGTGCCAGAAGAACCCGAGGAGCACGCACGTAGCGAACCCGACGCAACCTCGCTCTCCCAGGCACTGCCGAGCTGCAGGGCCGGCTTGAACGAGTGCCGAGCTGCCCTGAAGGACGAGGAGTGTGCCAGAGACCGACTCTCCCAGCTTAGCCGAGTGTAAGCTCGTACAGCGAGGGCTTGAGGGCCAGGAGACTCTCCCCATGAGTTTTTGCTGGAAAAGCCTCTCCCCCTTCAGCCGCGCAGCTGGGCCGATTCCGTGTCCGAATGGGAGACTCCTGACGAGAAAGCAAGTCACGCATTAGCGTTTTCACTCGTGGTGTTCAGGAGTGAAACAAGCCCTGTTGGTGATTTTTATTTTAAAGGCTCTTCCATCTAGTGGTTCACTCCCGAAATGTTCACAGCAGCTGGGACGGGGTCAGGCCGTGCCAGGGGCCCGGAACTCCTCCCAGGTGGCCCACCTGGTATTTGAGCCGTCACCTGCTGCTCCCAGGCTGCGTGCGCAGCGGCAGGAGCTGGAGCGGGCAGAAGGGCCCGGTCTTGAACCCAGGCTCCAACACGTCGACTTCCTGTCTTGGAGGACACCTGTTTCACGGAGACGCGAACAGAAGTCAGGTGAACGCGCGTTGTCACAGGCACACCCCAGAGACTCCGGTGTTCGCTCTACTGTTACTGTTTAATAAAAACAAAAGCCTTAGGTGAGTGATAAGCTCCTATTACGACTTCAAGTTATTGCTGAAACTATTATAAGAATGTTTGAACCTCTCTAGTAAGATAATGGAAATGCTTATAGCTGTAGATGGAAGCAATTATAGAATTCCATATGGGGTGATTTCTCAATTGCTTGTACAATGAGCTATAATTTTGTGGGTAAAGGCGTAATGATTTGTTATGCACTGACTCTTTGCATTTTGCCTGTATCACCTGCGATGTTTAGATCTCCAGTTACTAATTAAGGAAAGATCTCTTCCCTTCTGTGAGATTGAGTCATTTCTGCATTTGATTCTTGTTCCTAGAGACCGATAGGAGTTATTCTAACTATTCCACGGATACTAATTCTCTTCTTTGAGAGATGAGTGACTAGAATCCTTCCCTAAAACCCTGCATTCCAGCAGTCTGGTCTCTCTCTCTCTCTCTGATTTATTTATTTATTTTGAAAGACAGAGTTTCAGAGAGAGAGAGAGAGAGAGAGAGAGAGAGAGAGCGCTTCCATCTGCTGGTCCACTGTCTAGATGGTCGCCAAAGGCTAGCGCTGGACCAGGCTGAAGCCAGGAGCTGCCTCCGAGCTTCCTGAGTGGCAGGGGTGCAAGTGCTTGGGCCATCTTCCACGGCTTTTCCTGGGCATTAGCAAAGACCTGGATTGAAGGAGAGCAGCCAGGAAGGAACCGGCACCCACAGGGGTTGCGGGCGGCTTTACCCGCTATGCCGCTATGCCGGCCCCGGTTTGGTTTCTCTTGCCTCTTGTGTTTTCTTTAGGAACCTCTGTGTTTGACGAGTAGCTTCTCAAGGCTAATCTACGAGGGATCTAACTAAGGAAGTTTTCAGTCCAGAACTGAGGAGAAAAGTTTAGTTTCAAGTTAACTGAAGGAAACTAGACCTGAGGGTTCCTCAAACTTTGGGAGCCTAAGGCATTTTGGTCTTAAAATCTGTCAGGGGGGCGGTGCTGTGGTGTAGTGGGTGAAGCCGCGACCTGCGGCCCCGGCATCCCATATGGGTGCCAGTTCTTGTCCCAGCTGCTCCACTTCCGATCCAGCTCCCTGCTAATGGCCTGGGAAAAGCAGTGAAACGAGGCCCAAGTGCTGGGGCCCCTGCACTCCTGTGGGAGACCTGGAAGAAGCTCCTGGCTCTTGGCTTTGGATCGGCACAGCTTCGGCCATTGCAGTCATCTGGAGAGTGAAACAGCAGATGGAAGACCTCTCTCTCTCTCTCCTTCTGCCTCTGTAACTCTGCCTTTCAAATAAAAAATTAATCTTTTAAAAAATTTACAACAAAAAAGACCCATCAGAAAATGTTGTCATTCTGGATGCTGCCACAAAGGGGACTTGGCAGCTGGGAGGGAAGACAACCCGAGGGGGAGACATCGGCTAGCCACAGACTGAGTGCAGAGCGGCTCTTGGTGGCCTTCAGGTGCTGGTGAAGCACTGTGAAATGATAGAACTGCAGTCCGTGGGCCAGAATGCGCCCCCCCGGCCGTCGCTACAGTGTTCAGAGATTCTGTTTGCTAATGATCTATAAGCTCTGAGGGCAGCGCCAATCAGAGCACCTTCACCTTTGCCCTCCGGCTGCTTGGTGATCCCAGCCCCGCACTCCACTTCCCCTTCTCAAAGTCCTTCTTCCCCAAGCGCAGCCGACCCCAGCCGGCTGTCGCCTGGGAGGCTCCCTGACCCTGGGGCATGGGGACACCGTGGCTTTTCTTTCTTTTGCACCTCTTTGAAAGCGAAGAACCAATTCCTGTCTCTGCTTCATGGGTCCCAGCTTCTGGCGGATGATTTCAACTGTTCTCAGACTTGGATTTTTTCTCTGAAGCAGAAACGTGTGTGTGTGTGTGTGTGTGTGTGTGGGTGTGTATTTGCTTGTGCATGGGCAAGCATGTGTATGTGTGTATGTGCACATATGCACACATACATATATGTGTCTGTATATGTATATATGTGTATATACACATGCGCACATATGCACATATGTTACTGTGTATGTGCACATACGTGTATGTGTATATTGCACACATGCATGTGCGCATACATGTGCGTGCATGTGTGTGTGGGTAGACTGCTGTAGGAAGACAGGGCCTGGCTTCACAGTGACTGAGAGCCACATGGCCGAGTTCATCAGTTTCGGGAGAAGGGACTGGGACGCCCTCCCTGCCCCCTGGCTGGTTCCTTGCACCGCTCTTGCCTGGGCTGTTGACTTTGTGGCAGGCACTGCTCTGGGGAGACAGTAGCACCGTTCATTCCAGACCCTGGCCTCTGAGCCTAGGCTTCTCCACTCTCCCCACCTCTAGACTCAAGTCCTAGCCCTGCCCGGGGACACGCGTCTCTAACCTAGGAAGGAAGGACTCTGTACAGCAAGGCTGGAGCTCTCTGAGCAGCAAGATAGAGAAGTCCTTAACAATGGGAGCGTGCCTGTGTGTGCAAACATGAGCTGTAGTATGTGGGGTGTACCACCTGGAGCGCCTGTCTCAGACCCTCCAACTCTCGGTGCACAAGTCACCTCCTACATAAATCCAGAACTTAATCCCAAAGCACACATGTTGGACACAGGCACCAAGAGAACACAGTGGGGGAGAAGAGGCGGCCTCCTGCATGCATGGTGCTGGCAACGCTGGATATCCATATACGGCATGAAGCTAGACCTTCCCAACCTCTCCTGTGGATCAAGGATCCAAAGGTGAGACCCAAAACAACAAAACCACCAGAAGAAAACATATAGAAACCATGTCAAGACATTGGGACCAAGATTTTTGGGATCTGACCTCGAACGTGCAGGTGACGAAAGCAAAAATGGATAGATGGGGTGTCGCAAAAACTAGTTTCTACTGAGCAGAGCGAAGCGACGACTCCAGGATGGGAGGGAGTAGCCCCGCACTGTGCATCTGATGGGGTTAATGGCCGGAATGCGTAAGCAGCTCAAACAACACCAAAAAACAAGTCCCAACAAGCAAATGAAAGATCCAATTAGGCCAGCGCCGTGGCTCAACAGGCTAATCCTCCGCCTTGCGGCGCCGGCACACCGGGTTCTAGTCCCAGTTGGGGCGCCGGATTCTGTCCTGGTTGCCCCTCTTCCAGGCCAGCTCTCTGCTGTGGCCCAGGAGTGCAGTGGAGGATGGCCCAAGTGCTTGGGCCCTACACCCCATGGGAGACCAGGAAAAGCACCTGGCTCCTGCCATCGGATCAGCGCAGTGCGCCGGCCACAGTGGCCATTGGAGGGTGAACCAACAGCAAAGGAAGACCTTTCTCTCTGTCTCTCTCTCTCACTGTCCACTCTGCCTGTCCGAAAAAAAAAAAAAAAAGATCCAATTAAAAAACAAGTGAATAACGGAATAGATTCTTCCGAAAAGAAATACAAATGATAATAAGTAAATGAAGAAATGCCAACATCACTAGTCACCAAAGAAATGCGAACCAAAGCCACCGAGGTATGAACTCACCCCAGTTAGCGTGGCCACTACCAAAGAGACGTAAACATAACAGACGCTGGCATGCACATTGTGACACGGCAGGTTAAGCTGCACTCGGGCTGTCTCGTCTCCTATCAGAGTCCCGCCTCTGCCTTCTGATTCAGCTTCCTGCTAACGCTCCTATGCTTAGATTCCTGCTACTCTCATGGGAAACTCAGATGCAGTTCCTGGCTCCTGTCTACAGTCTGCCTTAGCCGTAGTTGTGGGCATTTGGAGAGTGAAGTAGTAGATAGAATATTTCTCCCTCTCCCTCTCCCTCTCCCTCTCCCTCTCCCTCTCCCTCTCCCTCTCCCTCTCCCTCTCCCTCTCCCTCTCCCTCTCCCTCTCCCTCTCCCTCTCCCTCTGTGTGTGTATGTGTGTCTGTCCCTCTTTCTTCTGAATAAATGAATAAATAGATTGAACAATACATCCCATTGCCAGTGTCACGGCGTAGCAGGTGAGGGTGCCGCCTGCAGCACTGGCACGCTTTGTCAGCGCTGGTTCGTGTTGGTTCGAGTCCCGGCTGCTCCACTTCTGATCCAGCTCCTTGCTGGTGGCTTGGGAAGGCAGCAGAGGACGGCCCAGGTGTTTGGGCCCTTACAACCCACAAGGGAGACCGGGATGAGGCTCCTGGCTCCTGACTGGCCCAGCCCTGGCCATTGCAGCCATTTGGGGAGTGAGCCAGTGGATGGAAGACCTCTCTGTAGCTCTTTCAAATTAATTTAAAACACACACACATTATATACACATTTATATATGGATACACATGTATATATGTGTATATAATGTGTATATATATGTGTGTGTATATATATATATATATATATATATATATTCTGGTGAGGACGTAGAGAAAGGGGATTTGTGTATGCTGTTGGTAGGAATGTGAACTAATACAGAGCTACAAACAGCATGGAGGTTACTTAAAGAACTAAAAGAAAGGGGGCAGCATTGTGGTTCCTTGGGCAGGTAAATCTGGCGTCTGCAGTGCCGGCTGGTTCGAGTTCCGGCTGCTCCACTTCTGATCCAGCTCTCTGCTGTGGCCTGGGGAAGCAGCAGAGGATGGCCCAAGTGCTTGGGCCCCTGCACCCATGTGGGAGACCTGGAGGAAGCTCCTGGCTCCTGGCTTTGGATCGGCACAGCCCTGGCTGTCACGGCCATTTGTGGAATGAACAAGCAGATGGAAGACCTCTCTCTCTCCCTCTCTCCCTCTCCCTCTCTCCCTCTCCCTCTCCCTCTCTAACTCTGCCTTTCAAATAAATTAAATAAATCTTGAAAACAAATAGTCTGTTCTATGACAAAGGGTGCAAACATTTGTTCTTAAAACATGGAACGTGACTTCTAATGGATTTATGCAAGGAAGGTACCAGAAAACCGGGAGGAAGCAAGGTGAACTCGGGAGTGTATGCCCATCGTCCCCCTCCTGCTTCCCCAGCCCCACAGAGCAGATTCCTGTTTGGCAGGTGGGGGACTTGCCTCCCAGAGGAGGGCTCCCTTTGGCAGCCCAGGTGGCCCTCAGCACTGAGCACTGGAGAGGAGACCCTCAGCGAACTCGGGATTGGGAAGGAACATCTTGACGGGTGCTAGTGTCCCGGGGTCAGCGACAGCTCCAAGTTGGTTTGCAATCACAGAGTTTTGGGCATTTTCCTTTTTTTTTTTTTTTTTTTAAAGATTTACTTATTTGAAAGGTGGAGTTACAGAGAGGCAGAGGCAGAGAGAGAGAGACAGAGACAGAGAGAGACAGAGACAGGTCTTCCATCCACTGGTCCACTCCCCAGATAGCCACAACAGCAGAAGCTGTGCCAATCCCAAGCCAGGACCCAGGAGCTTCTTCCCAGTCTCCCATGCAGGTACAGGGGCCCAAGGACTTGGGCCATCTTCCACTGCTTTCCCAGGCCATAGCAGGGAGCTGGATTGGAAGTGGAGCAGCTGGGACTCAAACTGGAGCCCATATGGGATGCCGGCACTACAGACACTGGCTTTACCTGCTATGCCACAGCGCCGGCTCCTGAGCCCTTTCCTTAAGCCAAGTGTCTTGGGTTAGAGTCGAGTGTGAGGCTCCGCTCGGCCAATCACAGGCTACCTGATCCTTTTTTTTTTTTTTTTTTAAGATTTATTTATTTTTATTTGAAAGGCAGAGTTACAGAGAGGCAGAGGCAGAGAGAGAGAGAGAGAGAGAGAGAGAGAGAGAGAGGTCTTCCATCCACTGGTTCACTCACCAGATGGCTGCAACAGCCAGAGCTGCACCGATCCAAAGCCAGGAGCCAGGAACTTCCTCCATGTCTCCCATGCGGGTGCAGGTGCCCAAGCACTAGGACCATCTTCTACTGCTTTTCCAGGCCATAGCAGAGAGCTGGATCAGAAGTGGAGCAGCCGGGACTTGAACCGGTGCCCATATGGGATGCCGGCACTGCAGGCAGAGGCTTAGCCCACTGCGCCACAGCGCCAGCCCCAGGTTATGTGATCTTAAACTGAGGAAGTGGTCCAGTGCTGCTCTCCTCGACTTCACAGATGGTGAAATGAGAATAGTGAGAATCACGGGCCATGAGTTATTTCCTGAAAAGCCCGTCCAAGGCCAGGCAGGCAGCGGGGTCTCAATAAGGCAATCGCCCCGACGTTGTCATCTTAGTTTGCCATGACACTCAGGAACCACCACTGTGATGGCATTCCTCCATGGGATGGTGTGCAATGGCGTCTTTTCTTTTTTCCCTTTTTCTTTTTTTTGACAGGCAGAGTGGACAGTGAGAGAGAGAGACAGACAGAAAGATCTTCCTTTGCCGTTGGTTCACCCTCCAATGGCCGCCAGGGTCTGCACACTGCAGCCAGTGCACCACGCTGATCCGAAGGCAGGAGCCAGGTGCCTCTCCTGGTCTCCCATGGGGTGCAGGGCCCAAGCACTTGGGCCATCCTCCACTGCACTCCCAGGCCACAGCAGAGGGCTGGCCTGGAAGGGGGCAACCGGGACGGAATCCGGCGCCCTGACCAGGACTAGAACCCGGTGTGCCGGTGCAGCAGGTGGAAGATTAACCTAGTGAGCCGTGGCACCGGCGCAATGGCGTCTTTAACCCTGGGAGGTTTTCAAATGTTAACCTTGGTAGTGGCGCTGTGGCCCAGGAAGGTAAGCTGCTGCTTGCAGTGTTGGCATCCCACATCGGAGCACCAGTTCAAGTCCCAGCTGCTCCGCTTCTGAGTCGGCTCCCTGCTATTGCGCCTGGGAAGGTGGTGGAGGACGGCCCAAGGACTTGGACCCCTGCCACCCACCTGGGAGCCGCAGAGGCTTTGGCTCCTGGCTTCAGCTTGGCCCAGCTCCGGCTATTGTGGCCACTTGGGGGAATGAACCAGCGGATGGAGGATCCCTGCCTGCCTCTGTCTCTCCCTCTCTTTGTCACTCTGCCTTTCAAACAAAGAAGTCTTAATAAATAAAAATTTAATCTTGAAATGTTAAGGCTTTTCTGTCCTTTTTGATTTTAAGCTTTTGATTAAAATGTCAAAGCTACACAAAAACAGAACAGAAGATGAGCCCCGTGCGCCCGTCTTCCTCTGAAACAGGCAGGACTCACGGATGCTCCTCTCCCACCTCTCACCCCCACCTGTGCTGCGCCGGCCCCGCTGGCACTGTCCATCTCCCCACTCCACGGTCAGTGACTTATGCTGGGGTGTCGAGGTCAGCCACAGCAGGAGTATTTGCACCTGGGAGATTGGTGAGCACTGTACAGCAAGACCTGCCCACCTGCTGGAGGGCTGATTATTAAACATTTGTTGCTTGGGGCCGGCGCTGTGGCGCAGCGGGTAAAGCCGATGCCTGCAGTGCCGGCATCCCATATGGGCACTGGTTTGAGTCCCAGCTGCTCCTCTTCCCATCCAGCTCTCCGCTGTGGCCTGGAGAAGCAGTGGGAGATGGCCCAAGTCCTTGGGCCCCTGCACCCATGTGGGAGACCTGGAAGAAGCTCCCGGCTCCTGGCTTCGGATCGGCTCAGCTCCAGCCGTTGCGGCCATCTGGGGAGTGAACCAGCAGATGGAGGACCTCTCTCTGTCTCTCCCTCTCTGTGTCTGTAAATCTACCTCTCAAATAAATAAATAAAATATTTTAAAACATGTTGATTTTTGAGATTTTATATAATATCAACTATACTAAGTATATTATATAGATATATATGTATATAACACATGAATTTATGTAGTTATTAGATTAGGAAAGTATCCATTAATATTTTATTGAATTTTTAAAATATAAATAAGTAGTAAGTTTAGGAAATGTCACTGTATTTGCTGATATTGAACCAGCCTTGAATTCCTACAATGAGTCTTACTTGGGCACGATGTATTATTTTTCTTAATGTAATATGGGATTCTATTTGCTTATATTTTAAGATATTTACATTGATATTCATAAGTGAGATTACTCTATAATTTTATTTTTTGCTGTAATATTTTGCATTATAATTTATGTTGTAATTAATACAAAATTTGAAATTTTCTTTTCCCTATTCTCTGGAGTGGGCTAAGGGGTTTGGGATCGCTTGACTTGTTAGCAGGACTCCCCTGAAACTGTGCGGGCCTGCTGGCTTTTCCTTTATCTCATTAGAAACACAACACACAGCCCACAGTGTGCGGCTCTCTGCGCCTTTTCTCGGCTGGGATACTCTGTTCAGCCCTGCAGCAGGCGCTCTCTTGCTGGCACCTCGAACTCCGCCTCACGAGCCCCTGCCGCGCTCGGCCGCGCTCGGAGCCTGGAGCCTGCTGGCCAAAGAGCTCTAATACGTTCTATTTTTTTCCTAAGGGAACCGATTTGCTTAGATTTTTTTATGTCTCTTCTGATAAATGGTATTTTTCTAGAAATTATTTCATCTTGGCTTTAAATGATTTAAACAAAACTGCTCATCAGTCTTTAATGAATTGAACATTTGTTCTTCTTTTTAACCTGTTGTCCTTCCTAAGTCTTAAAACATTGGATACAATTTTCCTAATGTTCCAGCAAGGTGTAGGTCGCAGGAAATTGTAAACTGTGGGTGTGTGAGTGTGTGTGTGTGTTTGTGTGTGCTACTGTTACTGCAAACACAACCGTCTATCGTGTGTCTATCGTCTGTCAGTCTATTGTCTGTCTATCGTGCGTCTGTCTATCATCTGTCTGTCTATCATCTGTCTATTGTCTGTCTATCATCTGTCTATCGTGTGTCTGTCTATCGTGTGTCTGTCTATCATCTGTCTGTCTAGCTGTCTACCTGCTCACGTAGGTGTATATGTGTATTTCCCAGAGTTAGGAGCGAAAGGAAGGTTCTCTACCAAAGAGAGGTCTGGCCGGGCTATTTCTTCTCTCCCCTCTGCTCGTGGCTATGATGTGACACCATCTTTAGCCATGAAAAGAGAAGTCAAGAGAATTCCGGAAGGGTCAGCCCCGCCACTGCAAGCTGCTGCATCGGCACCAGGACTCACTGACCTCCAGAGGCCCTGGGAGGGAGACATCGGCGTGGGTTCCTGCCGCTCCAACTCGGGCGTCTATTTGTGCATGAACACATTCCTGACAGGTGCAGTGACCAGATAGGTGAAACAGAAAAGTCTAGTTGTTTGTAGTACATGAGTGTTTAAATGCAGGAAAATTGGGGCCGGTGCTGTTCTACAGTGGATTAAAGCCCCGGCCTACAGTGCCGGCATCCCATATGGGCACCAGTTCTAATCCCGGCTGCTCCTCTTCTGATCCAGCTCTCTGCTCTGGCCTGGGAAAGCAGTAGAAGATCGCTCAAGTCCTTGGGCCCTTGGACCCACATGGGACACCAGGAAGAAGCTCCTGGATCGGCGCAGCTCCAGCCGTTGCGGCCATTTTGGGAGTGAACCAGCAGATGGGAGACCTCTCCCTCTGTCTCTACCTCTCTGTAACTCTGTCTTTCAAATAAATAAAAATAAATCTTAGAAAAATAAATAAATGCAGGAAAATCATCCTAGACACAAAGTTTCTAAACTTTTTTTTTTTTGTGGACAGTGAGAGAGAGAGACAGACAGAAAGGTCTTCCTTTGCCGTTGGTTCACCCCCCAAATGGCTGCTATGGTTGGCACGCTGCAGCCGGTGCACCGCGCTGATCCAATGGCAGGAGCCAGGTGCTTCTCCTGGTCTCCCATGGGGTGCAGGGCCCAAGCACTTGGGCCATCCTCCACTGCACTCCCAGGCCACAGCAGAGAGCTGGACTGGAAGAGGGGCAACCGGGACAGAATCCGGCGCCCCGACCGGGACTAGAACTTGGGGTGCTGGTGCCGCAGGCGGAGGATTAGCCTAGTGAGCTGCAGCGCTGGTGATTTAGTGCTTATTGCAATGGCATTTTTAGGGTAACCCTTAATGAAAAGCATAATTGATGTACATTATTTGCAAGGGTTTAGACACGATTTACCTTTTCATATTTGAACTAATGTCTGTACGATGGGAAAGGGTCTGCTAGGCAAGTGATGGGGTATATCCTCCCAGGACTAAGTGAGATGAGCCATCTACAGCGCCTAGGACAGTGCCTGGCACATGGTACAGGGTCCACAAGTGCCAGCTATGTTTTAATAATCAACAATCAGAAATAATGATGTTGGGCTGGCGCTGTGGTGCAGTGGGTAAAGCTGCCGCCTGCAGTGCCGGCATCCCATGTGGGTGCTGGTTTGAGTCCTGGCTGCTCCACTTCCAATCCAGCTCTCTGCTATGGCCTGGAAAAACAGTAGAAGATGGCCCAAGTCCTTGGGCCCCTGCATCTGTGTAGGGGATGAGGACGAAGCTCCTGGATCCTGGCTTCAGCTTCTACCACTGCGACCAATTGGGGAGTGAACCAGCATTTGGAAGCGCGCTCTCTTTCTCTCTCTCTCTCTGCCTCTCTTTCTCTCTCTGGGTAACTCTGACATTCAAATCAATCTTTTTTTGTAAAAAGAAATAATATTAGCACTTGGCTGGCTCGTTCTGTGTCACTCTGTCTACTTATTTTATTTATTTTTATTATTTTTGAAAGATTTACTTATTTTGAAAGGCAGAGTTACACACAGAGGGGGAGGCAGAGAGAGATCTTCCACATGCTGGCTTACTCCCCAGACGGCTGCAAGGGCTGGACCTGCGCCTGGTGGAAGTCGGGAGCCCAGAGCTCCATCTCGGTCTCCCACGTGGATGGCAGGGCCTCAAGCACCTGGGCCATCTTCCATTGCTGTCCCAGGTGCGTTAGCAGGAGCTGGCTGGGAAGTGCAGCAGCCGGGACTTGAACCAGCGTCCGTGTGGGATGCCCGTGTCGCGGGTGGCTTAACCCTGAGCCACAATGCTCCCCAACCAAATTCTGTGAAACAGTTTGGGGAGGCTTTGACCAGCAGCAGACATACTGTTTGGGATGCCCACGTCTCCCATGGGAGTCCCTGGGTTCAGGTCCCAGCTCTGCTTCCAGTTCCAGCTTCCTGCCAGCGGGCACCCGGGGAGGCAGCAGGCGAGGGCCCAGGACCCTGAGTCCCTGCCACCTGCGTGGAAGACACGGTGGCGGGGGGGACTCCTGGCCTTGGCCTGGCTGTTGCCAAGGAGGTGCCCCCCTCCCACATCTCTCTGACTCCCCCAACCATAAAACCCAAAAAGCAAAAACTGACCTTAGGGAGACCCGGCCCAGCGACTCCACACAAGGTGGAATTGCTCCCAGACGCCTCCCGGTCCCCAGTCCCCGCTCCATCCCTGCTGTCTGAGACCTCTCCCCTCCGTGATTCTGCTTGTCTGCTTGGTAAACATCTGTGTTCTCACTTGAACAGGAACCGGGGAGAGCAAAGTCCCACTGGCTGGCACTTTTTCTAGACTGTATTTGTTGGATGAATGATGGTAAAAACCATCCAAAAAACATTGCACGAGAACACCATTGGCATCGGCAGGTATGCTGAGGCGGCCGTTGCTTTTGGTATAATTTTGCTTCGATTTAAATAAAAGTGGAGGTGGATTACAGATCCTGCTTGATTCTAGGCCCTGATACTGTGAGGGGCTGGGTCTGGTGATTTAAAATTATTATTTTTTTTTAGTCCCAAAAAGGTCAATTTATGTTGTATTTGACTTGCATCTTTATAAAATGTGGCACAAATTGTACCTTTAGAAAAATGTGTTGTTTTGCATTTGAATAGATTTAAAATTCAGCTTAAAATTGTTTAAATAAGTGCTTGTAATCAGAGATTTAACTGAAACTCTTCATAATCCTTTTTGCTTTCTGAAGATTCTAGAACTTTATTTTTTAAGATTTATTTATTTATTTGAAAGGCAGAGTTACAGAGAAGGAGAGAGAGAGAGAGAGAGAGAGAGAGAGAGAGAGAGAGAGAGAGAGGTCTTCCATCCACTGGTTCACTCTCCAGATGGCTGCAATGGCCAGAGCTGCGCCAATCTGAAGCCAGGAGCCAGGAGCTTCTTCCAGGTCTCCCACATGGGTGCAGGGGTCCAAGGACGTGGACCATCTTCCACTGCTTTCTCAGGCCACAGCAGGGAGCTGGATGGGAGGAGGAGCAGCCGGGACTTGAACCAGCGCCATATGGGGATGCCGGCTCTGCAGGTGACGGCTTTACCCACCACGCCACAGCACTGCCCCTAGAAATTAAATTTTAACATGGCACCATAAAAGTTACATTTCATACCAGCATCCCAGGGAAAATGGAACAAAAATGTTAGAAAGAGAAGAGGCAATCCAAGGCCGCCCGCAGGTCTCAAACATGCGGCACGACCCAGGGCCTCTGGGAGGCCTCTGGACAGGCTCCGGGTGTGGACTCTCACAGAAACCCTGCAGCAGCTCCCCAAGGCCCCAGGCCATGGGCTCCTGGCCACAGGAGTCGCAGAATGCCACGAGACCCCTCCTGCCTCCCCCCGTCTTCCAGGATAACAGAGTCACACAGTGGTCAAGCAGAGGGCCTTGGCCGTCTGAGTCTGCAGCCTGTCCCGTGACTCACTGGCAGGATGGTGGTGACAACTGAATCTCTCTTCCTGGACACATGGGTACCCGGTGAACTGTGACGTCAGCGGTGACGTCAGAGATCGCTGCCAGTGTGGACCCACAAGGTAGGATTCTGGGGTGTGCTCTCCCTTGGCATAGCTGCTCCTCAGCCTGGGAATGTGGCTTCCAGTTTTGATGGATATGTGACCAGTGCTGTGCCAGCCTTTCATAGATGATCTGGACGGGGGTCCAGAATTTCTGGGGGGAGGGGCAGGCGGGTGGCCCTCTGGGCAGAGGGCCGGGCACAGGGCTCAGTCTTGGTTTTCTGCTGAACACAGCATTGCTTGGAAAGGGATTTGTGTGGGGCACAGGGCTTCCAGGTGCGGCTATCTGCTGCCTGGAGTGCAGCCTGGGCCTTGGAGGATTATGGGAACCACTGGGGGGCTTCTGGCTGTGTTTGCACGGTAAACCTCAACTGCTACCTGGGTTGTGTCTGTTTGGGGAGCCTTGGACGATTATGGGCATTTGTAGGGGCTCTTCCGGCTACAGCTCCGTAGCAAACCCCGATTTTTGCTTGGATTGTGTGTTTGAGAGGACTTGGAGGATTATGGGAACTGGTGGGGGGGCTTCTGGCAGTATTTGCATAGCAAACCTCAACTTTTCTTGGACTGTGTCTAGCTGGGGGGCCTTGGAGGATTACGGGCATTTGTGGGGGGTCTCTGGCTACAGCTCCATAGCAAACCCTGATTTTTGCTTAGACGGTTCATTTGGGGCGTTTGAGGGCTGCTTTGCACTTAAATCTGCACAGCCAGCAGCTACCACATGCAGAGTGTGTCGCTGATGCCTTTGGACAGTGCGCAGAGACGGGGCACCTGCTCCGCTCTGGTTGTCTGCTCACCTCCGGTGAGTCCTACGGCAAGAGTGAATTGCTCCATAAATTGAACACGAAGTGGATTTGGGACCTGGATCACAGAACGATCCTGGTCGACCCCTCTTGGCCAGTTTCAGAGGCTGCAGGGCTGGACGCCGTGAGGGTGGGCAGTGCTGATCGCTTCCCCCCACCCTTCCAGGGAGCCAGCACAGGGGACCGGAGTGAGCAGGGACACTCTGGGGGTGAGCCCGTGTGCAGGTCAGGTCCGAGCCACACTCCCGCCGGGCTCTGTGGTGCTGGAGTGCGTCACCATCCCACCGCCATCTGCTCCTTTTCCAGTGTTGGCCCACATTTCCCACTGTTTACTCGTTATTCATCTTTTTAGAGAGGGTTGTGTGTTTTGTCCTCTGCCCAATTTTCTGATGGCTTTGCATATTGAATCCTTAAGAACTCTTTACTTACTGGAGGAACCAGCCCTGTTATGGTGTCACCAATGCCCTCCCCCATCCCTTACACCAGAGTTTGACTGTTGTGTAGTCGCTGCCCCCACCCCCGTTATGGCATGGGGGTCTTGGTCAAGGTTAGAGATCTGTCAGCGAGGGCCTCAGTTGTGAAACCACCTCTATGTTCAAAGTGTCCTTACGTTCGGATGTGACAATCACATTCCGTTCCCCCCAGTGTGCAGAATGAGGTAGGGATCCAGTGTTTCAACGCGGTTCCTCGAATAACCCGATCTGTCCCACCACTGCATTCCTAACCCCCCCTCCCCAAACAGTTTAGTCTGTATTTTCTCATAAAAACCTAACACTTGTGGTGGGGGAAGAAGTAAACGGGCACACCGTGTGACGGTATCGCCACCTGGGTCGGCAGAGCAGCGGTCAGACATGACACATCCTTGATGGGACTTTCTATATCATCTACCATGTGTGTAAGAAACCCAAGATCAGGTCACCCCCAAACACACCCGGTGTCAAGCTTTTATACCCCTTCTAACCAGCCTTCAGCCCAGGCCTCAGCACGGGCCTCCCAAGTTCTTGGTGCAAGGACCAAGGGGACCGTTGCGGGAGGGAACTGTCCCCTGGGAGCCCCCAATAACTCACAGCAGTCGCATCATCCTTTGCTCAATTTAATTTTTATTTTGATTTTTTAATGCTGCACGATACAATATTCATTTCATTTGCTTCATTTGCTTCATTTAATTCTTTATTTCTGCTGCTATTAATTTTTTAATGAAAGAGAGGGAACTTTTGTGGCCTTTTTTTCTGCAGGCCGCCTTAAGCTTTCTAAATTTGGAATATCTAAGCAAGCGGAAGGGACAGGGGGTTTTTCAGAATCACTCGGGGAAAGGGAAGGCTGCGTCGTTAACCATGCCCTATGGTGGGTGATTAACTGCTTGTACAATCACGCTCCGTGCTCAAGGCTGGACTTGACCCTGGTTCCCTCTCAGAGCAGCTCGTACTGACGCAGATGCATGCGCTGGATGATGTCACGGCAGTCGTTGAACACGCGGCGGATGTTCTCGGTGTCCACAGCGCAGGTGAAGTGAGGGTAGCAGTAGTGGCGCCCATCTCCACTAGCGGTGCTGATTCTCTGTGGGCGCAGACACCGGCCGTCAGCCCACCTGCCCGGGAGCGCCCCCCGCCCCCACCCCGTGGGGCCCGGGGCTGGCCGGCTCCACCGCAAGGCAGGGGTGCGAGAGCCCCAGTGAGAGACAACGTGGAAGCACTGGATGGTTCGATCCCCGCAGCCGGGAGCGCTCCGGACAGCTGCCACTCACCAGGAACTCGTCGCGGATGAAGTACTTGGCCCGAGTCACGCGTGGGTCCTCTCCGGGCTCAGGAGTAGCTGCAAAGACAGACATTTTTCTCACTTGAGGACACGCGAGGGCAGAGCAGAGTGGGGCACGGACCTGCTCGGAGCTCGGTTCCTCCCGCCCGGCCCCCCTGGGCCCTCTGCGTCCCCCAGACCCGCACGCACCATCCTCAGGAGTAGTGTAGCGAGCGAATTCTGGAAAGTAGTCCTCAATCTTGGACTTCCCGGCCAGCACCTTCTCAGCCAGCAGGTCTTGCTTGTTGAGGAACAGAATCACGGAGATGGTGCGCAGCCATCTGGGGAGGGGACGCAGGTGTGAGGCCCGCGGGGGCGCTGGCCCCGGAGCCCCCCCAGGGCAGCGGCTGCGGACCCACCTGTTGTTCCAGATGCTCTTGAAGAGGTTCAGCGCCTCCTGCAGACGGTTGGTCTGGTTGTCCTCGCGGATGACCATGTTGTAGCTGCTGCTGGCCACCACGAAGATGATGGCAGTCACGTCTTCCCCGAGAGAAGGCAATGGCAGGAGTCAGACACGGGAAGGGGCCCGGGGCGTGAGCAAAGCCGGCGCCCCCCACCCAGGGCCGCGCAGCGCCCCCGGCCTACCGTTGAAGCACTGGATCCACTTGCGGCGCTCGTCGCGCTGGCCGCCCACATCGAACATGCTGCAGGGAGGGGACAGAGGGCCACCTGTCACGCCACAGCCCCCCGCGGCCTCGGGCTGCTCTCCCCAGGGCGGACCGCTCACTTACTGGAAGTTGACTTTGTCCACCTGGAACTTGGTCTCAAAGATTCCAGAGGTCAGGACGCGGCAGCGCAGCAGGTCCTGAAACAAAACGCGGGTCAGGGGGTGGCCCAGCGTGGCCCCCTGGCACGGGAACAGCCCGCCCGAGGCCGGCTCTCAGGCCCGGGGCCTCTGCGCCTACCTGGTCGCTGGGCACGTAGTCGGCCTGCTTGATGACGTCAATCTTGTCCAGGAAGCTGGGAGAGGAGAGACACAGGGCCGTGTTCGTGGGCTCCCAGGGGGCCTGTCTCCCTTACATCGGCTCAAGGGCGCTGGGGCCCAGGGCGCTACGGCAAAGCTTAGGCCTTACAAAGGCTGGTGCATGCACAGTGTAAGACCCGTGCCTGCCAGGGGCCAGGGGACTAGCAACGTGTCTAGTGGCACCACGGGCGCTACGACACAGCACAGGACAGTGGTGGGCCTCGGCTCTCGTGACGTGTGCAAGCCGCGGAGCCACAGACCCCCCCCAACAGGCAGGCTGCAGGCTTTGCCATCTGAGCACGGCTGACCTGAAGCTCACACTGGACTACACGGCGGAGTTCTGCAACGCGAGGCTGCGGCTCCCCGTCCAGGCGCCTGAGCTCACGACCTGCCTCCCTTCCTTTCCACTTTTTAAGAATCCCATTGATTACAAAGAACAAAAGCGGCTGGCACGAGGAGGCCGCTTCTGCCCGGGCTGCGCAGCACAGGAAACACACTCAAACTTCCCTTCCGTTCTGCCTGCTCCCGAGACAGAGCGCCGGCCCGCGCGGCCTGCTCGAGCTACTTGACCAGACTGAACTTGCGAGAAAATGGGGGGGCTGTCGTTAATATGCAAAAAAACTATGTGCAGGTCGGGTTTTGTTTGTTGTTTGTCTCCTCTTGGGGGAGGGGCTGGGAGCGGTTTTAAGGTGGGCTAATCCCAGAGATCACACGGGGAGAGAAGCCTGTGCCCAGCAGCCCCGTAAGTGCACCCCTTCCCTGCCTGCCAGGTAGGAGTGTGTCTGGACTCGAGGAGGCACTGCCTTGCCCAATCAATCTTACATCACAGCGCGAGGCCAGGAATAGCTCCCCAGCCACCCTGGCCGCCAGCACGTTGCCATGGCAACAGAACCACAGTTCTATAAATAGATCCTCAGCACCAAATCTTGTGAGAGAGACATGTGGGGGGGGGAGGCCACTCCAGCTCAACAAATAAAAATAGGCAGCTTAAGAAATGGGCACGGCACCAGTGTCTCCACTGGAACCGACAGGCGGTGCAGCCAGAGCCGCGCTGGCCACCACAAACTTGGGGCTGTGTAACCCATCCGGGGAGGAAGACGCCGAGAGTTCTGAGCTGCTGCTTCTCTTTTTTTTTTTTTTTTTCTGAGTCTCCTTAAAACTTTTCACCATCTGTGTCAGTGGCGCTGTTTGCAGATAAGTTTCAAGCGCCGTGGCAATCTGGCTTAAGGAAAAAAAGCTACCACACTTTTTAAAGCGGTAGGACAACGCCAAGGGCACCTGGAGAAACTATTGTTAATTACGAAATGGCCGCAGCGCCCCGCCCAGTGCTCACGAGGCTAAGCCCTCCTCATCTGGTACCTGTACTTGACTTCTGACTTGGTTCCAAAACACAAATTGCAAACAATTCCAGGATTTCCATTTGTTTTGCGTTACTATAATTAGCGCTTCCAGCTTTCAGTTCAAACTTTTGAGAAAAATCAGGGACTTTGCTGGAGCTGGGGTGGGGGTTGGGGTCACAGGCGCTGGACGAGATGGACTTGAAAACCAGACACATTCGCTTGTACGTTCAGATACGTGGGGCAGAGCTTGTTACGGGACAGAGGGAACAGCTCCCGGACACCCTGACATGGGCTCACGTGTGATCTGCAGGTGGGAGCCACCAATGCATCCCTCCCTGGCCACGGCAGCCGCTGGGGCTTCCTAGGACCTGCACGGCGACTGCGCTGTGCAGCGCCAGCAAGTGAAACCTCTCCCACTTCTTGTAGGACCGCATGGCCATAGGCTAGCCACACTGTGTGTATGGGACGCGGGAAGCCACACGCTATTTAAAAGGCAACCTCTCAGACGTGCAGGCGAGGTGATAGGGACGGAGCGAGGCTCTGGGAGGGGAAGGTGGGTTGGGTCTACGGCCACAGGTCGTGGCCATGTCACTGTCAGCGTCACCGTCGGGTCGCGTACTGGTGTGCACGGTGACTTTGCAGGACGCCTGTTGCCTCCCTCCCTTCACCTGTCACCCTCCCCGGTCATTCCCACCACTGTGCTGTGCTGCGGAGGTGGGGTTGGAAACCCACGACCACTACGACCACTTACCGTCCTCGAACCAAGACCCGACGGGGAGGGATAAAGAACAACATGAAACAGAGCTCAGAAGTCAAGGTTAACACAATGCTCTACCTAGGTGAAGGGGACGTAACGCGAGGGGCACGGCCACTGCTGCTGTCACTCACCTGGCGGCAGGTGCAGCCACGCAATTAAGGACCAACAAGGAAGAGGGGAAGCGCGCCGGCCCCCATCGTTCCGTTAGGGCCTTGAATCACAGCCCTAAAACAATGACTTTCCTTTCTCCAAAGTGCGAGAGCTGCCCCCCTTCCCTAACGCTTGGAAGTGCTTTCCATTAATTACCTCGAGCTAATTAACTGCAAACATCCCGTTACTACAAGCAGTAATCACTGTGTGTATGCAAAATAATGTCACTGCGCTAAAAAGTACAATGGAGGGCATTGTAAAACCAGCGAATGGGACTAAACTTTCCACCTGCCAGTGGCACACGGGTGGGCTTCTGGGAGGAGAACCCCCCGGTCGGTGACTCTAAAGGCAGGCGCGGGCCGTGTGTGTGGACTGGTGGGCGGGACTTACTACTGGGCGCAGTCAATCAGCTGGTACTCGTTGGAGCGCTCGTAGCAGGCCCGCACTCCTTCGTCCTCCCACAGAGCCTTGGCGTGCTCGTAGAACTCCTGGAAACAAACACAGCGGGCTCAGAGATGAGGGGCGAGGCCGGGCCGTGGCTGGGGCTGCTGCTCGGACTGTAAGCCCACCGCCCACCGGGACCCAGGCTCAGGAGGAGCGGCCCGTTCCACGAACGGCCGCTCAGAGGCAAGTTTAATTCAAAGTGTTAAACATCTCCCGAGCTGCCCGATGACCTCCCGCGCGTCTCCTGACTGTGGATCACTGGTCGAGGGCCATGTCCCCCATGGGGAGGGGCAGAATAAGCCACTGAATAATTTTTCCTTGACAAGAACTTCATTTGTAAGATGTGCTGGGGCTCAAGTGTCCTTCCAGGATGATGTGAATTTGATAAAAAAAAATAAAACAAATTCAGATGGGGGACTGTCAGCAGGAACAAGAAGTTCAGGTATCAGCGGGAGGAATAGAAGGTTACTGTTGCGATGTATTTGTGACAGGCGGAGATTGTAAAATTAGAATCTGGAGAAAGCCAGCGGTTTGTATTATACACACTGCAGTTACTGCCTGGATTGTTTGTTCAAGGGAATGTTATTTTAAAAACTTTACCCACCCATCCTAATTAATACGACTTCCCTGGTAGTGGAAGTCTGCAGTGAAACCCATCGAAAACACGCAGATTCCCACGAAGGCTCAACAAAAGCCAACAATAACTCATTGTCCTCAGGGCAGACAAGTGTCTTCCTTCTGGGCCCCATAAACTTGTCCATCTTTCCATCTGGTTTCCGTCCCCCTCAAAGCGTCCTGAGCTGTCACGGATCCCTCAAAATAGACCTCTGCCAACGGCGCCGAGCGCCCAAGGCCCGCGGGAAGGCGGAAGACAACCTTTTTCTCTGTTACGGTTTGGCTCTGATAACGTGGAAGGGTTTTGTTATTTGCCACGTGGCAAGGACAGATTTTTTTTTTTAATAAAAACCTTACTAAACGCTAAAAGGCAATTTGCTTAAAATGAGAACATCTCCCACCTGGCACCTTGCTTCGGCATCGCACAGTGCCCGGAGGCGCTAACCGGACAGTGGCGTTGGTGTGCCATATTGAGTGTCCACTTGTTTGTGCCAAGACAAGGGACAAGGGAGTAACCAAGGCTGCCTTGGCCCAGGATTCTTTCCCCCATAAAAATGTGTAGTCTACTAAAATGAGGATTGTAGGACTCAAGGCTATGGTTTGTCCGCGGGGGCCCAAGACCCGGGGTCTCTAGGGGGCAGGAGATCTTGCGTACAGCCCCAAAGATGCCCAGTGTTCTCAGCAGTGAGGGGCTGCGAGGTAGGAGCCCTGTGCTAAGTCTTGAGGGGCGGCGGGGACGCGGCTTACGGGAGGGAAATCAAAGTCGGGCACGTTCATCACGCTCAGAATGTAGTCCACTCTGAACTGGTTCTCAGGGTTGGCCAGCTCCACCGGAGGCACCAGGTTGCTCATGGCGGCCACAATGGTCTGTAAAGCATTTAGCAAATTGGTCAGGGGCACGGCCTGCCCGAGGGCGGGGCCGGAGGGCAGAGGGCAGCGGGAGCGGGCGGGCACGTACTTCGATGGCCTCCTTCAGGTTGTTTTTGATGTCCTGCACCTTCGTGGCCTTCTCACTACAGTGGGATTGAAAGAGAGAGACGATCATATTGCGCAATGTCGATGAAGCGCGCTGCTTTTGAGTCTAAAAAGCATAGTATTCTGTTCTTCAAGGAGGTGTGGGTTCAGATCCGAGCAAAGATCGGGGGAGCCTGAGTAGAAGCGCTTTGAAATTATGAGCTCCTGAACGTGTGCTCAGGACACGCCCAGAGGGAGCAGATTAGCAAAGTGGCATCAAGGCTACTGTACCAGAAGTCGCACTTGCTCTTACTAGGCCCATGCGTGCCGCAGGCCGGGACCCCCCCCCCCCAACCAGCATGCACTGGGGGTGGGGAGTGACAGGCCATGATGGGGATAGGATTTGGGGTTCACCCAGCTGCCAGATTAGCACACCGAGAAGCAGGGTGCATGTGGTGATGGTGATGCTGGCTAATTACAGACCCCAGGGCTTTGCGGCCAGTATTTACTTGCATGGTCCCTGTGAGTTCTGAGTGCTGTGGTTAGTGAGGATCACCTGTCGTCCCCACTAATGATGCTTCACACCCTGGGCCCTGTGAGCAGGAAGGAAGGGGGTGGAGAGTGCATGCCAGGGGTGGGGGGCAGGGGGCAGGACCCTCTGTTATGAGGGTTTGGTAGCTTTTCATTTTAATGCGTGGGGTGGCCCGGTGGTCTCTGTCACCCCCTTTGGCCTATGGGGTCCTGACAAGCGTGGAGCTTCGTACGAGGCCTTGTCCACCCTGGCGCTATGCATCTTCGGAAAGTGGCTTCCAGCAGAGGCTCAGCCACGCAGCTCCTGGGTTGTTTTTTTTTTTGGGGGGGGGGCAGGGACAGACATCTCACTGGGGGTCTCTCTCACTATGTCGTGGCCCAAATCTCGCCTTCTCCATTTCGGTGGGGGGTTTACAGATGCAGCACCCTTCTAAGACCTCAGACAGGACAGTGCCAGCACCCAGGAGGGAGGAGCTCTCACCCCACCCCCACCAGGGGGAAACTGAGGGCAAGGCCCAGCCATGGAGGCAGATTGGGAGGGGGTAATTTTTCTGGCTCTTGAATTAAAAACCTCTCTCCAGAGATTCCCATTTGTTGAAGCTCTGACTTGCTGATTGGCAGCAGTCACAGAAGGGAGACAGGAATTAAACAAGTCCCGCCCCCCGCCCCAGCAGGACAGAATTCAGGGGGGGCACATGCAGAGGTGCTCAGAGGCAGGACCGAGTGTTGCTGCAGGGAGTGTGGGAGGGGCGAGGGAGGGGGGGTCTCAGGGCAGGCAGGGGGAGGGGCTTCACGGGCTTGGCTGCCACCAGGGCCCCTGGCCGTCAACCTGGCCTCCCCCTCTTCACAGAATTCTAACAGCTAATATTTCATGCTTCGGAATGCATATGTAACTGTGCTACTTGAGGAGTGGGTCTCATTTTCCATTGCACCCTTTCCTACCATCGAGCCTCCTTAAGCAGGTCTTCGAGACACTGCTCCCTACGTCAGGGCCCGAGTCCTCGGGGGTGGGGGTGGAGTACCAGCAGCCCCTGGGACTATTTAGGTGTCCCCCAGAGAGAAGCAGAACCCGAGGAGCCACAGCCCCAGCGTGCAGCTGGTGCCCAAACCCAAGCCTCACTCTGGCCCCCCGGCCACTGCGGCCTTCTGAAATGGGCTGGAGCCCTGCGGGTCTGCAGGACCACCCTCCACTCTGCACCTGCCGAATCAAGGTGGATTTCTGAACGATGCGCCGCCAGGCCTGGGGCCGGTGTCCAGTCGGCTACTTTCATGTGGGGATGAAAAGGGAGTGTGTTGGATGGGCCCTGACACTAGCTACTCCCTAGCCCAGGACAAATCCAACCCCGTTCATCAGAGACCGGCTCCATTAGCCTGCAGTTACGCGGCGCCATGGCAGTCAAGGCAGACCCGTGCGGGTACTGAATACCCAAGTCTGCAAGAGCCAGAGCAGAGTATTTCTAGAAACGAGATTCCTTCATTCAGTTTGATATTTTGGTCTAAGTTGTAGTATGATAATTGGAAAACTTCCAGTCTTAAAATACGGATATTTTGAGAACGTGTTCAGCAGTCATCTACGTATGTGAATAGGTGTGGGAGTATATCAAGTATAAACCAGCTAAAATAGAAATCTAAAATCTAATTCGGGTGTGTAATACTCACACATAAAATTCTTCCATTGCAGCAATTACTATGTAGATGGAGATATTACACTGGAGGTGGGCAGGTGTATCATAATTTTTACTGTCGCTTAATGAATTTAACGTTCTCAAATTCTGAAAAAATTCCTCGGATACAAAGGCAAATGTATGCCAGTTGCTAGAATTCTGATTGACGGGAAAGTGGGGGCTGGAAGTTTCACCTTAGGGCTGCCCCTCCCCACCCCTGCACAGGGTGGCCTGGCCGGGCGGGTCAGCTTTCCAGGGCTCCTCGCCCACCCCCCTCCACCTAAGCTGAGCAGCGGGGAAGGGGCGAAGGTGTCCCACACCTCTTGTAGGAAAGACAGGCAAAGAAGAAAGACAGCAGACAGACGCAAGATACAGGGATTGCTGAGACATGCAGAGAGTTTTATTTATCACGAATGTTAATACTGGAGTTCGCTTGAGAGGAGTTGCGGAGGGGCGTGCAGGCAGACTATTAGTAGGCTCAGGGGTTAGCGGGTCTAGAACACAGGAGCTGCTCAGGAAGGACTTATCATGCTTCTCGAATGCCAACTTTTGGTACAGTAGATTGTCAGTCACTGCTTGAGAGATGCCAGTCTGGGCTGCCGCACACTACACTTTGGCCAATCAGGAATTGCACTCCACTCTGTGGTGGTGGTTTCAGAGATCTTGAAAGGACAGGTGGTGGGGCCCCCTCCCTTCCCCCCTCCCCCTCCCCCTCCCCGCAGGCAACAGAATAGTATTCTTATTAGAAGTTCCTAAGGGCGAGCAATTGCAGCATGCAAATGTGATAGGACATGGCCAGGAAGATGAGAGACTGTAGCCACCATCTAGGGATAATACATTCTAAAAGAAACAGATGAACAAACATGTGTCAGTTACTTTGTCCCCAACCCCGTATCCTTTGCCCCGCCCCTCCATCACAGAAGCCAGCTCGTTGAAGCACCCTAGGCTAAGTCGATCGGCTCTGTGTGTCGTCCTCAGACTCGGCTGCTCCCCCATTGCACGGCCAGCACGCGGAGCTGAAGCCGGGTGCCTGGCACGCGTGTGTGTGCGCGTGTCTGTGCGTGTGATGGGTGTGCGGATGTAGGAAGCAAAAGAAAACCATTTGCAGTGATGGATGGAAAAAAACTGGAAGCCATCATGGACTTCCTGATCCGCTGGCTCACGTGAAGCACCTTGGATAAAAATAAATTCGATCATTTTCCTAACAGGCCAGAGGCTTCTCGAGGCGGCCATGACCAAGGCAGGCCGCAAGTGGCCAAGGCGCTTTTCAAAACTATGGCCGGTCCGGCGCTGGGGATTTCAGGAAGACAGCCAGCTTCCCCCACTACCCTGACCTGCTTTTTTGAAATGTAAAAAAATCAGACAAAATTCAGACCAACCACTGGGTGGATGGAATTTAGTAGATACTTCTAAAAACAAGTAGCCGATTCAAATGGAGAACTGGGGGAAAGATAGAAACCATATGGAAAAACATCATTCTTCAAATCCTAAACTGATCGTTTAAAAGCTGAAATCTATGACTTTCCCCCAGCTGGCTCTAATTATACTTTAGGCACGGCCAAAAAATGATGTTTGCGCTTCAATTGCTCGAAGACGTTAAACTGTGTGTCATCTGCAACTGTCCACCAAGATGGCTGATGACCCACGGATGGTTTGTGGCTCCTTCCCGTGTGTGTTCTGGGTGCCCCGTATGTTCTCCATGTCTGGCGTGTGCGTGTGTGTGCGTGTGTGTGTGTGTGTGTGAGTGACAACATTTTCTGGTTTTGCATGTGCCTACCCATCGCTGTTGCTCCTGGCAGCCTGCGCGTCCTCTTCGCCGCCCCTTTTAAAGAGAGATTGAGAGCTCACCTGATCTGCAAGGCACGGCAATTTCACACACACCCCACACAGCCTCTGCACATTCCAACACCAGCAGCCAAGAGCAAACGCAACACTCCGCACGCGCCATCCTCCCCCTCGGCTCCCGCCGGCAGTCTGCTGAGACGCCGCCATCGGGGAGCGCCCCGGCCTCGGTGCGAACGCGGCTCTCTGGAGGCCGCGGTCAGGCACAGGAGGGCCGGGTAATTATTTTCTTGCGCTCTCACTAAATGCTCATGCACTAAGGGGCTAAAGCAGTGAATTCTTTGGAGACTAGGGCAGCGTGTACGCCTTCCTGGGTCCGGATCTTCACGGCCTGGACACACACAAATTAACGGGCAGCTTCTTGCACCGGGGAAAAGTGACTGGAAGATGCTTTTCTGTATGGGCACTCACTTCCCCTAACTCCTCATCAGCTGCAACCGTGTCTGCACCGTGAGGCAGCAAAAAAAAATTTAAAAGACCCAAAGCCCACTAACGCTCACCCCCACCCACCCCCCAAAACACCACAAAACCTTGAAACCCAATCTTCATAAACAAGAATCGCTCCAGGTAGGTGGCAGGGCAGGGCGGCTAAGCCTGGGTGGTGGTGGGGGGGGTGTTTGTGATTGATTAGCTTAGCCACTGTTAATGGTGCCTTTTCCCCCCCCCGGCACTGAATATGAGGAAGAAAGTTAGCCTGGAGTTAGGAAAACAGACGTTCGACCTCTGTATCTATGAAGGTCAAATTTTATGTTACTGTTAAAAATGTAATCGCAAGGCAGCCTGTGGACAGCTGCGGGAGATTTTAACAGTTGAGCCAGGCCCCAAGGAAGAGCGGCGACCGGGGGGAGGGCCGGCCCCACATCCTGCCTGCAGCCCACTCCGGGTCTGGATGTCACGGTCACAGAAGAGAATCCCAGCGCGGGAGCCAGGCGGCTTTCTCTGCAATACTGCAGTGAGGGAAGGAGAGCGAGAGGCGCAGCTGGGAGATAAAACGGAGCAGCAGACCCCGGGCAGGAGACCCTGTGTCCCGTCACGGGCTAAATTTAACTCACAGGAGGCACTACCTAGGGCCACGGCTGCCCAGGAGGCCAACTGGGCAAAGAGAAAATAGGAAAGAGGAGCTCCAGCTAGAACAAAAGGAAAGAAAGTCCTTTAGGTAAAAATGTCAGAATCTGATGGTGGCCGGTGGAGTAATAATTTTTCCGAGGTTGACTTCTCTTCCATCCGACTCAGGCTAACGTACACAGTGGCTGCTGCTAGCCATGTCCAGTTTTAATCAAAAATATTTATCCAGAGGGTGCACGGTCAAATTTTTATTTCTGCTTAACCAGCTTCATAAAGAAGCCCACCCTGGGAGGCGGGGGGGACTTGTATTCGAGATTTTCCTTTAACTGACAAGTTCAGGGCCCTAGCCCGTTTCCTGCCAGGGTGGCCACCTCTGTTGGCAGGGCGTCGCTTGAGCAGGAGTTCAGAATTTCAGAATTTTCAATCTGTGGCAATTCAAAGTGCCTTAGTAGCACCTCCATGCACACCGATGACTCACAGGGTCACCTAAATTAGGGTTAAATTGGTCGGTCCTCGGAACTCAAGATTAAAACATAAACCTGAACCGGCCACTTACTTGTATGGGTGATGTCATCCTTTTCTATTTGATTATTTATTTGATCTAACCAATTCTAGAATTTTCCAGAGCTGCCCTGGGTGCTCTGAAAGGCAATACAATGCACTTTGTCTCCCCGGTGCTTAGTAGGGCGACAGTGGAGCCATTTGTGTAGTTCAGGGTTGGAGCGAGCCATGCTGCTTTAATCTCCTTTTCTGGAATGGAGGTAACTGCAACTTAGGGGCCGAGTTTTCAACTGAACTCGGGTTTAGGCGCAGGCAGAAGCTGCTAAGCAGCTGGCGAACACAGACCCGGGCCTTCAGCTGCCTGTGTCCAGCAAGGCTGACCCTCGCGAAGACGTGGACTTCTGCAGGGAGGAAAAGCGAATTTCCTGGCTGCCCCTCCCCATTGTCCACATTCTTTATGACATATGCGCGCTCCCTCGAAAACCTTTCTTCTCACTGCAGCATTGTCCTATCCCGCTGGAGGCCTGCAGTTTTCAAAGGCAAAAATGCCCCTTGACCCCCGGGCTTTCCATCATTTAAAAGCTTCATTTTTTCAGGTACAAGTATTGATTTTTAACAAAGGCAAACAACGATTTGCCCTTAATGTTCAAAAGTGGGCAAAAAAAAAAAAGAAAAAAAAGGACCTGTTAGCGAGGGCTGCCACTTCCAAGTTGAGGTGCAGACATTCCTGCAACCACGCTCCCTGGGAGTTCACAACATCCTGGCGCACCATGCTGCACTCCGCTGGGGGGGGGCACTGCAGTGGTCAGCCAGGCAGGAAAGGGGGTGGCCAAGGCGGGTGCCAGCCACGCTGGGGACCGCGCAGAAGACCTGGCCTCTGCGGCGCTGCCTTGGGGCCAAGTGCTGTTAGCAGCCCTCTGCGACCAGGCATTATTGTCCTGGGGCGGGGAGAGGTTTTAAGTGGAAAGGGGCACCTTACTATTATTTTTATTTGTCACACCAATGATTCAAGGGGAGGGTGGGGGGGGGGAGAGGCCCTAAGGAGCTCCCCCAGGATCTTCTGATATGTACACCCGAAGGTTAAGTCAAACAGGCTGCCTAGCACCTCACACCCACCTATGCTTCCTCAAGGTCAGTAACAAAGTGTTTAACTCTTAAAGCCCTTGCACAGATTTGACACTTACTCTCCATTAAACCCATTAACATGCAGGATCCTCATCTGCTTCACAATGGTGCTTTTACCAGACTCTCCAGCACCTGGAAAATGAAAGTAAGCCTCAGGTTATGCAGGAGGCCAGGAGTCGGCCGGGGCCAGGCCGCGCCGCTGTTTGTTTTCTCCATAGAAGCAACACGCACAAAAAATACATAAATTACAGAAGAACAGATTTGCCATTTTCCTTGACATTTCGACGCAGAGAAAGTGATTTAAGTGTCCACCTGCAGTATTTCACCATCAGAGTAACAAACAAGAATTAAAGCTGCCGCTGCTTTCGCGTGATTGTGGCTGTTTTTTCTTGTTCTTTTGGTTGTTTTAAAAATTGTGGGGTGGCAGAGAGAAGGAATGACGCAATTTTGTCATGGGGGGGGACTGAAGACTGAAACAGATTCCTTGAAATATAAGTATTTACTGGCAAAATGTGTACAAGGGTGTAGACAGCCACCTAATTCATTGTTTGTCAGATGTTTCATGGTTAAAATACCCAGCACTCACAAACAATGCCCCACACCGCAGTCTCCCGCACGCACGCAGCTGGGCAGGTTTCCCACCCCTTGGGCCACTGAAAAACCCACCCCTGAAGCCACAGTAATGCATTTTTATTGCCTCATCACCCCCCTCCCTGCTCCCCCTACCCCCCACCATCTCTCTAAAGTCAAGTTCTCTCTGGATACAACCATGTTGCAGAGAAAAATGGAAGACCATCAATTATCTGTCATTTTCTCCACAAAGCCCCAAACGCACTAGCATGAAGCCCGGGGCTGGAGACCGCAGCGGCACAGGTAAGCTGCGCAGCGGCACTCAGCTGGCTGGACGAGGCTTCCCTCGCAAGGAAGAATATCCCTGAAGCTCTCGGCATCTCAGCATCCCAGCCCTGCCCCAGAGCAGGGCACAGGCTTCCACCTCAAACCACCTTTAGCTTGTTGAAAAAACACCACGTTTGAAGGAAAAACACACATTTCCATGAAGCTAGAGGGAGGGCTGCTGTATTCCCCATTTTGATTTTTGCAGATGTACACAAATAATCCTGGAGATCTTGTGTGTGTGTGTGCGCGCGCGCGCACCCATCCGCTTGACTCCTCCCATTCCATTTTCTTACTTTTTACTTCTAATTGTTTTAATTGTTTTGTTTCATGCCCACATAGCAAGGCAGTCCTCCTCGCTTGCATTTTCACAGGTCTATAACCAGTATTTGTAAAAGTTAAAAATTAGTTGCTTCAGAAATATTGACTTCAAAGCACACTCTTTAAATGAGCCTAAGTCACAAATTAAAATATAAAAAGCACCGTTAGCAGATTCTACAGAGAACACATATTAATCAGGATCTCCCATTTTTTTAATTTCAGAAGAGCTCAAACCTGCGACACCTATCATTTGCGGGCACAAGCACCCGTGCCTCAGTTTCCACACTGATGACGCTAAGAGGCGAGATGTTGACTGTGAGAGCTCTTGTGGTTCTGTAATTTATTTAATTTTTACATCATTAAATTAACATGGGCCAAAAAAGACGCTCTGGGGCATCACCACGTTTTCTCTTTTTTTTTTTTTTTGGGGGGGGAGGCATTATTTGGG
Source organism: Sylvilagus bachmani (assembly GCA_015711505.1). Lineage (NCBI taxonomy): Eukaryota > Metazoa > Chordata > Mammalia > Lagomorpha > Leporidae > Sylvilagus > Sylvilagus bachmani. Next base: position 108,585,696 of record CM027394.1, on the reverse strand, counting down.
TGACACTGGCCACTTAAAAATGCAAGGTGGTGTGTCACTGGCTTGGGCTGCAGATTCCTGTGCCAGAGGCTATCAATAAATGGTGATAAAACGTAGCCATGGAGGCCGGGCACTTGGGAAAGGCGAGTGCATCCGCCCGCAGTGATGCGACTGTGTTCTGAGACACAGGACACTGTGCTGGCACCTTCAGGCATCACCAGCATCTCAACTCAATTAGTATGCAGATAACGTGCAGAGTCTAGACTTTTCCACGTTAATACTCTGAAGTCAAATCATACGCACATTCATATTCACACAGCATAATCCCACCTTCAGAAGTCTGACCTCAACATATGCACCATTTAGTGGCCGAAATTGCGAAGGCACACACACTAAAGAGACTGCTTTGCACTTAATGCATAATTTCCTGCTGTCATCAACCTGGACCCGGGAGAACAAAGACGTGACCCATCCGAAAAGAACAGAGCTCAGGGCGGAGGCAGCTTTTCACGATTCCTTTCTAATCAAGCTGCTCTGCGGAGAAGGGACCACGAACTAGGTGTTCTAGCAAATTCACGAACTCATCCAGACAGCTACATCACCTAGGAAGTGGAAAACTCCCATGTTAATGAGGGTCGTGTAATGTTTCTGGTCATTTCAACCTTTTTTTTTATACTTCTTTTGCACCCCTCCTACAGGAGGAAAAGCCGTCTCCTCAGCTAAGCACCTTTCTTTTTCATTTTTTTTTTAAATTTTGCCAAAGAGGAAAACCCGCAATCAGAAGAAAAGCCCAAAACCAACCAGCCAAATGTCACTTGACAAACAACCAATTAACGTCTCTCCTCTCCTCCCACCTGAGAGTGAGCTCCTCAGAGCTCGCCCCCTCCCCTGGAAAAGGACAATTTACGAAAACAACAACAGAACAACCGCGCCATTTGCAGATCGAGAAGCCATTTACAGACAAATGTCATTTTCCAGCGTTATCTGATTTGTGAACGTCTTTTTTTTTTCTTCCTTTTTCACAAAGCACTCCCAAGGTGCTCCACTAACAGGGAAATGAGTGCGTTTTTAATGGTTTATGGCGGGGGGGGGGGGGAGCAGCTGCTACAATTAACTCTCTTCTTTGCTTTTTCAAAAAGCCTGCAAGTCTGGAAGGGGAAAAAAGGTCATACTGTAAAATGACGTGTCATCTGGCTTCAGTGGGCACTGCGCGCACTGCCGCGATGGGGGGGTCTCGCGCCCGGCCCCGCGCGCCCCGCACGGCGGCGCGCCCTCCTCTCCCGCGGCGCCGCGGCACCCCCCTCCCCGCTCCGCCGCGCCGCGCCCCACACCACCTTCGCGTTCCACGCCACGGCGAAGAGCTGATGTCACCGCCCCCCGCCCCGCGGCCCCTTCGCCCGGCAAAAGACACCCCCGGCGGAGGCGGGTCCCCCCCCCGCGCCGCCCGCCACCCCATTTCCTGTCCCCGAAACCCTCTTTCTGCCGCAGTCCCGGGAGCCCCGCGGGCCTCCCCCTCCCCCCCGCAGCACGCACCCAAGCCCCTGGCGTCGTGTAGGCCGCGCGGACAGGCGGAGCGAGCGGGCGAGCGCGCGCGAGCCGGACAGACGGACTGCGGGGCGGGCGCGCCGGCCGGGGAGGGCCCCCGCGCGCTCGCGGCCGCGCCCGGGGGGTCCCCGCGCCGGCCTCGGCCCGCGAGGGTCCGCGCGCCCGGGGCGGGGGGCGGGCTCGGCGCGCGCGGCCTGCGGGGCGCCCCTGGGCCCCGGGCCCGGCCGGCGCCCCCGCCCCGCCCTTACCCAGCAGCAGCAGGCGGTGCGTGGCCCGGTAGACCTGCTTGTCCTTCTGCAGCTGCTTCTCGATCTTCTTGTTGGCCTCGCGCTGCGCCTTCTCCTCGTTGCGCTGGTCCTCGGTCTTACTGTTCCCGAGACAGCCCATGGCGGCGGCGGGGCGCGGCCGGGCTGCGGCGGCGGCGGCGGCGGCGGCGACGGGGCAGCGCCGGGCGGGCGGGCCGGGCGCGGACTCGGCTCCGTGCAGGAGCGCGCGGGGCGGACTGCGGGGCGCGGGCCGCGGGGCGCGCGGAGGGAAGGGCAGCGAGACGTCGGCCGGACCGAGGGGCGCGCGCTGCTCCCCGCCCCTCTAGCCGGAGCTGAGGGGTGATGGCCGCCGCCGAGGCGAGGCGGAGCAGAGCAGGAGCTGCGGGAGCTGCTGCCGCCGCTGCCGCCGCCGCCGTTCTTATTGCCTCGGCCGGGGCCCCGCGCCGCCCCGACCCAAAAGCGCCGCGGCGGGCGGGGGGAGGCGGGGGGAGGAGGAGGAGGCGGCGGCGGCGGCGAGGGGGGTGGAAGGAGGAGGAGGAGGAGGAGGAGGAGGGGGGATGAGGAGCGGCGGCGGGGAGGGCGGGCGCCGGCGGAGGGAGGTGGCCCCGGGAATCCGGGCAGGGGGGTCCCTCCGCCCGCGTCCGGCCGGGGCTCTGCGGGCCGGGGAGCCGCCCCCCACCCCCGGGCCGGGGCCCCATGCGGGCCGGGCCGAGGCGGGGAGAGGGGGCGTCTCCGCGCCAGGGACGACCCCTCGCACGACGCCAGCGCTCCACCCCCCGGGCCGCCGCTCCCCCCCGCTCCCGCGGGCGCCGCCGAGGGGCCGGGGTGGGCGGAAGGGGAGGGAGCGAGAGCCCGAGCCCGGACTTAGGAAAATTTTCGAAAAGAGAGAGAGCGAGCGAGCGAGAGAGCCCGAGAGCAGGGAGTGTGGAAAAAAAACGAGGCGGGCACGAAGCAAAGGACAGGGCAACCGAAAAGGAAAATGTGTCCACACACACACACGACATACAGCGGTGATGGAAACCCACGCTGCACACGCTGGGGGCGCTGGCGGCAGCGGGGCAGGGGCTGGCTAGATGAGCCGCTCCTCGCGCCCCCGGCGCCGGGCGCCCTGGCCCGGGCCGAAGGCGCCCCCGGCCCCCGCGCGCCCGCGGCCCCTGCGCCTGGCGCGGCCGCCCAAGTAGGAGAAGAAGGCGCAGCCCAGGAACACTCGGAAGCAGCAGGTCGCCCCGAACACGAAGCCGCAGCCGCGGCCCTGCTCGGTGCGCCTCTGCAGCAGGAAGTTGAGCACCCACGAGGGGCTGCGCACCGAGAACACCAGGAACACCACCAGGGGCAGGTGGGCGCTCAGCGCCCCGGCCTTGAGCGGCCCGGGCCGCCACACGACGCCCCCGACACGCGGCGCCGCGTAGTAGGCGTCGTCCTCGCCGCCCGAGTCCGCGTCCCACTCGGCCCAGGCCCTACTCGTGCCCCCGCCGGCGGCGCCCTCGCCGCCCCCGGCGACGCCCCGCGCGGCGCCCTCGTCGCCGTCGCCGTCGGCGGCGGCCACCTCGGGGCCTCTGGCCGCCTCCGGGGCTTCGGGCGCCGCCTGCTGCTTCGCCAGCATCTTCTGCAGCCTCCTCGTCTCCTTCGCCCTCTTCTTCTCCTGCTTCTTCATCTGCCCCAGCAGCTTCTTCTCCACCTTCCTGCGCGCCTTTTCGCTCGGGAGCTTCTCCGAGGGCGCCTCGCGCGCCGCGCTCTTCGGGGGCTTCTCGGCGTCCCCGCTCCCGCGCGGCTCTCTCGGCCCGGCCAGCGCCGCAGCCGCCGCCGCAGCTTCGGCAGCCGCCTCTGCAGCCGCCGCGGCCGTCTTGCTCTGCCTCTCCGCCGCGCGGGCTTTCAGCTTCATGGCCATCTTCAGCATGGTCGCTCGGCCAGCTCGGCTCGCGCCTGGCCCGGGCGCCCCGCTTGCCCCCGGCCTCGGGCTGTCCGGCCCCCGTGCGCCCCGTGTCGGGGCCGGGGACGGGGGGGTTGTTCCGCCGCCGCTGCGGTCTTCGCCGCGCAGTCCCGGGGCTGCTGCCCGGGGCTTCGGGCTGCTGGGCTGGCTGCCTAAGAGTTAGCGCCAAAAACCGGATGAGCAAACGAAAAAGGGGGGCGAGAACAAACCAAAAAGCACCCAACAACAGCGAGAAACCAAAAAGCACCGAGAGATGTCAAACAACTCAAAAAAGGAGCGCGCGAAGGCGCGATGGCACCAGTTGCTGTTCCCCTCAGCGCTCCTGGGTTTGGCTCTTGGGCACGCCAGTGGAGAAGAGAAAAGAGAAAAGAGAGAGAATTGGGGGGTGCCCGGGAGGCGCGGGGCAGGACAGCGGCGCCCGGCGCCCCTGCCCTGTCCCGGCCCCGGCGGCTGGCTGGTGCCCGCGCCGGGCGACTCGCACTTCCGCGGGAGGCCCCTGCGCTCCCCGACTTACATGTGAGTGAGGTGCACTCACACGCAAGGTAGCGCCTGCCGGCCGCCCGCCGCTGCCCCACGCCGGGACGGGGTCGCTCCAGCCGCGGCGCCGCAGCCCGAGCCGGAGAGCGGGCGAAGGCGCGAGCGAACGCCGGAGAAGGAGCGCGCCGCGCCGGGCCAGCCACCTGACGCAGCCCGCTCCGCGGTGCCGACGCGACTGAGTGTCCCCGCCGGGGCCGGGGTTTTCTACCCGGGCCCGATGACGCCCCAGCCTCTTCAGAGGACCGACCCATAGCGGTGGCCCCTATAAAGCGAAGGGGAAGCGCGAAAAATAGGCCCACCGAGGACGCGCCGGATCGGGCCGCAGCGCACCCCGGGGGTGCAGGCCGGGGCGGGGGGTGGCGCGGGTGTGAGTGGGGGGCGCCGGCGGGGCGAGGGCGGGGGGCACGGGCGCCCCCAAGGCGGTGGGCGCCCGACCCCGCCTCCCAGACCTGCCTCCCAATTTTCGGTGAGTGGTGTAGCCCTGGGCGGCGTGCAAAGTGTGCGACGCGCGGCGGCGGCGGCGGCGCTTCCCCCAGCTGGCGCCTCCTCACCTCCTGCTTCCCGGTTAGCGCGCGCGGGAGCAGCACCATGCCGCCCGCCCGCCCGCCTGCCCGCGGCGCGCGCCCGCCGAGGTGGGCGCCCGCAAGCCCAGTGCGTGGCGACGCCCGCACGAGGCTGCTTCGGCTCTTGGCGTGAAGCTGGCGGAGCTGCTGGCGGAAGCTGGCAGTGGCCGAGCGGCTGGGGCAGTTGGCGCAGCCCGCGTGCTCCCAGGCGGCCCTGGAACAAAGGAGAAGTCGATTAGTGACCTTGAACTTGTGTGAGCGCTCTCCCAAGTGCCCCGTTTCCAATCACTGGACCCCTGCCCACTCATCCCGGGACCTTGGTTGGGCCACCTGCTGCCAAGATGTCTGCCTGGGTGCCGTTCGTTCATTCATTCACTCGATAAACGTGTGGTCCGCATGCCTGCTGTGTGTCCGGGGCATGGCCTCCGACCACACGTAGCCTGCCGCCCACGGGGCCCAGGCCTCCAGGCGGCAAACCCAGACCTGCAAGGAAGTCTTGACCTCTCCTCCCAACTTTCTCAGACACCAAAGAAAAGAAAAGGAAGTCCCCCCAGAACTGGAAATGCAGCCCGGAGTGAGGGGCGACTGGCGGAAGCTTCCAGAAGCCCTGGCCAGTTTGTCTCACAGGACCACCGAAGCCCCCCTCCCACCCTCTGTCCAACTCAAAAGCAAGAAAGAGATGCCTGGGGCCAGGCCGCTAGGTCCCATCAGCCACCATGCTACATACAAGGCCTCCTCTTTCAGTCTGAGTGGACAACAGAGGGCAGTTCAGAGTCACCATAGAACCTTCTGGAATTAAGAGCAGGAGACGGAGCTTGGCTGCCTGGGCGGCGCTCCCCAGCCCTCCTGTGGATCCCAGCTCAGCCTCTGCCGAAAGGCGGCTTCCTGCACCCCAAGCACCGGTGCGGCGACCCCCTGCCTGTAGCCCCCCTTCTCCCAAGCCTCTAGGTGGCTTTCTGGATGAAAACATTGGGCCAGCGCTCCAAATGTGCTCAGGTGAGCATTCCACGGCCAGGCCCTGGGACGATCCCCAAGGCTGCCAAGGGATGGGGACTGTCTCCTTCCCCACCGAGATTAGAGCTTCCTTGAAGACAGGGCCTAACTTCTATATCTCTAGATATTAAAAAAAAAAAAAAACTTGGATGACATCTGGTTCATCAATTATCATTTTTAAAAAATGGGTCCAAGACTTCTAAGAGGGAAGAACAGGCCAGAAAGTTTTGTTTCGCTCCATTTGTTCAAAATCTCCCTTCCTGTTTGTACTGTAGCAAAGCACAAATACATTGTATTTTAGAGGTACAGGGTAAACAGTAGCCTCACAACCTGGATACTTATGCTAGTCACTGCACAGTTACACAATGAAGATAATGAACGCCCTTATTTGCAAATCCCAGTTGTTACTACTTTCCCCTTTTAGAGAACTGTCTGAGCCTAGGAGGAGGGACACTGTCCCCTGTCTTACACTGACCACATTCTAGCTCCAGGCAAGGCACAATCGAGACTTCTGTCCTAGAAAGAAGAAGTGGCACAGCGCAGGCTTTACTCCTCAACCCCAACCCAGCAAAGCCATCCTTGGAAAAAAGTGTTTTCAGTGCAGGGTTCCCTTGCATTCTATGATGACGGACCACTGATGGACAAAACACAGACTTTGTAAATAAATGGCAGCAGGTGCAATCAAGGGTTTGCAGGTAAGCAAGTGGCCCGGGAGATCTGAAACACAAGCGGGCAAGTGGTCTGGTCCTGGTCTGGTCGCTTTCTGATTTCATTTGATACAAAGTAGAAGAGACTTTTACTTAATCCCCCTGGGGAGGGAGCTAACACCATCTACAGTTTCCTGCTCAGTAATGGACCTACCCCCGGGCCCTAAAACTTATCTTTTTAAGAGATTTTCACATTGGGAGGCCACTAGATGTGCCCTTCTCATGTGAATTGCTAATTTATTTCAACAGGTCATTACTGTTTTAAGTACCCAGCGTATGCTCTGAGCGTAGAGCAATCTGTTAGCATAATTCTTGAACAGTCCAGGCCAGCGTTGCCCTCGTCTGGGCTCCGGGTGAGGTGAAGTTAGAGAAATGTCTGGCTCCTGAGACAGATAAGGCCAGGACATCCTGGGTACAAAACGCCCCGAGAGGGGACAGGTCTCATCCTAGCACAGGTGACTCACTGCATGCCAATGACAGCAAGTGGAGATAATAGCGTGTCCCTAAGCTGAAACGCTAGGTCACCTTGTGGTACAGCTGGCTTAAACAGACGGAGTCACATGCTACACGTAGAGATGGCCTAGCCACATTCTCTCCGACATTCCGAATTTCACAACAGCGGAAGAACCCGCACGAGGCGGCCCGGGTCTCCTAGGCATCGTGATCAGAGATGCAGGCTGTGTTCCTTGGTCGCATGCCTCTTCCTGAGTAAGGAATGCCTCATCTGCCCCCAGAAACAGCAAGAGGCTCGCTACCACTTGGAATCCTGAGCGTGTTGTTTTGCTTCATGATGTGATTCGGTTTGGGGATGGCAGTGTTCTCCGTGGCCTTTCATTAGCTGGGGTCATTGTAAGTTATTTTCCAAGAGCTCACAGAAAATACAATTATAATATTATTTTAATAGCCTTGGAAACAATAGATGGGTTTCCAGTGAAACAGAAACTTGCACTGTAAGGCTTTAATGATAGTATTTAGCGCTTCCACAGTGCTTCCCCATCTTCAAAGCACACTCTGCACTTTAATTACACCGCTACTGCCAATGAATGCGGCCACAAGGAAGATGAAAGTGGCTCTTGTCCCACAGTGCTCCGCTCTGATCCCAGAATCCCTGTCTGGGGGCTCTGCCCCGCAAGACCACGCAGGGTCTCAAAAACCTAACGCAGTGATGATCGAGGACATTTTTTTTTTCTTGTCATATTCACTAGTTTAGCAACTTCAGTTACAAAGTAACCCTAAGCTCACTGAACGCCACACACAAGTCATGGAGCTTCGGCTCAGCAGAGTAGAAGCCAGCGACTGAAGAACGGATTCCATGCCCACGGATGTATCATTTCCCTATTTAACATCCATCAGCTAATTTTCAAACTATCTGTCTTTGATCCCGAACACACTCTGGTTCAAACAGCGGGTGGGAGTGCCCAAGTGCCCACGTCTGGGTCGCCAGTGGTTTTTGTGTTGCCAGTGAGGCATCTACATCAAACCAGGGCACGTGAGATGCGGGCAGCGGGGACTTCTGTTTGCCTCTGATGGGCAGCACCACCCAGGAGAGGAGCTCCTGGCTTCCCTGGGTGCCCAATTTCCAAGGCAGAGGAGTCTTTCTTACAACTCCCCCAGGTGCCCCAGCGAGGGTGGGGACAGGTTTTTACCAAACCTAATGACTACTTTAAAAGGTGTGGGAAGTCTCCTTGCTCCTTTTAGAATGCATGACGTGATGCGACGCGCACGGTAGCCTTGGTACAAGATACAAGAGGGACAGACAATTTGGACGTTAAGAAGAGGAGACAAACCCAGCAGCAGAGGGAGCCCCATCTATGGGACGCAGGCAGCAGCGTCAACAGTTCATCACAGAACCAGATGTGAAATCCAGGAGGCCTGCACACGCCCCGCTCCCGGACGATGGCGGACTAACAGACCTACTTACTAGAGACCCGAGTGGGGTGAAAACACAGAGAAGAGTCTCACACCTTCCAGCAAGAAAGTCAGTGTTCCTGAGCCAAAAGATCCTCAGCTCCCCTTAAGGGAAAAATTCCATGAGGACGAAAGGCAATGGGAAAACCTGTTGCTTAGAATTTTGAACTTGGCCTTGAAGATGGAAACTCATCCAGGCTGGGGAATACCGCAGGGAAAGGAATTAAGCACAGGCGCGGGCCGGCTACCTTCTGCTCTTGTGTGCAGGGTGCCTTGTGTAAACCACCCGGGCTCCAGGAACACTGCCTTGGAGAAAGACGCCCTTTAACAGCTCTTAAGATTTTAGCATCCCCCACCACCATTATATGCAGTCTTCCAGTGTAACCCCATGAGGGTTTAGACAATTAACAAATTCAGGCTCAGTTAAAAACCTGCTTAGACAATGCATCTCTTTCAGTTACAGGCTGCTGGTGGCCAAGCCTGGTGTCTTCACTGTGGCTTTATTCACCGGCCAGCCAGATGCAGGTGAGAATTCTCATCGGCTGTGCAAGCAGTGAGTGGCCCTAGTTTGGGGCGATTGAGGCTCTGTGCCACCTGCCCTGGTGACCAAAAGCCCCTCTCTCTCTGGCCCCACTCCCATATGCCACAGGGAGACCCTGAAGGAAGACATTAACATGACCTTAGTAGGCCCATCTAGAAATGTAGGTACCTTCTCCTCGTTTGGGGTTTGCCTACACACATTTGCCCTCGACTTGAAAACCAGAGAACTGTAGCCAAGCGCCTTCCGCCCCCGCCCCTTCCCAGGGTTTGTTCTGGAAGGCACCCAGGTGCCTTCTCCCCGCAGGAATGCCCTTTGGCCTCCAAGTCAGTGCATGGCTGCAGGGCCCAGAGGCCTGTGCACACTGCCCTCCCTGTCCTGTCGGGACCCTGCTCCGGGGTAGTAGGGTGCAGATGGCACTCTCTTGGCTGTTCTCTGGAAGGTTCTAAGGAGGAGCATGGGGCATTTGCAGCCCGTCTGGGGATCAGATGGAAAGGGTATGTTTCAACAAGCTGCCGACCTTAGCTCTACCCACTGCCACGTCCCGGGGTCTCTCTGTGCAGCTGCCAGCGCTGGGAAGGATTCCCCTGCCCACTCTCTCTGAGGTTCCTGTCTCTGGGTTTGCTTTACTCTCTTCTACCTTCTCAGATTACCTTCCTTTTGTGCTAATTACACTGAAAACATTGAAAGAATGTTGCTGACTTTACAAAGAAGACAAAGCAGACTTGCTTAAAAAACTAAATATAGCCCACTTCTCTCGGAGGGCAGACTGGGCCTCTGAATCCAGTGGATTCTAGATGGCCAATTCATTTATTAGGGCCTAGGTGACAGGGCCACTGACGTAAAATGACAAGTCCTGATTAAGAATGAACCCCCCCCCACACACACACTTAATTGTAAATTAAGATTTGCCAACGAGGACTGGCTGATTGAAGCTACCGCGGAGAGGTGAAAGAAGTGGGAACTGCCCGAAGCAGACAGTAGTACCCGCTGTATACAGGTAAACATAAAACAAACAAGAGGAAACTAAACCTAACTGCTCGTTCTGGAAGGTTTTGGCCGCAAGAGGCCGGGAGGAGGCTGTCTCTGTAGCCTTGCTCTCACTGGGTAAGGAATGATCTTTTAGCGGAACTGGGAAGGGTCCCGTATCCCTGTTGGCTAAGCAAAGTGTGAATTATTCCCCATGTCCTGGGTAGCCCCCCAAGGGGTTAACGACTGAACAGTAGCAGCTTAGGATAACTTATTTTTTCTAAGGAACATTAAATACTGAAATGCTCATGCTGAAATAATGCTACAGCTGTGATCCATGGGGCTGCATTTTGGACACTGGCTCAAGTGACAGGTGTACTTGTTGTGTGCCCAGTTCGGCTGCAGTTGCGATGCCGAACTCACATTTTTCCCCAATTAACTGGTAGCAGCTCCAGCAAAGAGCAGCAAAGAGCCTCTTGCCACAGGCATGGAAGACCATGTGTGCCCAGGCTTCACCAGAAATGTCAGCCCTGTGGGAGAATGGAGCCTTGGCTTTCTGGTCTGAAAAAAAAAAAAAAAACAAAAACCCACAACCAGGAAAATCGGACCAGACCTTCGATGTCTGAAGCAGGGAAAAAAACGAGGATCCCACAGGACTCGGCCCTTTAGGTTCTAAAGCAAATGGGTCTATCCTACAGTTGGCTCTTGGAGGATTCCAGCCATGGAGGCAGCCCAGGATTCTAGGAAACTGGTCTTATTAGAGGGAGTGGCACGAAACTCGGAATGCAGGCTCCAATCTGTAACGTGCTCATTATACCTATTTTTATCCCGGGGTTGCAGTGACCTAACGCTGAGAAATCAAAACTCTGGCAAAGCAGTGCTCCACACAGGGAAGCGATGGCCACCTTGCAGGGGGAGGCCACCCCACCACGCTTTCCCTGGCTCCCTGCATCCAACCTGTGGCAAGAAGGCCACAGCCAGCCATGCAGGTAGCCGACTTCCTAGGGAACGTGGCGACCGAGCCTTGTGGTTCTGGAGTGAGGCCAGTGTGCTGGTAGGAGGCGACTTGGAAGTGTCTAGGAGCAGCCACAGAAAGCCGCACTGCTCCTCGGGGTGCCGGGCTAGGTCCTGGGGAGCCTTCCTCGCAGTCCATTGCATTGACAGCAAAGGCCCCGGATCCCCATCTTCATTCCAGGTGGTGCCACATGGGTGAGCCACGCAAAGGAAGTTGATTAAAAAAACAAAAAACACTGACTAGTGTGATATGAGGTAGACTTAATGTCTGAACCTTATGTATAGATCATCTCCTATTTAATTTCCTTTACACATTCTTCAATGTGGCAGAGAAACCCCCCCTACTTGTCATAACTACATAGCCATTAGATTTATGGGGGTGGGGTTGGAGGAGAGCAGGCAGAGGGTTGAAAGGAAGGAAAACAAGATTGAGCACAGAACAAACATGATGCCAGCGATAGGCGAGGCTTTGAGAAAAACAGACCCGTATCTCTAAGCTATGTGAGGCAGGACAGAAATCTGCAAGGAGGGACAAACACTGCGAGCAGCACCAAACCCTCAGGAAGCAAACAAGCCGAAACCCTCCGAGACTGACAGCAACTGAACCCTGCTGACCCTTCCTCCCATACCTGAGCGCTCTGTGAAGTCACCCGGCTGTCACTCGACACTGATTTGCCTAGCAGAGACCCACTCTTAGAATTCTCAAGTCTGCCTCATGGGCTACTAACACATCCAGGTCACCAGCCCTTGACCCGTCTTCCCCGGGGTCCTCTGTGTGCGGGAAGCTGCCACAAACACGCTTCCCTGGCTCCATGAATGCAACACGGAATAAAGGACCAAGGCTGGGCTTCGGCAGTCTGAGCACATCTGGGCCCTGCCCTGCCTGCACCCCAGAGGGAGCATGAGCGATGAGGGGCAGCATCTGGGGGGGCTTCCACGTGCTCCCCAGGGCTGAGCGATTTGCAGATAGAAATGAACGGCACGAGACCGAAGCACACGGGGAAAGTACACCAGGGAGCCATCCTGCCTTGCCTTGCCCCCGGCCCCGACTCTATCCGCCTGCTTTTCACTGCATTGAGAGATTAGGAAAAATTCCAGCCAAGAGAATCTAAATTGGCTATGCATGAGAGAGCGGGTGCGGGAGAGAAGAAGAGAATCACCTACTCTCAATTTTAGGGACTTAAAGATAAGGAGGAGGAGGTCTGATTTTTTAAGACACAAAATCATGGTCCTTTCCCCTCTGTCTACAAAGCCATCTCACCCCTGCCTCTGCTTGCTGGCTTGAGCTGGCTGTGAGCTAGGACAGACTGGGGCAGGCGGCTTCGGCTGCCTCTAGATTCTAAGATGGCTGTGGGCTGTAGCCCTTCCTGGCTGACAGCGATATGGCCGACGGTCTCCCCCACGGCTGCCTGGGGGGGACCAGCCTGTTTCCTCCTCCCCTCTACAGCACCACACCTTGCTCCTGCAGAGCCCCTCTGCTGGCCCCCGGGAGCGCGGGCTGGCTCTGGGTCCTCACAAGGCTTTTAGCGGGGCATTTGGGCTCCGAGTGGCTCCGGTGTCCAGGCAAGCTGCTGTTAGTGGACAAAGCCCCCAGATGCTTTTTCACCATTGAACTTTTGACCAAATGCATTGGATGCTTTGGTGTCGAGAAGACAAAAACTGATGTCAAAAGGGAGTTTGTGGACGGCAGAAAAGCCGTAGGAGCGGGGGCAAGCACGCAGCACGTATTCCTAGCGATACAAATCTGAGTTTTTAGCTTGTGCTAAACAACTCAGAGTTTCCCAGAGCAGAGCAACAACCGGAAGAATGGATCCTCTTAGGGGTACATTGTTCCTATTGATTCGGCTCTGCTGAGGCCAGGAAGCAGTGTAAATGGTCTACATCGAGAAGCCCCTCATCTCAGCCTAGGTGAATTCTGACATGAAAAATGAGACCTGTTCTCCAGACGGGACTGCGATCGCCGCCACCTCCCGTTCACCCACCCCCTCGTGATAGTTCTCAAAAAGCATAAACATTTTCATTTTCCCAAATGCCGACTTATTTTTCCGAGGGGACAAAATCCTCAAAGGCTTTGCTTACCCTCACACTGAACACGCACAATCTGGAGAAGGTGCCCTCTGACCCCCAAGCCTGGTGAACCTCTGGATCTAAATTATCTGCTGTTGTTTCCCTCCCCTCCAAATTGCGCTCACGGTACAAAGCGACACGCAAGCAGTCCGCGTGAGCCCTTGTGTCTTCCCCCACCAAGCGGCACTGCTTTCTGCATGGGAGAGGGGAAAAAACAGTTTGAACCTATTTTTCTATTTTTCAAGTGTTTTTTTCCCCTCTACATTGATCCATTAAAAAAAAAATCAGCTAGATCCCTGTTCCCCCTACAGCAGCATGGCCGCTGTGCAGAGTTCGGAGCAAATTCGCATTTGGACTCAGCTCCGGACGGAGACGGCAGTAGCCCTGGGCGATGTCAGACCATCGCGGCTCCCACAAGATTCTGCAGATGTTGCATTTCGCTTGAATCCTCTTACTAAGTGTAAGAAATTAAGTGGTTTCACTCGACAATGCCCAGAATTCGCCTGCCACAAAGCTCCCTGTCCCTGCTGTTTCATTATCAGCTGCCCGTTAATAAGCATCAAAACCAGAAGTGTCTCTCTCGGCACGACTATATAGCGAGGGGAACGAGGGACCCCAGGAAAAAATCAGATTGTCGGGGAAGCGCTTCCCGGGGTGGGGCGCAGAGTGCCCCCTCGGCGTTTAATCCGGGGCCGCGGGGCTCTCTCAGCAGTGCCGCCGCCGCTGCCCACACAGACACCGAGCTTGGCGGGTGCAGAAAAGCAGGCGCGATGAGCAGGCTCAGCCCCTCTCTGCTCTCGGCGATGCCGCGCGAGAGGCTCTGCGTGCAGCCTGCGCTTGATGCCGCCTGCCTTGAAAGAGCCAAGGAAGGAGGCGAGAGGAGCACAGAAAAATGCACCTTGCGTCTCCTTTCCTCTCTGCTCTCTGCAGCCCTGGGGACCCACAGCTGGTCTGGATGCATTTTGCTCCTTTTTCTTTCCTACATTGCCACTCTCAGAAGCTGAGGCTCTTTCTGGCTCCAAGAAAGAATCCAGGAGTTACTTTTTCCTTTTTTCCCCCCTTTCTAAACAAATGCTGCCGGCCTGGTACAGGACTCACAGACAAGGCCAGGGAGCAGGGCCCTTCCCTTCGCTGGTTCTCTGCTGATTGACACATCAGTCCCTGCACTTGCTGCGCTCGGTCTCCCTCTCTCTCCACTTCCCAGGCCCTCGAATGTCCATTTGAACCATGCATCCGACTTAGCACCTGACTCCACAGAAACACATCATTTCAAAAATGGGGCACTCCGGCCGGGGAAGCAGAGCCCAAGCTCGGAGGACCAGCCTCTGAGCTGCAATCCCGTCTCCCCGTGAAGGGAAAGAGAAAGGCAGCCAGCTAGGTTCTGCCCTTCGGGTCCTGGCTGGTGGCGCACGGGAGGGGCTCTGCTCCCTCGCCCCCGCGAGCAGCCCCTCACGGCTGCTGTTCCTGCACTCTGTCCTCCGGCAGTCTGCAGCCCTTTCGGAGGCTCCTTCTCCCCAGACATCTCATTCTTTCATCCTAATTAAAGAGCTACAGGGAAATGGAACGGCTGATTTTTGCTGCCATGGTATAACCTCTTCTGCATCCCTCCGCCCGCTCCCTGCGTTTGCTAAAGTGGTCCTTTCTCTGCCTGAAATCAAGCCCCTGGTGATGGAAGTGTCAGCAGGAGGCAGAGGTTCTAAGCAGCATCCTAACCTTGGGAGGCTGCTGAGAAAAACAATCAATGTTTTGAGCCGGACTGCGTCTGCCGCAAGGTGCCGGCGGGGCCGTTTCTCGTCGGCAGGGATGGCGGCGGCGGCTACCTCTGGGCTCTCGATCCGCACCGGCGCCCCTAATTACAAGTCATTGTCAGGGCACACGATTTAGTGAGCCTCGGAGGCGGGGCCCCCCACCCCCCACCCTCGACTGAGCTAAGGGATAAGGGGAAGCTACTTGCAAGGCAGTGGAGAGGTTCGGGACCTAAGAAGGTAAAATCCAAGCGCGAGTGTGTGGGTCACCTCACTGCCAGTCTGTGCATGCGCGTGCATGTGTGTGTCTGAAACAAAGCCGTGACTTCCACACAGAAGTGAGTACCTCCTCCCAGCTCGGTGTCATGGACCCACAGGGCGGGGTGGGGTGAGGGCATCTCCCCTGGAGTCTGCAGTATTTAGGGATTCTTCTAAAGTCTCCTGCTCATTTTGTGACAAGGTCATTCTCATCCTGTCCCCAGCTCAAAACTTTCTGAAAAGAATAGCTCATGTGTGTAACACTTAAAAAACAAAGAGCTCAGAGCCCTGAGTAATTCTGCCCTCGGACATGTCCCGACGCACAGGAGGGGAGGCGTCCGTAACGTCTACTCCTGGCCCAGTGAGAACTGCCCGCCAGAGGCTGCCACTCTTAGCCTTACTTCCTCTTCCTCAAGACCCTGCACCTCGGACAGGGCCCTCTGGGGAGCTGACCTGACAGCCCTGGGGGTTTCTAGACGCACACGCGCCCATCTGGCAGGTCCAAGGGCGGCCGAGGCCTCCCTGGAGTGCATCCGGAGCTGTTAATACACCTGCGAGTAACTCTAGCTAAGGTGTGAAGCCAGACCGAGCGCCACTAAGCCCCGGTTCTCCTCCAGCTGGGCCTCAGGGCAGCTGGGGGCTGCTTATGTAACACGCAGGCTGGCTTGCTGCTTGGTTGGTCTGGCTCCGTGCTCCCCATGCCCCCCACTTTCTATCTTGTTTTCAAAGGCTGCAAAGTGACCGCAGGGTCTTCCTGCCTCTTTTATTTCTTGCTGGCTCTGTGTGTCGCTACTGTGGACGCCGGTGGACACAGGGCCTTCGCAGCATCGACCTGCTACCGAAGGGTCCCAGGCCCGTGGAAGGCTGCGCCTCGCTTGCCGGGCCCCAGCCTGGGCTCACAGGGGAGGAGGGGTCCCCAGATCCTGGGCTCCCACTGGGGGAAGCCAAGCGACTGCACTGAGCCCTGCTGGAGAGTCAGGGCCCCATGCAGGGGGGACAAGAGGCGGCGAGCAGGGGTGAGAGGTGGAGAGGGAAGGCGGTGGCCTGAAAGCCCCCTTCCCCATGCCTCCTTTCTGAATTCTACCTTAAGGAACCCACTATTAAAGACGTGACTCTCTCTGCTCTTTGGCTGCATGGAGCGCTTTATTAAAATGCAAATGTCCATAAGAGCAGCCCGTAAGCCTCTGCCAGCTAATGGGATTAACTGAACAGAACATAGCCACCTGCAGGGAGGTGAGTGGGCTCAGTGCCAAATCGCCACTTCTCCCATTTGCCACGGGCCCCTCCCTACACGCCCAGCACACAGAATCCAGGCATCCCCGCTTCAGTTCTCTTTGAGGGGTGGCGACATCTAAGGAGACAGAACTTAATAATTCCGTCAACCACAATCTTACTCATCACGGGAACAGAATGTGTCTGAGCCCCTGGGGTTCCACAGCACGCAGGGACACTTGCCTCATCCGGTTTCCAACCCAGGGAGATCTATCGAGCTGTACACATAAGCCTCTGTCCAGAAAAACACCCAGGCCACGTAGCATGTTCAACTGGCACAGACCCAGGGGCGAGAGGCACCATTCCAAGGGGGGCACGCGGGTCACTCACGAGCAATGGTGAAAGGAACCCTGGAAGTAAGATTCTGTGCTTTGCCACAGTCAAGGGATTTGAACCGATGGAATCTCTACCTGCATCCGGGACACAGAGGCCCCAGGTCGGGGGCTAAGGTGGGGATGGGGAGCTGAGACTGGGGCTGGCTCCTGCCATGCAACATCCAACCAAAGACCCTCGACACAGACGGAAGAGTCTAGGGGTAGATGGAAGAACCCGGGGTCACCCTCTAGCAGGGTTTCAGTCCTGGAAGGTTCTGGAAGGCACACTTTGGCTCCAGACAGAGCACAAATGAAAAGAGGGGAGCTGGCTAAAGCAGGAAGGGCTCAACAAGAGATCAATACCAGGTCCAATCTGGGCCCATCACTGCTCTTCACAGAGAAGATGGTGGCCTCGGGCTGCGCGGGGAGCTGGCCAGTGGGTCGTCCCCACCAGGGATCTAGACACGGTATCTGTCCTGACCACATCAGACCCTAGGGCCCCCGCACTGGAATCACGCGCTCTGCCTCGGTTTGCACAGCTGGCCTGGACATCTCCCAGGAGGTTGCTCAAGTCTAGGGTTTGGCCATCGCCCCCTCGTCTCTGCATGGCGCCACACATTCCCTCCTTAATCCCTTCTTGTAGATTTCTGCTTTGACGTAAGCTCGCCCAGGGGAGTGGCACCGCCTGGAGGCCCTGGTGCTCCACATGTGGAGGGGCACACGCACAAGGCACTGGAGGTTGTAAACACTGAATGAATGAATGAAGGAAGATGCCCGCACGAGGGCAGACTCACCGACCCAGCCATGATCCGTCCTCCCGCCGGGCGCCGCAGACGTGCAAGCAGAGGCGCTACTTGAGAGGCAAAGAGGAAACAAGGCTCGTTTGAGGCACAAGTGAACCCCCAAATTAGGAACCCACCCCCTCAGTGTCCCACGGCCAGCCCGGTATTCCATGTGCTTTGCCAAGCTGGACGCAACCAACACATGGCATAAACCTCGGGTCTGTCATGGTCAAAAGCCCAAAACCTTAGTGACCCCTGTCTCCACCATGGTGTTCTGATTCAGGTGTGCGATTCTACCCTCAGTCCCCAGCCACTCCTGCTCTCGGCCACTGGGGCAGCCAATGCTCCTGGTCAGCCATTTTGCTTTGTCTCAAAGTGCTACAAAAACTTCACCCAGATCAGCTAGCCGCACGTCCTATGTCCTGGCGCCCACAGGCTGCGGGGGGAGCGTGGGCTTTTCCGGGTAGAGAGGGGCTGACTCGGGCACCAGCAGCTGCAGCCCCTCTGCCTTGGTGCTTTTTTTTTTTTTTTAACAAAAAGACAAAAACTTGGGAGAATACGGTCATCCATGATAAACTGGGACAGGATTTTGATTTTTCTGTTTTTTGTTTTTTTCTCTTGCGCTCGAGCTGATGAAGAGAGCACAGGACACAGAGAGACAGCCGACAATGTCCTCTCCCCCAACGCCAGGAAGCCGCGGGTCTGGCCTGGGGTTTGCCTCTGGCCCTGGCGGCCCCCACCCCCCAGCCATCCATCTTGTCCCTGCTCGGCCTCTCCCTTCCGCACAGAGTGGAACTGTCCCCCACCCCCAATGAAGGACCCCAGGAGAATTCAACTTGTTTTTCAAAGGGGGAGGGGGTGAGAGGAGGAAAGGAAGGAAGGGGAAAAAAAAGAAGACAATGCCTGTGCTGGGGCGGCTGCAGCCTGCAAAGCTCCAGGGACCCGTGCACACCCGATGCACACGTAGCGCACACGGTGTGTGCTGGGTACAAC
Source organism: Sylvilagus bachmani (assembly GCA_015711505.1). NCBI lineage: Eukaryota > Metazoa > Chordata > Mammalia > Lagomorpha > Leporidae > Sylvilagus > Sylvilagus bachmani. The sequence continues at coordinate 108,567,316 of CM027394.1, read as the reverse complement.
TCGCTTTGTTTTATTCTGGGAAATTATTGAATCCAAGGACTCCTGAAGATCTGATTTGTGTGAGGACACAAAGGTGCCCGGTACGCCAGCTTTCCTGAGACAGCACCAAGTGGGCCCCGGCGTTGTGAAAACACTCGGACAGGCAGACCTGCTGGGGCGTGCACAGCACTCATTTCCAGATAAAATGGACAATCGTTTTCCGTTAGAAGATTAACAGCTGGAGAAGCAGACAGGGCCTGCTGTGGGCGACAGGACAAGCCTGGGGCTGGGGTCTGTGCTGGCTCTGTCCTGCACCCCCCCATCAACACCCTCCAAGCCCCTGCTCTCTGGGTGACTCTTAGGACCTCATGGGGCAGTGGGACCGAGACGGATGGCGTCCATGGCAAGCTGCGCCCCCCCTCCCCGGGACAAACCGGGGCCCTCGCTGTGCTGGCCGCTGGCCACCCCCTGCCTGTGCAACCTGACCCCTTCCTGTTTGGAAGTTTCTTGAAGGCAGGGAACTCATCTGGTGCTGAACTTGGCCAGACGCCCACTTCCCTCGGCTTCCTATCTGCTGCTTCTTCCTTTCTCGTCCCCCCTCCCCGTGTCCTTTTGAAACCGTCAAGGGAACCCACAGCCACCTCTGCTTCCATCTGGACGTTTCTTGCAACAGCAAGGAAGGGCGGGCTAAGGGGACCCAGTCTGAGGACCCTGGGATGACAGAGTCCAGAGAAGGAGTGCAGAAGAAGGAACTCAGCCTCCCACCCGACGGGCGTGCGAGTGTGTGAGTGTGCGTGTGCGCACGGCACTGCGTGTGCCCTCTGGGTAAAGGAATAAAACCAGAGCAGCAAGGGCAGGTCGGGGACGTCGTGGGGCGGCATCGCGTCGTCTTCACACTAAGTACAACTTCTAGAAGGACAAGGGCGGGGCGTGGAGGCCTGCGGCCGCGCCAGTGGGCAGTGTGGCCTCTCAGGGGCAGCTCCCAGAGGGCGTGGTCCCGTCAGGGAAGGCGTGGGCTGTTTTGGCGGGGGGGGGGGGCTGGCAAATAAACCCACCCAGTAACCAGACCAGAGTCCCCTGCCCCCCACCCCACCCCAAGAAGCACAGAACGGCAGCTCTGCTGTTAAAAATGAGCCCCACGGGGTACAGGACAGGGCGGACGCCCCCAACCACAGACTCCCCAGAAAACGGGCCTTTTCCGCTCCTCCTTCCTGCACGGCATCTAGAGAATTCTATGCAACACTTCCTCCTGCTGGGGACCATGCCATTCTGGGCTCTCTGCTGACCTCTGGCGGGGAGGGGCTCCACCAGCCCAGGAAAGGTGTTGGAGGGGGGCAGCCCACCTGTGCCTGACATGGGGTGACCTCTGCCTGTGCCTGCCTCCCCCAGGTCAGAGGTCAGGGCCTCAGTCTGGGGCCGTGGGGAGGGAAAAACAGCGAGAAAGCGTCCAAAGAATGCTCGGGACGACAGCAGTGGGGGACTGGGTGCTGCGGGGAGGCTGACTCGGGGGACAATTTGAGATGGCGGAGTGGGGAGACATTTACTTCACCTATTTCAGGCAGCTCCTCGATTTCTTGCTATTAGAGGAGCTAAGAGAAGGGGCACGAGAGGCGAGCGAGGGCCGGGCTCCCTGGAGAGGAATAGTCCCTGCTCCGGGCGTCGGGGGGCTCTGCGTGGGAAGCCCACGTGGCCCCTCTCCCCCCCATCACCCCGTGATTCCCCAGCAGCTGCCGGGCGCCAGGCTATGGCAGCGCCTGCGGTTGGGACGGGGGCATCTGGCCCTAGACAGCTGGACCCGGCTTCCCTCGGCTGCAAATGAGTTCTCCAGAAGCCCCCGGCCCAGCCTGGTGCTGCGCCGGGCACCGAGGGGCCCGTCCTCAGAGAGGGCAGATGTGTCGGGGCCAGAACGTGTGCATCGGCCTCTCCGGTCCCAAGTGCTCGTTCCTCCAGGAAGGCTCCCTGGGTCTCCCCAGTGGAAATCGGATCTCTGCTCACCTCTGGGTCTCTTTCCCAGCCATGACTGGGGAGGGGGAGAATGGACCTCTGCTGATCTCTGCTGACCTCTGCTCCCAGCAGGGGGTACCCACACACGATTAATCTTTCACCCCAGGACAAAACATGGCCATAAAACTTGTTTTCCTGTGCAACCTGCATTTTGGAACAGATATGCTGAAAGGTGTGTGTGTGTGTGTGTGTAGGGGCTGCGTGGCAGGGGGATCCAGGCCAAGAGACTCTTCCTATTTAAATTTTTCACAAGAGAAAAGTGGGAGAGCCTCCCTATCCCATCTCAGTGTCAGAAACCCCAGGACCCAGGAGACAAAGGGATTTGTCCAAGGTCTCAGACCACGGAGCGCGAGAAGTCTCCACAGCAGAGCCACAGGTTAAAAGTGACCTGTGTGTCTCCAGACGTCCATTGCTCATCCCTAGGCCTGGGGGCAGAGGGCCTCGACCTTGTGAGGACGGTGGGGGGTGGGGGGTGCAGAGCTCTGCCTCAGGCGCGCACAGCAGCGGGTCTGAAGCCAGGCTCTCAACTGCAAAAGCCTAGCGCCATCTGCCAGTGGTTGTGAGCAACCTCTCTGGATTTTTTTGTTTCTACTTCCCAGCCCTGAACAGTGGGTGTTCTCCTTTCTTTCCCTTAAATAAAAGGTATTTCCTGCTCAGAAAGCCCCCTGGAACTAGAGCCCTATTTTTAAAAGAGTCTCTGGAGAGAAAGAAGTGGTGGGGGGTGAAACAAGAAATTAGCAGATCGGCAGGAGGCTGATCACTATGCCGCCCCCCATGTCTGAGCTGTGCCGACTTCTGGGGCAAATCCCAAGGGGGCTCTGCTGGGTCTCCAGGCTCCCCTTGTCAGCGTCTGGGGTCAAAGCCTGGCTCTGGGCGATCAGGGTGTCTGGGCCACGGGGAGGAGAGCCCCTCACACCACCCATCTACCCTGTTTTGGGCTGGGGGGTCCGCCTGGGTTTTGCCTAGGTCTCCTCTGGTCGACTACAGGTCTGTGCCTGTTCCCAGGTCCCACCTGTCCGGACCCTGCCTTGAATCTTTACTTCTTTAGACCTGAAGTCAAACACAGAACCGCCCCCGCCTCTGTACACCTCATCAGACCCACCACTCTTTTGGCCATGACAAGACCCCAGGAGTATAGCACGCTCATCACAGAATGGAAACTGGCCCTTTCTGGGCATCACCTGGCAAGCACATGGAATTCCAGAAGAAAGTTCTAGAAGCAACCAAGGTCACGGGAATGAGGACCCTCCCCCTTCTAAGCAAAGGCCCTCTTCCCACTACCCTAGGCCCCTCCCAAACAGTGGGGCTCCTCTGCCCCCCACAATTCCCCCAGGGATCGGACCCTCTGCCCCATCAGGGCAATCCCTGGAAACCAACAGCCAAACCACCCCGGGAGAAGCGAGTTCCGAGGGACTGCCCGGAACATGGGTCCCACCACGAGCCCTCTTCCAAGTGTCCACCTTAAAACCAGCGCCGGCCATTTGTTTTGCAAAAGCGAAATATCTGACCCGCTTCCCTTCCAGCAGCTCAGAAGAAAGAAAGAAATGAAATCACATCAGTGCTTCGCTATGCATAGCTGCGACTTTCCTGGCAATGCAACTCCGAGAAAAAATTCCCTCCACGTCTGGCATTTGTTGCTCGGTTCTGCTCTGAGTCCTCTAAGCATTTCCCTGGAAAGATGCTGCACTCGGTCCCAGGCACAATGTCAAGACCAACACTGAGAACGCCGGCCCTGAGGGATTTCTAGGACTCTGCGGTGAGGGGCGTTGCAGCCAGGGGCGCTTGGCTCGGCCGCGCCAGGCGAGCCTGGGTTCCAGGTGATATTTTTAATTTTATGGGTCTGAGGCATAACCGAGCAAGTGATCGGCCCATTTCTCCTCCTCACCCTAAAGTCACCCTAACAGCAAAAGCTGAAACTGTTTATTAAACACATGTGCGTGCCTGGAGTGGAGCGCGGCCATTGTCTGCCTGTCTTTATTTTTTCTGGCCTTGGCCATGAACTTGTAGGCCCAAATTCCAGACTCCATGGGAGGAGGGGAAAACCCTTTGTTTAAAAAGAAATGAGATTCCTGATGAATCGGTAACAACTGAAACTCCACTGATATGCCACACGCGGGCAAAAAGACACGTCCTTTAGTGAAACTCCTTCCCAGAGTGGTTACCTGGGGGAGGGGCTGGACAGACACAGGCCGTGGGCGTAGGGCGCGTTGTTTTATCCCAAGAGACACTGAACCTGCCCCAGAATGGTTTCACTGAACACCCAGGACAAGGCTCTTGCCCAGCAAATGTCTTGTCACTTCCATTGGCACGACTGCACGGCTGTTTTATTTCTGGAAGATTCTATACTGCCTTTCCCAGTGTGCAGTATGTAACTATCCACTGCTGTGGCGATATAGCTTTCTGCCTCGAAATGTCGATGTTAAGGGTCATAGGTCACCTCTGGGCCACAGGCGTCCGCTACCCGCAGCCTGGGACTCAGGCGGTCCACGACCACAGCCACAGCCCGGGCTGGCAGGCACACATCGCCGGCTAAAGGCTCGGAGAATGTTTTCCAGCACCTGGGCCATGCGGCCGCCACCCAGGGCTGGGCCCGCCTCCGCCACTGCCTGCATTCTTCCTGGGATACAGGCAGACGGGACAAAGGTGAGTGCAGAGCCCTGGGGAGAGAGATGATCATCTCAGCCCGCAGGCCAGGAGGCTCTGGTGTAGCCCGGCCCTGGTTTAGCCGAGGGGCTGCTCTGGTTCACCAGTGTCCTGAGACTTCCCTTTCCTTCCTTGGAGGGCCAGCGGGCTCACCGCTGAGGCTACATCGACCCAAGAACACAGGGGACATTTGCGACGGTTACCCCGGCTCGAAGGAGCCCACCTTCCCCTAAAGATGTGCAGGTAAGGGCACACAGGAAAGCGAGGTGAGTAAGGCCAGGCCCCGGCTGCACTGACCCAGGGGCACGCTCAGCGTGTGCGGGGAGCTGTGTGTGTGTGTGGTAGTAGGGGTCCTCCTTGTGTGCATGTGTGCGTGGTAAGGTGCTAGACATATTTTTGAGTATGGTGGTAGGGGGCGCTGTGTGTCCATGCTATGGTGGGAGGTGGTATGTGTATATGTGTGTGTATGGTGGGAGGTGTATGAATGTGGTTGAAGGGGCAGTGTGTGTGTGTGTGTGTGTGTGTGTGTGACAGTGGAGCACGGGTGCTATGTGTGCAGCTCTATGTGTTGGGTGGTGGTGTGTGTGCAGTGTGTACAGTGGTGTGGGGATGGTGTGTACATGCGTACACGCATGTGTGTGGTGAGCAATGGTATGTGTGAGTGTGTTGAGGGTACTGTGGTGATAGTGTGTGTGTATAGAGGTACAGAGGGGGGTGTGTGCACACAGGTGTGTGTGTGTGTGTGTAGTATGGGGGTAGTATGTATATGCAGAGGTCTGTGTATGTACTGGTGTGAGAGATGGTGTGTGTGTGTACAGTGCAGGGGGTGGAGTATGCACACCGGTGTGTGTAGTCATGTAAAAGGTGGTGTGTGTGTGTACTTTGTAGGGGGTGGTGTGTGTATGCAGGGGTCTGTGTATGTACTGGTGTGAGAGGTGGTGTGTGTGTGTATAGTGTAGAGGGTGGCGTGCACACACAGGTGTGTATGTGAGTGTATAGAGGTACAGAGGGTGGTGTGTGCATGCAGGGGTATGTGTGTGTATGTACAGTGCAGGGGGTGGTATGGTGTGTGCACACAGGTGTGTATGTGCATGTAGTATAGGGGGTGGAGTGTGCACACAGGTGTGTGTGTGTAATGAGGGGGTGGTGTGTGTATGCAGAGGTCTGTGTATGTACTGGTGTGAGAGGTGGTGTGTGTGTGTGCGTGTGTGTACAGTGCAGGGGGTGGAGTGTGCACACAGGTGTGTGTGCACGCAGGGGTGTGTAGGTACTGGTGGGAGAAGTGGTGTGAGTGTATGTGTACAGCGCAGGGCGTGGTGTGTGCGCACACATGTATATGTAGGTGTGTTGCTGGTATCTAAAGGGCAGGATTGATGCTAAGGCCCCCTGTGGGGCACGGGCCAGCCTCCCATAACCAATGTCAATGCAACTTCTCAGAGAACCCCTCTCCTAAGACAGAGCCCCCTAAAATGCTCCTAAAATCACAGCACATAGTTAACAGCAAAAAATCAGCTTAAAAACAAAAGGCTGGCTCTGTTTAAAGCTTTGGGGCCTACTGACATCCAGCCTGTGCCCTGGGGGGGGTGGGGGTCCCAGAGGAGCGGGACCTTGCCCACTTTTGCAAGCTGTTCCTATCTCCTCCTGTGTCTCACAGATGCGACACTGTCCCTCTGCTTATACTGTCTCACCATCTAGTAGCCACCAGACAGGAAAGCAGCCCACCGGCACTCCGGGCCCTTCTGAAGCTGAAGCCAGCCGTTCAAGGCCGCTCTGGTGGGCGGCAGTGGGCAGAGGACACCTGAATGATGCACACGGCCTCATCACTAAGTTAGCGAAGCACCGTACAGGCCTGCTGGAGCTCCTTGGAGAGCAGCCACGAGGAGTCAAGGTGGACACTTGCTAAGAGTTCCCAGGTCTGCAGAGCACTGGATCCTGAATAAGAGGGACCCACAGGCGGTGCCCAGGGACAGGCACAGGGCTTTTACAAAGTGGCAGCTGCCAAAGAGCGCATATTCAAGGGGTCCCAGTGACTTCAGTGTCCCTCCACTGGCTCCGTCCCGGGCTACTGCTGCAGCTATAGACACTGAGGCCCAAACACGTGGCCCCAGAGGCCCAGGACACACTGGCTGGCCACTGGCAGGACACCTGCTATTTCTTTTGGCAGAGGCCTCCTGGGTCCTGGACTACAACCGATCCTGGCTCGTGTGTGCCATCATAAGCATCAACCTTCCTTCCAAAACCCCACAGCTGAAAACTTACCTGAAGGTGAGTCCCTGCAAAGAAATCGTTATGGCAACGTGCACACAAGCAATCAGTCGGGTGAAGGGCCCAGCGGTGCAGCCAGGGCGGAGGAGAGAGGGAAGGGGGCTCTCGGCTAGAGGAGGAGGCAAGGACAGAGAGGCGGCAGCCAGTGGCTCTTGCCACCATGTTCCCATCTCCTTGTGAGAACCAGCACTGAGCTCGACAAAGCTCCGCTGTGGCACTCCTTAGTGAGTGGGTACCTGAGTTTTCCTCCTTCGCATTATCAGCCATTAGAGGAAGTTCAAAGTCACTGTGTCCCACACACAGAGTGTGCGTGACAACCTCGGAAGCGCTGACTGACTCATAATACGTTGCAGATCGGATATCAATTTATAGCACCTTGATCCCTCTCTCCTCCCCTCAAATTGCTTCATTAAAACATTTAGAAAGATCCAGCGTTCAAGTTCTGTGGGCAGAACTCCATGAGTCAAAATACTCGTGAAGCCTCTTGAGATTTAACAGATGACTCTGCGGTGCAATTTGGGATTTTCCCTCTAAGCGAGTACCACACGGGCGCACGCCCCTCGTCCCCACTGCCGAAACACAGCAGCTACGGGGCACGCGTGCCCGACCTGGCTTCCAGCTGTCCTGTGTGCGCAGCTGCTCCAAGTCTAACTTCCCAGGCGGGCGCCTAGCCGGACACCCAAGCACCCTACGTCTCAGCGCAGCACGTGACATCAACAGCCAATAAAAGTCAAATGTGTCTGTTGCTCCCTACCTCTTCCTCGGAGAGCGCCTCCGCTTCTGTCCTCGCTGGCCAGCCTGCTCCACCACGCAGCTCCTGGGAAGGAAACTGAAGACACTTTTTTCTTTTTTGCATGTGTTAACCATGAAGGAGCCCAGCACAACTATGGCCATTGAGCTGTCTTACAGGCAGTGACTGATCTATGGCAGAAGGGGTAGGAAGGCTGCGTGGGGCTGATGGGAGACCCTTCTTCGCAGGACAAATAGACAAAGGTGTCTTCTCATCTGAGCGTCACTTCCCAATCATCAGGTGTCATGCACCTGCTGCTCAGCCTGGCCTTGATTGACTAAAAGAACATTCTGGAATGTAGAGCCAGACACACAGCACTTTTAGACGGGCAAACAAACACCCCAAAAAATCTCACTCGGAGCAGGGAGACCAAAAGTCCAGGATGAAAATTTCTAAAAATAGCAGTTGGGGGGAAGGGAGCAGGCACTGGGCCTTCTCCAGGTTTCTCGAATCTGACTTCACGTCGAGTAACTGGCCCTCTTTTTAGGGGAATTAAGCAAACAGTGCCCCTCCTCTGACTCCTTCCAGAAAGATCTCTTCCCACCCTTGCTCCCGAGCCAGCAGCATGGCCAATGTCTCCCTGTGGCTGCCCGCTGGTCTTCCTCCATTGTATAGAGGCCACTTCGGACTTGGCAGATTCGCCAGCCACACCCCCAAGCACAGGCCGGGGCCCATTTTCTCTGGACCCTACTCAGAGCTTGACCTTGCTCTCGGGGTGACCGCAGCCAGGCCAGGAATTCGGTGAGAACAAAGCTCCCATTCAGTGTGATTCACTGACCTCTGTTGAGGTAGGAGTCGGGCCAGAGCCTCAGAGCCCCTGTTCCTGGAGGGCCAGCAGGGCCAGGACAGCAAGCTGCACTGACCGGTGCTTTAGCACCTCCTCCCACCGGGGGGACGGCGGAGACCTCGTCACTGCCATTCCAAAAGCCGCTACTCTTCCTGAGAACTTTGATTTTAAAAACGGGCAAAGGACACGATAATTCTGCATTTCACTAGCAACTCAGGGGAGGAAGAGGTGGGTGTGGAAGAACCCCACATTTGCCACAGGTAAAAGAAAGCAACTTTCATTTGCTCTCCATGTATCTCCGGAAGCCACAGTCCTGCTGGGACAAGGGGTTTGGTTTAATTTGGAGGAGAAATTGATGGTAAAGAGAAGGCATGGCTGGCACTGGGAACCTCAAATCTAACCAATGAGGTCGCCTTCTCTACAAATAGCATTTTTCACTTAACGTCAACATTTCTGCATAAAAGTCAAAGGTGATTCCTAAGATCATGGACTGACTTGCTAAATGAGGATCAGCTTTACAACGATGAGGGTGGGGCGCACGGAGCAGGGTTATTTTAATAAGCTCCGCAGAGCTGGGCCAGGGTCCAAATGCTACGCATCTACAAAAGCAACAACATTGTATAATAATAATTATTATAATGATGATGATAATGACGATACTGATAGAAACCAGAATAAGGACAAAAGTTTTTAGACTGTACTACAGAAAATTACTTGGGGATTAAAAAATAAAAAAACTCAGAAAACAAAACAAAAAACCCAAATAAATCCCAGCAAACAAAAAAGTGCTGGCAGAGGAGTTAAAGCAAATGTGGAAATTGAATATCACCATAGCAATGGCAGGTATCTCAGAAATGGGGCAAGCTCACACGTCACGCACACACGGTGCCTGATCCCTGACTAGGGATCTGTCGGGCTTGGCTCCAATTCAGAGGCAGAGGCTGCTAGGCACCTGTCATCTGACAAAGGATTCTGAGAGCCCAGAGTATACCCACATCATCCTGCTGTATGCTGAAACACTGATAGCTTATTATTCTATTTTTGGTCAGCATTAAATCTTATCTGAATTAGAAAATAGATCCTTTTCTTAGCTTGTGTTTTTTTGGGGGGAGAGGGGACAGTCTCTAACATTTAATCTCCGAGTTTTTGGCCTTTTTGCCTATGAAATAGGTCCTATTATGGTTTTTATTGCCTAGAGCTGTTTCAAAGGACAGATGTGAGTAGATGTTAAAAAATATTCTGTCTTGCTGTTATTATTACAGGTTACTAATACTACAGAGAGCACTGGGGTTCCCTCTCAGGTCAGGAGAGGAAATACGAGGAGGCACCCCTCCATTGTCTGCTTACTTTTAGTTTACGTTTAGATAACGCAGGTAAACTAAAAAAGTTACCCTGCGCAACAGAAAAAGTTTGTGAGAACTCTATGAGATATCGGATTCTAAATGGCGGGGCAGAATTTTGGCCTTTGGACATGTGACCACCGCTGGGAGACAAAGGGAAAGTGCCAGAAGCCTCTCTCTTAACTTCAAAATGTTGTGGTCTGATAAGTGTCCCCTCCCCCTCCACTGCACCAAATGGCTCAGGGAGGAATCCTGAATGCAGAAAAATGGCTGCATCAAAAAAAAAAAAAAAATACTGCTGCAAAATGGGATGCAGTGCATCACGGTCGCACTTGGCGGCATAAATAAATTATCATAAAATTAATTGAGGGCTGGCGCCGTGGCTCAACAGGCTAATCCTCCGCCTTTCGGCGCTGGCACACCGGGTTCTAGTCCCGGTCGGGGCACCGGATTCTGTCCCGGTTGCCCCTATTCCAGGCCAGCTCTCTGCTGTGGCCCGGGAGTGCAGTGGAGGATGTGCCAGGTGCTTGGGCCCTGCACCCCATGGGAGACCAGGAAAAAGCACCTAGCACCTGGCTCCTGCCATCGGATGAGCGCGGTGCGCCGGCCGCAGCGTGCCATCCGCGGCAGCCATTGGAGGGTGAACCAACGGCAAAGGAAGACCTTTCTCTCTGTCTCTCTCTCTCACTGTCCACTCTGCCTGTCAAAAAATAAAAATAAAAAAAAAATAAAAATAAAAAATTACAAAATTAAAAAATTAATTGTGATTCACTGTATAAATGAAGTGTCATGGCAGAACAGCCATTATTATATATAGCATTTGCTGCACAATTTTAATAAATGAAGCAGACGCTAAGAAATTCTGATCAACAAGGAGGGACTCACACCTAAATGAGGTTCCCCCTCCCCAAAAAGTGTAAGCCACTGGAATGATTTGAGAGGGCAACAGAAATGTGGAAATGGCCCGTTACTAGACAGTGTTAGGAAGAAAAAGGCTTCAACTCTTTAGATTTTCTAGAATTTTCATCAGGTTCTTAATATTTATCTATCTGTTTTCCTTTTTAAGGTTCCTGTAATGCAGTTAAGCTGTTTGGCAATGAAAACAGAGAACACACACACACACAGTTTGAAAGCAACAGATAAAGCCACAGCACATCACACCCAAGGACAGACACAGAGCCGCATGGATGCCGTGGCGTGGCTACTGGGACTTGTAAGTCAGCAAAGGCCTTATCTTCCCTGGGGTGAAGTCCTCGGCTTTCCTCCTCACCCTCCCCAGTCAGGGGCTCAGACCCAGACCGGGCAGCTCTCTCTCACCTCAGCAGAACCAAGCTGGTCAGAGACTGCAGCCTGACTGGACGAGCCCCGGGGTGACAGCTGCGGCCAGCCCGGCACATTGGTTTTGCTTCTGCTAGACACAGGCCCAAGCTTCACTAGCCTGTTTGCTGAACTACCAACACCCAGGGTAGTTCCATCCAAGCCAGGACAATGGCAAGGCGACCCCCAACACACTGCCTTACGATTAATTTTTCCTCTTGGAGGGAACACAAGGAAGTGGGGGTGGGAGTCGACTGCTAATTCTAGGAAGACCTGGCCTCAGACATGGGCAGCTGGGTGCAGGATCGATGGCTACCAGAATCTATGGTGTCAACCTCCCGTCCTAATTTGAATGGACTGTGCTCACCCTTAGGGGCAGAGCAGAAGCCCCAAGTCCTGGGGGCAAAACTCCTTATAGTTCTGCTAGGAAAGCTCCCTCTCACAAATGAGGCGCGTAAGGGGATCCACCGAGCTGCCACCTAGGGACAGGGTGTGCATTGTCACCGGGGTCCCCTGTCTGCACCCAGCTATGTCCACCCCACCCACCCCCGCCCCCATACAGCTTGGCACCCCAGAGCTATGCTTGGATCACTGGGATGGTCTGTTATGGCCGAGTCATTTGTCTGCAGGAAAAACAGCGCATTGTCATTGAACACGTCAGTGTGGTGGGGACGTCTGAAATTGAATCTGCCTCCCTGTGCTGTGTTCTGGGGTCAGTGACAACGCTGTTATCTCCCTGGGTGGCCGTCACACGTGAGACTATGGGACACGCATCGCATTATGAAGACATTTCACACACACATGTAGCACAGCCTTAGAAATTCTTGAAAAGCCTTAAGAGAATAAAAAAATGGACATCATTTCTTTATCATCCACGCTCAAAATTCTCATTTGAGCCACAGATGCACACCATGGCTACTTGCTGCTTCTGATTAACTGTGGCAAAAAGGGTTAACACCCCAGAGAAGTCTTGGGGGGTGGGGGTACAGTTACAGATAGAGCCTTGGAGAAGGAGGCCTTGGAGAGGGGAGGGGTCCCTAAGAGATGGGGAAAGGTGAAAGGAGGGGCAGGGAGGGTCCCCAAAGATTCTGGTTAGAAGAGCATTGCTTCATTGCTTTAACTTTAATCACGACACCTCTGAAAATGATTTTTTTGTACCCAAAGCCAATTTGTGGAAGACCTTACCTTCCAGCCTCTTTGCCCCCGGCTAAAGCTGTTAGGAAAAAAAAAAACTCACATGCAAACATTTACATGGTTCACAAGTCAGGTTGACAGTTTTAACGCCCTTCGTCCACACATTTAAAATACACCCGGAGCATTTTGAAAACGTTTTTATTTTCATCACATTGGAAACACAAAGATGACACCCCACTTCCCGGCACATAACCCCCATCTTGTGCACCAGAGCCCTCCTACTATACACGCAGTGAATGTAGAAACGGCTTACCTCGGGCTCCTCGCTGGGGAAAAAAAAAATTTTTTAAGCACAACCACGCCCACCCCCTTGGCATCAGCCCTGTGTGGTTTTGGATCCAGACTTGGCGACAGCAGGCTAGATGTCCTCCATCCCCCACCCCAGCCACTTCCCATCCCCCTCCAGGTGAGTGTGCTGGCGCGCAATGCTGAAAGCCAGTGTGCAGCCCCAATGCCCCAGATACCTGTGCTGCGTGTCTGGTTTTTCAACTGTAAAGGCGGGAGGGTTTGGCGAACGAATGAGAAGTGAGGAAACACTTAGCGCACAGGGAAAAAGAGAGAAAGACACAGAGGAACATGGTTACCGAGGCGCCCCCCGGGCCGGTGGCCCAGCCGGGTTCCGCCGCGCAGTGCCGGCGCATAGGTGCCACGCGAGTGTGCAGACGCGCAAAGTTTCAGCCCGCGCCATGGCGCGCATCACGACACCCCGTCCCCAAGTACGAGTACACGGTCGGCGGGTAATCCGGGGGCGGGGGGGCGGGTAGCCGGGGATGGAGAACACTTGAGCGTGTCATGCACAGGCGGACACAGAGAATACGTACACCGACACACACCAACGACAAGCTGGCCGAGGACAAGCCGTGCCAGGCGAGGCGGGGGCGCGCCTTCCCCGATGGCCCTAGCCCACCGCGGCCCCAGCAAACCTAAGCCGGCGGAGGCTGGGCGCCCCTTTCCGGCAGTTCCCGGCTCACCTGAAGCCCCCGCCTGTCCAGCTTACGGTGGCTGGCGCTGGCCTGTCCAGCCGGAAACGACCCTCAGTGTCGCTCGGCACCACTTTTCTCCCTGGAGGGTACACACCTCGGCCACCCGAACCCGCCCCGGCTCCCCTCCCGCGCCCGGGGCAAAGTTAGGGTCCCTCCGTGGAACTTCCTGGCGGGCCCTCCCCGCCGTGGGCCGTGCCCCCTCCTCCCGCGGCCCATCCCGCGCCCCCTCCCCGGGCCCCGCGGGGCTGCAGCCCCTAGGCAGAGCCCGCCGCCGCGTTACCTAGAAGCAGCAGGCGGTGAGTGCACATGTAGCCCATCTTCTCGGCCTGCAGCTGCTTGTCGATGAGCCTGCTGCGTTTCTTCTCGGCGCGCTTCTGGGCGCGCTTCTCCATGGCCTCCTTGCGCATCTGTCGGCGCTTCTCTGCCAGAGAAGCCTTCTTGGCATTGCTGGGGCTCGCGGGCTTGCGCTGGGGGCTCTCAGATCGACCACCGAAGCAGCCCCCGAAAGCCTGCGCGAGGAAGTTGCGGAGCAAGTTGTGCCGGGGCTTTCGGCGGCGGCGTGCGCGGCGCTGGAACCAGGGGAAGCAGCCGGCGCCCCCCTCTTCGGACTCGTCCCCGCTGGAGGAGTCGGCGTCGCTGCTGGCCGGCCCCTCGTCGCAGCGGCGGCGGCGGCTTCGGCCGCGCTCAGCTCTGCCCCGCCAGGCAGCCGCGCGAGCAGGCCGCGGAGTAGGCGGGTCAGCAGCCTGGATCTCGGGGCTGGGGGGTCTGAGCAGATGGAGCCTGCGTCTGGCCCCGGAGGCAGGCGCGGCGGGGGCACCAGGGGCTCCACCGGCGGCAGGAGCGGCTGCGGCGCCGGGGGCTGCGCGGGTGTCGGCGTCGGCATCGGCACCGGCCGGGGCTGCCCCGGCGGCCGCAGAGTCAGGAGCGGCCGGGGCTGCCCGGGCTTCGGGCTCGGCTGGGGCGGCAGGAGCGGCCCCAGCTGGGGCGCCCGAGGCTCCGTCCCCCGGAGAGGGGACTTCTCCTTTCTTCGCAGAGGCGCTGACCGAGCCTCCTTCCATCTCGGCTGCTTCTCCCTCAACTGGGGGTCTCTCGCCGCGCTCCCTCTTATCTGGGGCTCCGGAGACCTTGATGGGCGGGCCATCACTCGCGATTGGGGGGCTGTCCATGTTGACGGGAGCGTCGTCGACCCCGACGGGGGCGCTGCGCATCTCGAGCGGGGGTCCGGCGATCTCCATCGGGGGGCTGGCGCCCGCGAAGTTAGCAACAGCTCTGACAGCCTCTGGCACCCAGAGGGGTGGCGCGTCGGTGGCGGGAGCGAGGCAGACCGCACTCGGGACCGCGAATGCAGAGCCGCTGCCACCGTCGCCGTTGGCAACTTGGGGGAGCGCTCGGGGGAGCCCGGGGGGTGGGCTGTCGTCCCCAAAGGCCTCTCCATCAAGCTGAAATGGCATAGCCTCCTCGGGGGGAGGGCTATAGCCTCCTCCAAGACCAGCGCTGGCAGGCCTGAGCGCCCCGGACTTCCCGGGAGGAGCTCCAGGGACCCCCAGGCCTGGGCCACCGGGAGCGAGGTCGGGGACCCCCGACGCTGGCTGGCTGCAGCCTCCCTGGCCAGCAGGCTGCTCGAACTCGAAGGGCATGGCTTCTTCTGGTGGGGGGCTGTAGCCTCCCAGGCCAGGCCTGGCACTGCCCGAGACTCCGGGATCCACAGAGGCCTCGAGGCCTGCGATGGGCCCCGGGGTGGGCCAGAAGCCTCCCACGCCGGGCTGCTGGACCTCAAAAGGCATGGCTTCCTCGGGAGGTGGGCTGTAGCCTCCATCGCCTCCGAACTCCTGGTCAGCTGCCATGGCGAGGCCCTCCAGGGTGCCCCTGGAGACCTCCGGGGGTCCACAGGCCTCGGCGTCAGCCTGTGCGGGGACGGGCTCGCTGGCAGGCGGCTGGATCTCCATCTCTTCGGCTGGGCCAGGCCCAGCACCGGGGGCAGCTGGCCCTGGGGCCTCCAAGGTTGGCTGTGCAGGCTGCTCCCCGACTTCAGGGGGGAGATGGCGTTGTCCTGACATATTATTGCCGTCGAGGCAGTAGCGCAGGCCCATAACACGGTGGCGGCCTCTTACAATGATTTTGGGGCTCCGTGAGACGGAGCACCCAACCGAACTAGGGTGAAAAAAATTATTTGAAAGAAAGAAAGAAGAAAGTACCAGCTGGGAAGTTCTGCGGCCTCACTTCCCCAGCGCACTCAGGGCCTGGAACCCCAGACCATGGCCAAGGCAGTGCCGTTCTGGCTGGTGAAGTCTTGGCTCGTTCCTGGGCACTGGTGATTCCCTCAGGCCCCCACCCGGCCTGCTCGGCCTTCGTCCCCTCCTCCCTCTCTCTCTCTCTGCTCCAGGCCAACACAGGCTGCTTGGATTTGAGGAGCGTGCCGATTCGGTCCGAAAATCGCCAGTCGCGCTCTCCCTCTGCCACCAGAGGACGCAGGTCCCGGTGCCAAGCTGGTTCCCGGCACCGCCGGCCCCCGGCTTTGGGTAAGGGGGCTGGCGAGCGCAGGCCTCGCAGGGACGTTTGGGCTCCCTCCACTCCTCTCCCTCACTGATTTGGAGTCTTTCTCCTCGCTTCTCCCCTTGGCCACACAAAGCTCTCCTGCGTTGCGAGCGAGACACGTGACACAAGACGTGGGCCTTGGGATGCTGGAGAACAGGAGCCGAATCGCTCCCTCCCCGCCCGCGCCGACTCTCCTGGGGGGGGGGCGGGGGACTGCAGAAGGGCTTTTTCTTCCTTCACCCCAGGATACCTCTGCACCCCTGCGCCGAAGCCCCTAGCCCCAGATCTCGAGCCAAGCGTACGGCTCTAGATGCCCGGGAAGGGGACAGCGGCGCGTGCGCGCGGGAATGCGACAGGTGGTCGTGAGCCCACCGGAAGGGCAGGGAGGAGGATGAAGAGCGAGGGGGCTGTCGAGAGCGAGCGCACAGTTTGATTTGTAAAACGCCTTGGGTACACTTGCCGCGGTCGGCCGTGGCGAGGCACTTTAGCATCGCCCACCCCGGTGGCTCCTGGGGTCTCCGCAGTGGCCGTGGGAGGCGCAGTAAAGGGTCCCTCTGTTTTTGTGGACAATGATGTGATGCAATATGGGGGTCTCCTGATTGCATCACGGAGAACCAAGCCAAGCCCCCGCCCCCCCCCCCCCCCAGTGTAGCGGCCGCGGCGGCACGGAACGGGGGTCGCGGGACACGCTGGGGAGCCGAGCCCACGGGGCGCAGGTCTCAGAGCGCCACACAGCCTACCGCTCTGGGGAAGATTTCGGCTGCGGGGTTCATGGCTGGTTTGGGGGTGGTCTCGGAGACCGCACAGCCCCGTGCGCGCGGAACCCGCAAACACCGCACCTACAGCAGCCGAGGCGCGCGGCATCATGCCGCCGGCCCCGGCCGCAGGGAGGGTCCGTCATCCCGCAGCCCCCAGCCCCGCGCCATGAGCGTCCCCGGGCAGTCGCTTTACTTTTCCGCTGCTAGCCCGCAGAAGCTGCGGTACGCGCGGCCACCAAGCCCGGCGGCTGCTCGCTCGGCTGAAACAGCCGCTCCAACCGGGGGGGCTCCAGCGTGCACGCGCACTGCTCTGGGTCTGGGGTCTGCGGAGGGATTGGCGCCTAGCGGCAATGTTGCCGCGCTGCGGTCGCTCGGAACCCGGCAAGGACGCACGCGGTCCACGCGCGGGTGACGGACCACGGGCTCGCGATACACCTGCAGGGGTCGCGGCCAGGTGGCTGCCCAACCCGAGCCGCAGCGGGCAGAGCGCCGCGGGCCAGATGCGGCCGGCGGGGCCCAGCGCCCCTTCCTCAGCAGCCGGCACCGGCGGCGCCCACGCGCCAAGCCCCTCGAGTGCGCCAGCCCCGCGGCGGGAAAGCGGACACAGCCGACCCCGTACCGCGGGCGGCCGACCACCTCCGCCCTGCGGGTCTCCACCCTCCCCAGAGCCAACGCCGAACTTTGGGTCAAACTTCGGCCCCCGGCTACTACGCGCAGGGGCTGCACCACAAGACCACCGCGCACTCAACCTGCCGACGGGGCCCCCAGTCCCGACTCACTGCCCTCTGACCCCGGCGCAGGGTCAGCCATTGGGTTGGGGTCACGCCAATCAAGGCTGCCTGGCAAATGAGCAGGGGGCGCGGGACCGGAAACCGGATACGGGTGGGAGGTCCGACAGGGGGCGCCACGTTGGAACGTCCAAAGAGGTCGTGCCCGGGGATGCCATCGGTAGGCGCGTGGAGCGCGGCCAGGCCCGGCAGGCCCCGAGCACCGCTAACGCCGTGGGGTCACGCGTGATGGCTCCCCAGGTTGCGTAGGCGGAGAGAGGCGGCCAGGGGCTCCCAGGCGCCAACCCGAGCATGGCCTCCAGGCAGGGCCAGGACCCGAGGCGAGGGTTGGCTCCTGGGATGCAGAGGAGCAGCCGGGATGGAGAGGGCGAAGGCCCCAGGATGCCGAGTCCAGCACAGGTGGAAGGAAGGTCAGTGACGCTGGCCCCCCCAGGCCCTGAGCCCACTCCCCCGCCCAGCACCGCACGGTCCCACGATCTCGCTGTTGGACATTCTCGTGGGACGCCTCTGGTCCGTGTTCTTTCTAGTCTCATGGTTCTTTGCCGGGAGACCATGCATCGAGAGGATACAGAGTGGGCAGACACAGCCCCCTCCTGAAAGATGAAGGGCCACCTCCGGTGGGAGCGACCTTGAAGGGCGTGGTAGGGAAAATGGCGTTCCAGTGGAGGGACACGTGCCGGGGTGGGGAGGGGAACACAGGGCCGCGCGGGTGCAGGTGGGGCCTGGCCACCTCAGCTGGCCCTGGGAGGCAGAGCAGCCCGAAGTGGACAGAAACTCCTGCAAGATGCATGGTGCATCGGCGAGCACTGGGGAGGCTGTTTGGGTGGGAAATGGAGAGGATGCGGATTTTTTAAAAATTGCCTTACAAGTGAGTATGTAGGTCTAGGAGAGGTACCAGCAGCCTGCAGGAGGTTCGGGGACAGGGGCTGTATCCAAAGGAGGCTGTGGCTGGCCATGACCTTCAAGGGAGAGCCACAGATGCAGAAAGGAGTGAGGCTGCGGAGGAGGGGGCGGGGTGCCAGCAGTTCCCCGCTCCAGGGGCTCCGGCACAGGGGGCTGGCGCCACGGCAGAGCTGGAGGGAGGGCGGTTGGAATGGAGGTTTTACAGCTCATCTGCAGGGAAGGTCTGGGGTTGACAAGGCAGATCAAAGACCATCAGTCCCAACTGGCTTTCATCCCCGTGCAGATGCAAGACCACCGGATCACTGGATTTTAGGTAAAACGCTCCAAGAGAGAAATCTACGTGGTGGTAGACTCCTGCAGTTGGACACTGCACAGCAAACAGGGAGACAGGCCAGGAGAGCAGGGGAGTTGGGAAGAGGAGAGGTGGGGTGCCCCCGGGGAGGGGAGCCCAGACCCGGTGCATGGACCCGCCTAGCCCGAGCTGGCGACATCTGGGGCCAGGTCGCCGAGGCGTGTGCGACCGCATCGTGGGGTGCACTGTAGCACCCGTAGCATGTACCCACTAGATGCCAGCAGCATGCCCTTCGTTGTAACAACCAAAACGGTGTCTAGCCTTCGCCAGCTGTGCTCTGGGGGTGGTCACCCCCGCTCGAAAATTGCCACTAGAAGCTGAGAATGGACCCTGGGGCTCGCTAGGAACTGCGTTCAAGGTAAATTGGGACCAGGAAGAATAAATCCCCGTATTTAAGCCTGATGTTTTCTTTGGTTTTCGTTTTTCTGTAGCAGCTGGCTACCAGGATGTGAAGACCCCAAGCCACTCGGTGAGCGAGGCCAAGAGTGGAAACCTCCTCTGTGCAGCAGCAGCGGCGTGGCCAGATGGCCTGGCCACAGGGACCTGGCATGGTAAGAGCTGGGGGTGAGCAGCTCATGGGTGGACGTAGGGGCTGCTTGGGTGGGTTGCTGAGGGTTGGCCATCCTGTGTGTGGCCTTGACCTAGAGGAGGGACACTGCTAGGAAACCCATTACAACTTTGCAGCAGCAAGGGACCTCACCCCTGCACTCCAGTTCTGGACGGGTTTCTATTGGAGGACGCAGACAACGTTTGATAGGAACGAGGAAGGGAAGTCAATCACCTGGTCCGTGTAGCTGGGGAAGAGGAAGTCGGGGAGGGGGGGCTCGTGCCTGAAAAGGCTGAGTCAGGATGAAGGACCAAGACCCTGGCACACAGACCCTGGCTGCAGGAGGCCATCTGGCCATCAGAGGCCAAGGGACGCTGTCAGCACGCAGCCGGTGGCTTCCTTAAAAAGAAGAAACTTTCCACACTTGATGGACTTAGGAAGGGAAAGGGAGTCGCTGCTCAGGTTTCTGCTACAGTGTACAGCTCAGACCACACGGCCTCCGTGCTCCAGGCAGTGAGCTGGGGGCTTCTATGGAGAAGTAACGTCCCGCGGGAAGGGGATTCTCCTGTGGACTCCCCACCTCTCCCACCCCCAGGGTGCTCCTTGGCAGCCCCCGTGTCCCTGGGCCCCCCAGCTTACTCTCAGTACTGGCCATGTGGACACCCCACAAGGTATACATCGGAGGCAACAGGGGTTGTTTGTGCACTTAGATGTGGGGATTCTGATTCACAGCTAAGAGCACAGGGCGGATCCGAATGTCAAGCAGCTGCCTGTCAACTTCCTAGGTCCATCCTTGTGGCCAAGGCAGAGAGCAGGAGAGGAGGGAGGGAGCCGAGGCCAGGAAGCCCACCCTTTTCCTTTCTCCTTTCCTGGTGGTGCTGAGTGTGAGTGTTGTGTTTCTGTGTATGTGTGCGGATGTATGTGAGTGTGTGAATGTGAGTGTATGTGTGAATGTATGTGAGTGTGAATGTGTCAGAATATATGTGTGTGTGCATGTGTTTCTGTGTGAACTGAGTGAATGTGTGTGTATGTGTGAATATGTGAGTTAATGTGTGAGTATATATGTGCATGTTTCTATGTGAATTGTGAGTGTGAATGTGTATGTGTGTGCATGTGTGCGTGTATGTGTGAATATGAGTGAATGTTTGAGTATATGTGTACATGTGTTTCTGTGTGAATTGTGAGTGAATGTGTGAGTGTAAATGTATGTGAGTGTATGTGAGTATATGTGCATGTTTGTGAATGTATGTGTGTGCATAAGTTTCTGTGTGAATTGTGTGTGACTGTGTGCTTTGTGTGTGTGGGTGTGGGTGTATGTGTATGTGTGTGAGTGTATGTGTGTGGGTGTTTCTGTGTGAATTGTGTGTGTGACTGTGCTTTGTGTGTGGGTGGGAGTGTGTGTGTGAGTGTGTGAGGGCAGGGCGCAGTCTGCAGTTAGCCTCTCTGCAGCTTGTTCGTGTCGTTAGTTGTCAGTGGGTTTCTTTCAAATGAGGAAGGCGGGGGTCTTTTCGGCAGTTGTGAGCACAGAGGAGCTCAGACACCCTGGGTCTCCGCCTCCCGGGGACAGCGTTTTCTGAGTGCTGACCAGGCAGCAATAAGCCCTCGCCACTGTTGGGTGAATTCCTGCTCAGGGAGGTGGGCTGCGGCCTCCTCCTCCTTCCGCACCTCTGCCAGGCTTGGGGGGTGGGGCGGGGGGGGGGAGGGGGAGGCGGCAGCAGCCTATGCCGTCTGCAGGGGGCTGTAGGACCAGGCTGTTTGAGGCTAACGCCAGCCGAAGGACCGGGGCCTCCGAGGGATGCAGTGAGACCCTGGCTTGGGGGCAGATGTGGGGCTGCTGTTCAAGATGCCAGAATCTATGCTTATGGAAATAACCTACCTGCCTGGATTAACAAGCCCTCACCATGAGTTGAGACCCCCTCACTCCACTCACTAGCCGTAGCTCTGCGGGTCTCTGCTCGGAACAGCCAGCACATTGCGCTTCAGCCGGGCAGGCTGTGGCCGGGGGCGGGGGCCCGTGTGTTCCCGACAGCAGCCTGAGCGTGCTGTGGGTTCCTTCTGCTGACGAGCGTCCCGGGGAGAAGTGGCCATTCCAGAACAGGTGCACAGCAGTGGGACAGGGCCAGGGTGGGGCTGGGGGGGGGGAGCAGGGAGTCCTGGAGGCGGAATTGGGCTTTAGGGGGAAGCTAAGTGTCGGTCATCTAGTGGACCTTCCGCCACTCGGGGGGCTTCTGGGCCACGCTGAATCCGAGGGGAGCGGTATGTTCCACCTCACCCACAGCGGCACTCCCCAGAACACATTCTGCTGATGAGGTCTAGTTGAGACTGCAACATCAGCCAGGCCACTCGGGCCAGATCTGGCCTGGGGGAGGCTGGCCGCCCCTCACTGCCCCTCATACTCCTCAAGTTTGAGAGTGGGGGTCTCAAAGACCAGCCTTTCCCTGAACAGAAATCTGAGGCTTAGGAGTTGGGTTCTGGAAGATTCCTAGGTTTTAAATCTCGAGGTTTGGTTGAAGCAGTTGAGGTACTTGTATGAGAACTGTGTGTACCTGTGCAGTCACAGTTTCTGGGCGAGGCCCACTAGGAGGCGCTGAAGGCGGGGGGGGGGGGACCCTCAGTGGCTCTGAAGGCGGGGGGGCGGGGGACCCTCAGTGGCTCTGAAGGCGGGGGGGGCGGGGGACCCTCAGTGGCTCTGAAGGCGGGGGGGGGGGAGACCCTCGGTGGTGGCCTTCCAGTGCCTGCCAGGCTGGAACCCCAAAATTCACTGCTCCCGTTTCTGGGTATCCCCTTGCCTGCCCACAGCTTCCTTGCTTTTGGCCTGTAATTCCCCAGAACCTCCTTCTTGTCTTCCCGAATCTCCCGAACAGCACTGCCACCTGGCCGCTGCCCGCCTGGCCACTGCCCGCCTGGCCTCTCTGACAGCCGTGTCTGTGCCCGTCTGCACCACGCTCCCCCTAAAGGAAGCCCATAGGTGTGTCTGAGCTGGAGGTGGGAGCTGCCCCCACGTCCACTGGGGGACAGTTGCAGGCGGAAGCTGCTGAGGACCAGCCGCGCTCGGGTGTCCTCCCTGCGCTGCTGTTTGCTCCGGCCTGTCTGCCTTGGGGGGCTTTTGAAAAGCCAAACCCGGGAGCTTTTTGGGGGAAAAAAACCAAAAGAACAAACAAACACCACAAAAATTCACTATATAAGGCAAAATTTGGATGCCAACTTAATTTGACAGATGCAGTATGTTTTGTTTTTTAAATGTTGTTTATCCCGTGCATTTGCAGTGAAGGTGAAACTGTGTTTAAAAACCAAGAACAGCTGGGCCTTCCCAGGTGCGGCACAGACCTGTGACCAGCTGTGGTAGGGGCCAGGGACAACCAGGGAGATGTCTGCAAATGTCTGCAAAAGCCCCTAGGGAGTGACAGTGGGGGCAGGGCGTTGGGAGAACCGGTTTCTGTACTAGAGAAACCACCTGCGGCTCCCTCCCACCACCCCTGTACCACAGCAGCCCCAGCGGTGCCCCACACCGGTGCCCCATGCCGGGCGGGGCCGGGGCCCTGAGCTGCCGGCAGGGGTGCGTTCCCTAGCCAGCCTCACACCACGCAGAACACACTCCCTGGGGTGCTGCCTTCTGTCTGGTCAGTTTCCGAGATCTGGGCTCCATGAGTGTCAAGATCATGGATGGAGTCGAGTTGGGTGACTCCAGGCTCCCTAAGTGAATGGCCTGTGTACATTGGCACCAGCAGCGGTCCCAGGCTAGTCCCTGTAGGGGAGACCCAGGCAGAGACTTCGAGGCAGGCCCAGGCCTAGCTGCAGCCGGGCTGACACACTGACCCCTGTCTCAGATGCCCCAGTGCCCCGCGGGTGGGGCATCAAGATCTAGGGAATGGGCACTGGTGTCAAGACCCCGCAGGACGAGAAACTCCCTCCCTCTTCTGGAACGTGGGGATTAAAGATGTAACTGGAGAATCCTCTCTACTGGGCAGCACTGGAGACACGTGGGCTGGCGCATGACGTCACTGGCCTCTGGCGCGTCATCTGCTTTTAAGATTTGTTTTGTTATAGGTCACCTTCCTGTTCAGACACACTTTGCCCACACCATGGTTTCTGCTCGGTTTCCTCTCCATGGCTGCCCCTCTGCTAAGAGAGCAGTGGTACAGATGAAGTCAGTAGCATTCACGCAGGTTATTAAAAACAAAAAGCAGCCCACTCCTAGCTCACTGAACTTTCCACTTTCTTGCTCCGTAAACCTCACAGCTGCTGACAGTGAAGGGATAAAGCGGGAGAGCAGGCTGGAGGCCATTCCAGAACCCTCTCCAGGCTTTCTGATTCTGAGAGACGCAGGTTAAGTGGTTTGCAGAACTTTAGAAGCCAACTTCTGTCCGCTTGTTGCCATCACACAACACTTGAACACTGCCATGTAATTTTCCAACTCAGACTCGGTTACAAGTGCACCTCTGGCATGATGAACGCAGTAAGGGAGAAATTCTGCCTGGGGGCACCCCTGCCCGGCGCCGGCTGTGTCCTCCTCTCCCTCTATTGGAAATTTTACACCTTTGGTCTTTTAGCTCTGGCCAGCTCTGAGATCCGCATTTTTGGAGCCCCATCCGACCGAAGGGACCCCACCTCCGGGAAGGGGGCGAGCGAGCCCATTCAAATGCTAACTGCAGCCAAGCAGGGCGAGACAAAGCAGCCTGGGAGACCCAGCGGGTGGCTCGGGAATGTTTGGAGACCTTGGTAGAAAAGTGCTAAAGGAAGGTGGCCGAATGGAGGGTCTGGGGCAGAAAGAGGGTCCCAGGCGTCCGCACAGCGAGCCCCTCTCCCGGGTGGGTGGTGGGTCCTTTCTTGGGGGCGGTCAGTATTCCCCTCGGTGGCTTTGTGTGGTCTCTAATGGCGTCTCACCCTGAGTCAGGATGGGGGAAGGGAGCCGGGTGGGGGAGGGAGTTGCTGCCGAAGGGTAACAGGTTTTCTCAATTGGGCTGTAAAGTGAGTCTCCTCCCCTCTGACTCAGGTAATTTATGGAAGTCAGGTCTGAAAAACTTGGTTTATCCCAGGTTGGGGCACCCCCTCCCCCCAGCTTACGGGCCTGGAGTGGGGGGCCTAAGCACCAAGCACTTGTAAACTTGCAGGACAAGGCTGACCTGGCCCTGAAAACTAGGCCTGGGGAGCCAGCTCCCCACGAAAAAGCACTCCAGAAACGGGCAGGCCCCTCGCCCTGCTCCCTGGAAACCCACTAGCAGACATGCCCCGAGGCGAGACAGAAAATGTCACCGAAAGCACCGCGCCAGTGTCAGCCAGTGTCGGCCTGAACGGAGCCCCAGCTCCGGGAGCTCCATCTCACTCGGGCAGTTTCCCTCTTTTAGCCCCAAACAGCTCCGCCGTCCCCCAGGCCTCCAGCCCTCTGACCCATCAGCAGGCTGCCTACCCCAGGTTTACTGGAGAAGACCAGGCGCGGCCGGCCTCAAGGCTCGGCCCCACAGCCCACCCGAAGAAGGTCTGGGTGCCGCGACCCCCGAAACGCGGCGTAGTGCTGGCCTTCCGGCACGGCGCTCTGCCGGAAGCCTGAGGACTCCGCCTCACATTTCCAGGCGTCAGGACGCTTCAGTTTCCCCCCCAAATCACTTTTATCAGAATAGCGTAAGCCGGCGCAAAGCGAGACACGCGCTCCAACCGTAACCCCAACTTCCAAATCGGGCGAGATTCGTGTAAACACATTTCACTTACTAGTCTTTCCCCCTAGGACCGGCGAGAGAGGCACCCTTCCCGCGCCCAAAGTGCGCCGCCGAACTGCAGCCGATTTTGTGCTGGGTCATGGAGCGGTTTCTCCTCCAGGTTAGGGATTCCAAACTTAGCTCCACCCGAGCTGAAAATGGCCGGAACGCGCGCGCCTCCCCTCTCCCCTCTCCCCTCTCCCCTCTCCGCGGTTGCCGGAGCCGCCAGCCCCGGCCCCCTCTCGGCCGCCCTAGGACTGGCGCCAGATCCAACACCTTCCCCCAGCTCGGCGGTGCCACGCTCCTAGGCTAGGGGACGCATCGGGCCGCGTCCTGATGACACGACCCCCACTCCAGCCAGTCAAGCCGGTACCTTGTTCTGCGTTCTCTGCGACCTCGCTGTCCTCTTAGCCCTCTCTCCCGCCTCCAGGCTTTGCGCGAACAGCCCTGGACCTCCCCACTGGAGCTGCATCCGGCCCCGCCGCCTTACCGGCTGCGCCAAAAGGTTGGCGATGCCCCGAAGTGATCAAACCCGCGCAGTCAACCCAGGTAGCCCGGAGGGGCACCTCCGAAGGTCCCTGTCCCTCTTCCTCCTGTCCTCCAAGCACCAGTGGCTCCCGGGGAGCCGCCGGCTCTGGGGCGCACGAGCAGGTGCGCGCGCTTTTACGGGCGTCTCCAGCCCCGTGAGCGCCCAGAGGTGGACTGTGGTGGGCAACACTGCCGCGCCTCAGCCAGGGGCGCTGGCGCCTAAGTCCCGCAGCTCCAAATTGGCGCCGCCGGGACCTAGACTCCCGGCTCCGAGCCGCCCGGGCACGGCGCGCGCCTGCGACTTCCCTGCCGAGGCGGCAGGCTCCGGAGTTCTTGCCCAATCGCGTTCGGGTTACTTTCCGCACATTGCAACAGTGTCGCTACAGCGCGGCTGCTCGCGAATCCGGAAAGTTGGCGCGCGCGCACCTCCGAACCACAGTGCGGGCAGCCGCCAAAGCCAACTCGTTTGAGACTCACATTTCTAGGAGTGAAAAAGCGTAAAACAGTGACTTACCCGTGCCGTTTGGGCGTGCAGGTCTAAACCTGGGACGCGCTCGGCGTCGGTCTCACGTCGGAGGGGCGCCCGCTCAGAGACCACAGGTTGTCTCCAGCCAGGCGCAAGGAGCGCCTCGCCGTCCAACAAGCCCTCGGCCTCCGGGGCGCCCCCGGTGCCCTGCGAAGGTCTGGGGAGCCCCTGCCACCCCGCCCAGACTCGGCTCGGGAGTGGAGCCCGCTCTTGCCACCTTGCTCCCGCCCCCTCCCGAGCTCCCACGACGCATGCAGGCTCCCCGGTTGGCGGTGGGCAGCTAACCTGAATCCATGAAAAGAAGGAGAATCTGGACGGCGTCCTCCATTAGTGACGCCGGATGGGGATGGGCCCCTTTTTGGAAGGGGACTCCGGGGACGGGTCGCGGCGGGTGGGCTTCTTGGGTCGGCAGCGGCGCTGCTGCTTCTTCTCTTTGGGCTCCTCTGATTCTGCGGGGTCGCTGGGATTCTCGGCCGCGCGCCCAGGCTCCTCCCCCTCCCTGGGGCTGGGGGGCTCCTGAGCGTTGGGCTGCGCGCGGCGCGGCGAGGCGTCGGGGCTCCGCAGCCTCAGAGCCTGCAGGCGCTGGGTGAGAGACTGGTCGAAGGCGGAGCCCTTGGGCACCGCGGGGCCGCGCTCGTCTTCCGGCTCGGTCTCAGGCTCGGTGGCGGGGGCGGTCTCGGGCTCGGTCTCGAAGTCGGTCTCGGACTCGATTTCCGACTCGGTCTCGGTCTCGCTCTCGTAGTCGAACTCTGCTCCCTCGAACTCTAGGCACTCGGGGAGGGACAGGTCGACGTGTGCCTCCTCGTGCTCGTGGTCGGACTCGGACTCGGGGGATTCCGGGAATACCTGGGCAGCGGTGCGGTGATGGGCGTTCAGGAAGCCGCGGCGCTGGGCGGCCGCGCGCTGCTGGGCGCGGGCGCTGGAGGTGGCGAGGGCGCGGAGGAGCGCGATGGAGCAGGACAGCCAGAGGAGTGCGGTGGCCGCCCGGCGGCCTATGGGCGGGCACAGGTCGTTGTAGTTATGGCGAGCTCGACGCCACTGCTGAGCCCGGGACCTCCGATCCATTCTCTTAGGCGCACACCGGGAAGCCGGCCCGCTCTCTGGCTCTGCAGAAAGCGGCGCCGATGCGCGAGGGCTGCTGCTGCGGGAAAAGGGTACGCCTGGGAGGTGAGAGCCCGAGCCCGGGGGTCCCGGTCCCACCTCGGCTCGGAGAATCACGGAAGTACTTACCTTCCTGAGCACTGGGGAACTTTCTAGAGCTCCGTGCCTCCGCTTGCCTGTGGGAGCAAAAAGCAGGAGTGAGAGGGGAGCGAAGGGCCGTCTGCCCGGGCTCCTCTCGCTAAGTCTCAGACTGCAGTCTGAGGCCAGAGAGAGGCGCCTCCGCCGGTCCTCTCGCCAGGGAGAGGGAAGAGCAGACTGAGGCGAGACGCGGCTGGGCGCTGAGGTCCTAAAGAAGTTGCGCGCAGGACTTGCGCCGGGCATGTGCAGTAGCGAGGTGGGGGCCGCCTCTCTGGGAGCTGCGCGGTGGCGCCCAGCCCGTGGCGCAGACCCTAGCGGGCCGGCAGGTGGCAGGAGGGAACCTTGTTTGGAAGGGTTTGGGCGAAGCGACGGGCGAGGGGCCCAGCGGGTGCCGAGAGGCGAGCCGGCGCGCCACAAGTTAGGGTACGTGGGCAGCCACGCGAGTATTCCCCACGGCTCGGTACTCTCCCCAGCTTCTCCGGGTTGTCCGTGAAATGAGCCCCGTCTCGGAGCGGCAGAAAACCAGACCGCAAAATTGTCCAGGAGTCAGGGGGAGTGGGGGTCTACCCAGTAGTGTTAATGAGCCAGCCCCCCAAGCGTTTTCCAAGGGCGGAATGGTTTGAGCATGGCAACCTCGGGCAGTCATTAATCATGAAACCACCTTTGGCAGATCCATTGCACTGACTAATTAGAGATGCTTCCAAAAACAATGCCCGGTGCAGCCTCTGTTGGCTGGTTCCCTCACCCACTGCTGGGCGTCTCGCCTGAGAAGGGTCCTGGCGCTGTGGTCCTGGCGATCTGGTGGTTGGTCCCGAGCTCCGTGTGCCAGGCACACACCTGAGGCCACCGGACAAGGAGAGATTTTCTCAGCTGTTGGCCCACACAGCCACATCTGTGCCCCTGGGGGCTCTGATCTGCTATCCTAGGACCCTCACCGGGTACCCCCGAAAGCTGTGTCTTAGGTAGGAGTCCAGTCGAGGCAGTTCATTCGGCTGATGCCCAGTAACACCTGGCACAGGCCAAGCTCTGTTGTAGGTGCTGAAGCTCAAGTAGTGAACTGAAGAAGATACTTAGGATGGAAGCACGGAGACCTCCCGAGTGCCCCCTTGCCGGCAGCATGAGTTCTGCATGCGAGGGTGGTTGGCTCAACCAGAGCGCTCAGGCTAGGGGGCAGTCGGGTACCAGTGGATCCGCTGTGCTACCCTGACGTCCTGCGAGTTGGAGTCAGCCTTCCCCGGGGGCTGACGGGGTCCAGGGAGGCTGCGGAGGAGGACCTGGGTGGCTCTCCTCGCTCTGGAGGAGGACCTGGGTGGCCCTCCTCGGGCTTGCCCTCGCTCTGCCACCGTGACAAGCCCCTCGGTGGAAGGCTTAGGGCAGTACCTTCCTGGGTGCGTGGAGCGTCCCACGCTCGCTGCACTCCGTGCACGGCTCAGACGGGGCTCCGCCCGGCATCTGCTCACCCTGTGGAAGCGCTTGGCAGACTGCTGCCTGGAGCTCTTTCCTGGCGGCCAGCTAGCCGTCCTGTGCCCGGTGGAGCTGTCCTCACACCTCGGTCAGGCCCTCACTGGCGCCCACGTGGAGGGCGCAGCCCTCCGCCGCCTGCAGTCCTGCTTCTGGCTTTGCTCGGCTGCAGCTGCCTCCCGTCTGTGCTCTGGGGGTTCGTCCGCAGTGTGGAAACACTGGTTGGCCTAATGGAGTGGGATAGATCTGACATCCCCGCGAAGGCGCGAGTGCTGTGTTCCAGAGTGCCGGGCGGACACTTCCCAGAGCAGCGCAAGGGCTTTCTCTTCATAAGCACTATGTGGTTCTGACCCTGGACAGGGCGCTGGATGTGCATGTTAAACCCCAGCCCTGACTCGCGGTGTCTGTAAGGACATCTGCTGAGCTTGACCTTCCAGGCACCCAGTTCCACCGACTGAGCATGGAGCGGATTTCAGGACTCGGCGGGGGGATCGGGGACGAGGGTGTGGTGCCTGCTGCCGGCAGCGGGGGGTTCTGAGCCTTCCGTGTGCCTGTGTTTCAGGTGTAGTGCTTTCTGCCTGGGACTGAGATGGCAGCCAGAGCCACTCCAGTGCAGCTCACGGAGATTGCCTGCGTTTTTAAAAATGTACATTACATAATGCACAGTTTTGGACTAGAATCTGCATTAGCAATGCTCTTTCTTTGCAAGATGCATTTTAATCAGCAAATGAACATTTAGCAAAGCACTGTGTTTTCAAGCCCCGCTCATGTAGAGTTACAAAGACGTCTTGGTGTACATGCGACGTGGGCTCCAGGAGGGGCGGGGGCACCGCACTGCGATCCTGTTCCATCTCACACTTAGTGCCGAGGTCGAGCCAGTGGATCTGTGCAGGAAATGCTCTTTAAAATGCATTACGTGCATGACTTTAAAAACTGCTTGTTGCAGAGTGAATTTCAAAAAGGAACAAGTGGGTGATGAACGACCTCAGCTGTTAGCAGGGGCTCGCTCTGTCCGCTGCACACAAAGTGTGCGCACGTGTCACCTTTGGGGCCGTGTTGGAGGAGGGCTGCTAGACGAGCCAGACAGGGAAGAGCGGCTTCCCGTCCACTACAGTGTCGCACAGTCCACTGGATGAGTTATGAAGAATACTGTCTTCAACCGTGTGGGCTGACTTTATGCGGCCCCGGAGAGCAGAGTCAGAGCCTGTGGGTGGTAGTGACCACGGGCAGATCTCAGCTCATCCCAGGGCAGAAGAGCGTAACAGTTAGAGCTGTGAAATGGATAGGCCATCGGGAGACTGTTGGCTCCTTGTCAGCCATGTTAAAGGACAGATGACCACATGCTGGAGATGTTTTCCACGGTACTCAGGAGCTGGATCGAGCTGGAACTTGATGCCCGCCGAAGTTCTTTTCAAGTCCATTCGGATTCCATGCCAGGCATGCAGAGACTGTGGGAAGGGGCTTGGGGGCTGAGCTGCCGAGCATGATCTCCGGACCCTGCTTCTATTTTGGACGCACTTGAAAGTGCGAGGGGCTCAGTGACAGAAAGGAATGTTTGAGTGGCTGTGTCAGGACACGGACAGACAGGTGTGCGCGGGCAGCCCCCGCGCCTGTCCTGGAGCTTCCATGACGGGGGCAGGGGCCACAGGCCCGGGCTCCACAACTTGTGGGGGCAAAGAAATTAGTCAGACCCCCGATTAATTACAGCCCCCCCCCCCAGCTGCCTTGGAAATTACAAGTGAAATTGGCCACTAAGCAGTCACAGGTCGTGTCACTTCCATGACCGAGACGTCCCGCACGGTGCAGAGCCGGAGCTGACGGAGGCTGAGCAGCGCCCGCCCTCCAGGAGCACGTGCCTCGGTAGCCAGTTCCCCACCAGACAGACGGACAGAGGAGGGAGGCCGAGTCCCCGTGGTCAGGGTCCGAGGGGCAGTGCATCTGAGAGAGATGTGGATCTGATTTGGCCTGACACTGGGGTTTTTCTCGGGGTGTTTCAAAGGCCACGAGAGGATGGCTTTGGGTGTACCCATTCCTGTGTGCCTGCCTTGTGTGGAGCCACGTGCTGGTGGCTTGGGGGAGATGGAAGGTGGATATCGGCCACGGTCTCGGTCCCGGGACACCAGCACGTGTTCCAAGATGAGACTCAGGCTAAAGGGTGCATTCTGCTCTGCCCCTCGCTCTCGGATCTGTGTCTTGGGGGGTCACTGGGAACGACTGTTTGGGGAGATGCAGAGCTTTTCAGTGTCCTTTGAACAGAAGTGAATTCAGGCAGCTCGAAGTGTCCCCCGCCGCTCACCGTGACCGTCAGCCAGAAAGGCCCACCCCACTGAGAGCGCGCCGCCGCCCCGCCGCCTGCCGCCCAGCAGGACCGGGTGCGGGCGGGCACGTTTGGCCCCTTTCTCGGGTGCTATTTTGCTGGTATCAGGCCGCCTGTCCCCTGTCCCTGATCCTCTGGTTGGGGGATGCTCTCTGGAGCTACAAGCACACAGTAGGAGGGGAGTAATCATCTCTTTTGACCTTGCTGGGTTGCGTCCAGGCCATCCCTGAGCTACAGCCCTGATTTGTGCTGTTCTTTGTGAAAGGGAGACAGGATCAGAAGTGAACCAGGCTCCTGTGCGCAGAGAGTGTCGGGAGTGTCCAAGGGGTGCCTGTCCTCACTCTGCTGCGCTCTGGCGAGGCTCCTCAGCCCTGTTGCCCCTCCCTCCCCCATCCTGGCCTCTCTCCGCCATGGAAGGAGTGACTTGGCGTCTCCGAGCCTAGCTCCCCGGGGTTCCTGGGGTGGTCCCCAGCGTCTGACCGACTACCAGTGGGTTCTGGGTTCTGCCCACCCATCCTTGACTCGCAGCTGCCTCAGTTCTTTCCCACAGTTGTCTGAGACGTCGATGCCCAAAGATGTCTCTAGGGCAGGTGATGCTGGGCTCAGGGGTCCCCCAACCCCGCACACGAGCACGGTGGGCCACACGGTGGGCTGTAGGTGGAACCCTGCTGACTGCCGTGAGCAGCCTCGGCTGGGGCCCTGTCCTCGAGTCACCTGTCCCAGACATCCCACCTCCTCCCAGCCTCCAGCACGACCGAACCGAGAGCACATCCAGGTTGTTTTCCTGTGCTCTGCTGAGGATCTGACTCAGCCCCTAGGCCTGGGGGAGGGCGCGAGCCCAGAGGGGCCAAAGCCTCGTGGTGTCGTGGTCCAGGCGCTCGCTCGCAGCAAAGCTTCCAGCTCAGGCTCTTCAAACTGTGATTAGACCAATTGTAGATGTCTAGTCACTGCAGCTCCGCAGATGGGGACCATTTCTGTATGTGCAGAGTGAAGTGGAGAATTGAGGCAGTTATCTTTAGGCAAATGAGTCTGTAATCAGCCCATCCTGGTAACGGGGAGCCGCCGCGCTGCAGTGTGCTTCTGAGGGACACTCCAGGGTGTGTGTTATCTCTACTTGGCTTTGTTTTCTCCAGAAGGCAGCCCGGGGACCGCGTGGTCCTGTCCCGTGCAGGCATCAGGGCGTGTGGCTCAGCACTGGCGCAGGGGGTTTGGCCACCTCCTGCAATGCCGATGCCCCATTTGAGCACCGTTTCAAGTCCTGGCCGCTCTGCTTCCACCCTGTCCAGCTCCCTGCTATTGGCCTGGAAGGCAGCAGAAGACGGCCCACGAGCTTAGGCCCCTGCCACCTATGTGGGAGACCCGGGTGGAGTTACAGGCTCCTGACTTCAGCCTGGACCAGACCCAGCTGTTGCAACCATTTGGGGAGTGAACCAATGGATGGAAGAGTTCTCCACCCGCCCGTAACCCTGCCTTTCAAAAAAATAAATGTCTTTTTTTTTTTTAAAGATTTATTTTATTTGAAAGGCAGAGTTACAGAGAGGCAGAGAGAGAGAGAGAGAGAGAGAGAGAGAGGTAGAGGTAGAGAGAGAGGTTTTCCATCTGCTGGTTCACTCTCCAGATGGCCACAACAGCCAGAGGTGGGCCAGTTGGAGGCCAGGAGCCAGGATCCAGGAGCTTCTTCCAGGTCTCCCATGTGGGTGCAGGGACCCAAGGCCTTGGGCCATCTTCCACTGTTTTCCCAGGCTATAGTAGAGAGCTGGATCAGAAGTGGAGTGGCCAGGACTTGAACTGGCACCCATATGGGATGCCAGCACTGCAGATGGTGGCTTTACCTGCTACACCACGGCGGTGGCCCCAAAATAAACAAATGTTTAACAACAGCAAAGAATGCTGTCAACCAGTCAGGAGTGTGAGGGTTGATCTGGACCGGTTTGTAGTGAGGTCGGGATGCATCCCACTGGCCTGCCCTCTGCTTCCCTCTGGTGAACACTTGGTGTCCCCTCTAGCCTTGTCTTTTTGACCTCTTTTCTTAGGCATAAGAACTCTAGTGTGAAGGGGCCTGCACTGTGACGAAGTGGGTTAACGCCCTGGCCTGAAGCGCTGGCATCCCATATGGGTGCAGGTTCGAGACCTGGCTGCTCCACTTCTGATCCAGCTCCATGCTATGGCCTGGGAAAGCAGTGGAAGATGGCCCAAGTCCTTGGACCTCTGCACCCACATGGGAGACCTGGAAGAAGCTCCTGGCTCCTGGCTTCGGATTGGCTCAGCTCTGGCTGTTGCAGTCATTTGAGGAGTGAACCAGCAGAATGGAAGACCTCTCTCTCTCTCTCTCTCTCTGTCTCTCTCTTTCTCTTTCTGCCTCTCTTTCTCTTTTTCAAATAAATAAAGTAATTCTTTTTAAAAAGACACTGTTTCTAATTTTTTTTAAAAAACCTTATTGTTTGACAGGTGGGAGGGGTGTCTCCCACCTGTTAGCTCACCCCAGAGAACCTGCAGCAACCAGGCAGTGCCAGGAGCCTGGAACTCCGTGCAGGGCTGCTGTGTCGATGTCAGGAGCCCACTTGAGCCGTGACCTGCTGCTTCGCAGGTGCGCAGTAGTAGGGAGCTGGACTGGGGAGCGGAGCAGGAAGTTGAACCGACACATTCGGGCATCCCAGGAGGCATCCCACTGCCTGCCTGCCGTCCGTCCCCACCCTCGCCCACGTTTCTTCTGAAATCTTGGCCTGGGAAGCTCTCGTACAGCGTCGCTTGGACTTTCAGTTGTGATATTTGGAGATAGGTTTTAGTTGTACTCTTGAATTCCAGGTAGGCCTGTCATTTAGTTGGGTTACTAATTATTGCTTCTTCATTTTCCGCTAATTTCTTCCTCCTTTGTGTGTGTCTCTTCTGTGGAAGAGAAAGGAATCCCTAATAGTTTGCATTTGTGGCGGGTAGAATAGGCACACCTCGTTTGGTTCTGTTAAGAAAGCAATTTCCCCTAATGGCTTTTCGCCCAGAGTATTTAGGGGCATTTTAAAAGGAAACAAGATGGTGCCTGTAAGAGAGACCCAACAGAAAGGTGAGTGGAGACGAGAGGCCAGAAGCAGGGGAGCAGGCTAGCCTGACGGAACTCGCGCCTCTGCTTCCTGGCTGGCGGGTGGCTTCCCCTGCTGCGGTGGTGATGGGAGAAGCCGAGATGGTGGTGGTGATCATGGCGGTGGTGGCGGTGATGGGGATGGTGGAGGTGTAGAGGAAAAGCCAAGGGTTGAGAGAGTGAAGAGGATTTCAGAGCCGAGTCCAGAGGAAGAGCCCGAAATGAAGCTGGGGGGCAGGGAGGGTGACTTTGGGTTTAATCCACGTGAGTTTCCAGATTTTTTAGCGTTCTTTTAGCGGCCTCTTGAGGGACAGCCTTTGAAGCCGTGAGTTTGACCTGGAAAGGTGCAGCGAGTACCCCGTGGGCCATGTCCTCTGCGAGGTGTCGGGAGTGTGCGAGCTCTGTCACCCCGTCTCTGCGCAGCGTGGGCCCTGGAGGATCTGGAGAGAGTGAGTCATCGCGGGCAGGAGGGGCTCATCAGTGAGCCGGCAGCCCTGGGAAGGGGCGGCCTGCATGTGAGCGTGTCACAGTGCTCTCCTGAGAAAGTGATAGGCGCGCACTTGAACTGAGGACGGGAGGCTGAGCGCGGCAGGCGGTGGCGGGTGTGGTGCAGTTCCAAGTAGGACAGTCACCATCGGGTGTGTTTCCAGCTCGGGCAAGAGTGGACTTGAGGGCCCTCTGGCGGAAGGGGTCTGGGCGTGTTAGCGACCCAGAGGTGCGCAGTGCTGGGGGACCGAAGGCCACTCTGGGCGGGTGGGCAGCGGCCTCGTCAGCCCAAGGGAGGAGATACAGTCCTTATGTTCGTCATCTTTTTCTCCTTAGAACACTGGGAAGCCCTTGGTCCTGGTGGCCAGGAGGTGCTGTGCACACATTGTCTGTTTCAAAGACCTCTCTGGCCGTGGGCTGTGGGGGAATAGACTTTGAGGGGAAACTAGAGTTAGTGGGGGTTGGGTCTGGAGTATTTTATGTATTCCACAAATACACGAACAGGTGATGGCGAGAGTGGCTGCAGGCGTGACTAGGAGGTCAGCCGACAAGGCTTGGTGACATCACGGTTGTGCGGAGTTGGCTGTGTCCAGGATGCTGCCCACGTGTACGCCTTCCACTACGCTAGAGAAGGGGGGAGGGGGGCCCCGAGCTCTGCCTCTGACCTGGGAGCCGGAGGGGCCTCGGGCTGCACGTGGGAAGGTCTCTGAGTGGCAGGAAGATGTCCTACGTTCCCAGCTCTGCGGAGAGACTGTCCTGGAAGCAGGGAGAAAGCTAGCACTGAAGAGGGGTCAGAGGCGCGTGCGGCCCAACCTGAGTTCTCTGCCCAGAGCCCCAGGGCCGGCAGGGACTGGCGTGGCCCCGTCTCAGGGCCTTCATTTTGCAGGGAAGGACAAGGAAAGCTGGGAGCTGCCAGTTACTGACCAAACCGAGTGCTGGGTGGGATTTTTGTGGTCCTCACTCTGTCCCTGGATTTTCCACCACCCCGAGTGGCGACTCTGCCTGAGCAGGGAGCGGGAGCCCCTCTTACTGTCAGATCTATTTTCTGTCAGCGACCAGATGGAGAGTTCACAGCTTCACATTCTTTTCTTGATGGCTTGAGGACTCACATTCCGCCGGCTCCTTATTAGAGAAAGAGCAGCACGGGGCTGGCCCGAAGCGGGCTGGCGGCTAGGAATGGAGCTACACCGGGCCCTTGATAATCAAGCCGCCAGTGTCTGCGGAGCCTGGAAGGACTTGGCCCAGGTTAAAGCTCATGTAATTTAGTGACACCCTCTCCTGCTGCTGGTAGTTAAGGAATCCAGCCAACTCCAACTCACTGCTTAAGACGGACCCCAGGGTGTGCAGTCAGTCTGTCCCAGGCCCCTCGGTGGGGTGTCTACTGCGTGAAACCCGTGACGCCTCAGCAGCGGCTGCAGCCAGCACTTGGACTTGAAGGCTGGACTGCGCACACGTTAGAAATATTAAATAGAGCTGAGGCTTGGCCGGCGCCGAGGCTGAACAGGCTAATCCTCTGCCTGCGGCGCCAGCGCACCAGGTTCTAGTCCCGGTCGGGGCACCAGATTCTGTCCCGGTTGCTCCTCTTCTAGTCCAGCTCTCTGCTGTGGCCCGGGAGGGCAGTGGAGGATGGCCCAAGTGCTTGGGCCCTGCACCCGCATGGGAGACAGGGGAAGCACCTGGCTCTGGGCTTCAGATCAGTGGCCATTGGAGGGTGAACCAACGGCAGAGGAAGACCTTTCTCTCTCTCTCTCTCTCTCTCTCTCTCTCTCTCTCACTGTCCACTCTGCCTGTCAAAAAAAAAAAAAAAAGAGCTGAGACTAACATCTGCTCAGATGACCGCCTCCTGCCGGCCTCGGTCTCCACCCTCGCCTCCCTCATGCCCTGCGGTTACGGACCTCACCAGCCGTGAGGAGGTCCACAGAGAGCATCAGCCCTACACGAACACACGGGCTGTGTCGCTCTGCTGCCTTTGAGACCCCCCCCCCCGCGGGTCCACGTGAGATCTGCCTCCTCTTGGTGCTCGCCTCATCCTCACGTGCCAAAGGCAGGTGCCCAGAGTCGCCTCCCCACAGGTGCACGGCTGGTACACACAGGGGATTGCTGGTCCCGGGTGGACACGGCCTTGGCACGAGGCCTGCATTCTGCCCGCAGCAGCGGTGCCGCGCTCTTACTGCCCCACCCTCTGTGGGCGCCACCCCGTCCCTTGCCCCCAGCGAGCCGGGACCTCCACGGGTGGGAGAGTGGCTGGCCGCGGTCTCCCTGTTCTGCTTGCGGCTGGGGCTGTGAGGCGGGGACCTCGGCTTCATCACTCTTCAAAGAGGTTGAACCTCAAAGAGATTTCAGAGATTTGCCCCAGAGAGAGGGTGAGAGGAAACCTGAGGGAAAGGCCCTAGTGGGTGCCACGTCCAGTGCCAGATCTCCCGTGGTTCTTCCCGGAGGCGGCCGACCCAGTGCAAGCGCTGTCGACGGCACTTAGTCCTACCCCGATGATCATACACCACGCACTCCTCCCCCTCATCGATGATCAGTTTAAACCTCCTCTTCCAATCCTGGCCCCAGACGCTTTATACTGCGATGGTCACAGTTCAAAGGAGCAGCAATGCACTCCAGAGTTGGAAGTCGGGGTCCTTGTCGCCTGGTCTCCCGCCCTGCTCATCGCAGGCCCTGGCGGGCGAGTCAGGGGGTGTAAACACCTCATCGTGTAGCCGGGGGGTTGTTGTGGGTGAAAAGCAGCGCTGATGGGCATGGTGCTGCGGTGACGGGCACACCAGGACTCCCCGGCAAACGCTTGGTGGGCACCGCCCCCACTTCACGCTGATGCTAGTGTCATTGACAGCAGTTAGAACACATAGTGCGGGCCGTACATCACAGAGCTTAATTCCAGCACTGTTAGCAGTGTTACAGTATTCTCTGGAGCACTGTTAAAAGAGGAGTACCTGGTCTTCGTCCACTGGCAGGCCACGGGGTCTCCGTGGTGAGAGCACGGTCCCCCACCGGCAGGAAGAGGCATGTGACCTTAACTGTGTTTCCTTCCGAAGCCGTGGTCGCAAGCTCGGGACAGCGCCAGGCACTTTCTCCAAGACCTTGCGCTGGGCTATGGTCCGGAGACGTGGCACCTCTGCTCAGCAGCTGGGGAGAGTGGGGGGGCCCATCCTACCCTCCGTACAGCCTGTTCTAGCAGGGGCCTGGGGACCTTGAGGGTGTGTTTGGAGCGGCTGTTGTAGG
Source organism: Sylvilagus bachmani (assembly GCA_015711505.1). Taxonomy (NCBI): domain Eukaryota; kingdom Metazoa; phylum Chordata; class Mammalia; order Lagomorpha; family Leporidae; genus Sylvilagus; species Sylvilagus bachmani. Next base: position 108,529,583 of record CM027394.1, on the reverse strand, counting down.
CAAAGGCTGTAGTCAAAACTGAGCTCGAAAGTACCCTAGAAAGTTGAAATATAGGGGCCGGCACTGTGACATATCGGCTAAAGCCCCCACCTGCAGTGCCGGCATCCCATGTGGGCACCGGTTCCAGACCTGGCTGCTCCTGTTCCGATCCAGCTCTCTGCTGTGGCCTGGGAGAGCAGTAGAAGATAGCCCAAGTGCTTGGGCCCCTGCACCCACGTGGGAGACCCGGAGGAAGCTCCGGCTGTGCAGCCAATTGGGGAGTGAACCAGCGGATGGAAGACCTCTCCCTCCCTCTCTCTCCCTCCCTCTCTCTCTCTCCCTCTCTCTCTCTCTCTCTCTGTCTCTCTCTCTGCCTCTCCTCTCTCTGTGTAACTCCACCTTTCAAATAAATAGATAAACCTTTACAAAGAAGGAAAGTAGAAAGGCTCACGGCCCTGAGAAAGGTCGAGGTGGGGGGCGGTGGGGGGGGGGAGGCAGCGAGGGGTCCCCGCCCCCCACAGAGGAGCCCTGCGCGGAGTTCCTGGCTCTGCCTCAGGCGGGCCCCGCCCTGGCTGTTCTGGGCGCTTGAGGAATGAACCAGCAGATGGAAGGTCTGTGTGTGTGTGTGTGTGTGTGTGTGTGTTTGTCTCCATCACTCTGCCTTTCAAATAAATAAGAATAAAAAATACAAAAATCAGCTGCTGTGAGAGGGCTTCTTCTGTGGCAACAGGTGTCTCCCGCCGAAGGGAACGAGCTAGCTGCTGATTGCTGATGCCGGTGTCTCGCAGGCACCTCTCAGCTGAGAGGTGGGAGGAGGGGTTTTGCTTCCAAGCCGTGGCTGGATTCCTTGGGGCCTCTTTTCTTGACATTGGCCTTCTAATTATAAAGCAGGAGATAGGGTTGTCTTGATCTGCCTGTGCCGTGACACGTGCTGTCATTTCACACGTCGGTGTGTGCCGACACGGCCAAGAAGCAGCCTTGTCAGTGGAGGGTTTAGCCATGCCCTTGGCCTCAGAGAAGCCGTGCCCCAGACAGCTCAGGCACGAGATCGGGCCCGCTTACTTCCCGCTGGCTCGCGCCGACTCAGCCCGAACCAGCCCGAACCAGCCCCCTCGCTTCTCCCTGCTTCCCTGAGGTTTTGGGTTGTGTGAGCCGGGGTCTCCCCACACCCCCACCCTGTGCGCCCTGTTCTCCACGGATGTCAGGGAAGAGGCTGTGTGGCTGAGGTTCTTCCCAAAGCTCCAGAGCGAGCAGGACAGGCCGTGCGGGCTCGGTAGGCCCACGAGGGGGACAGGACGCTGCGGGCCCCGCATTCTCTTGGGCTGGTATTTTAAAATACTGGCTAGTATTTTAAAATACTAACTTTAGCAGGTATGCACTCAGAATGCCTCTATGGGTCACCAGAATGGGACAGCTGCAGTCCACTGAAGGCATTCGGGGAGCAGGGGCCCCATCACGCACTGACCAGGGGGTTGTGGCCAAGCTGAGCTGCTTCTGACCAGAGTCGCAGATGTGTCTCCCTTGTTGTGCCAGGAGAGTTCTCGGCACGTGCGAGGCCCTTGCTGAATGTTTGTTGAGAAACGTCTTCCCGTGTGTAGTTTTGAACTTGCTGTTAGGGGAACTGTCAAGCCCTGGAAAGGGGAGTGGAGGCCACAGGGCCTGGGGCGCAGCGGCAGCTGCTGCGTCCCTGTGTCGTGTCCACTCTCACTGTCCTCTGTCGTCTGCCCTGGCCCCTCAGACTCTTCTACAGCGAGTCTCAGCCATGAAACCGGGGCGCTTGGGGCCCGTGGGGTGCACTCTGTTCTGCGTCTCCCTGGAGCATCTGACAGCATTCTTCCTGGTTGTTCTGGGCTCAGCTGAAGCTGCCATCCTCCCCAGAGAAAGCAGATCGGGAAAAGCCAGACCGACTTCCTGCCCCCCAGTATCTGGAAGTATCTGAAGAAGAGCCCTTGGCCCAGGGTTCAGAGCGGAGGGAGGCGGGGCGCCTTGGCCTCCACGTGCAGGCTGATGGCCCCTTGCCCCTGTGAACTCCGGGAGATTCCTACTGCTGTCCCCTCTCAGGGACCCCCATTCGAGCATTGATTGGTCTTCCCGTTGCCAAGGCGAAGGGGACCCCTGAGCCGCAGGCAGCTCCCGGGCTGGTTTCAGGCCTGCCCCCCCCCCCAAGAATGCGCATGGGGAACACACAGAGCCCGAATCAGTGGCTGGCAGTTGTCGCGTCCCTGTGGAAGGGCTGTGCCCAGGCCAGCTGCTGGGCCTCTCTGCACTATATTAATAGCAGGGCTGTGGGGCCCACTGGCGATGGAAGCCAGGCGAGGACAGCTGTGGCAGGTGTCACACCGCGCGTCAGACGTGTGCTCTGGGTCACGGGCACACAGATGGCTCGCACCTTGCGCTGCCGCTCACTGGCCCCCCAAGCCCCTGCCTGCCTTCTCCTTGTAGGGGCAGGAATGGGCTGGCGCCATGAGCCCTTTGACGAGGGAGCCAAATTAGGACAGGCGTGGCTAGAATTGGGGGTCCCGGGTCAGCCTGGGCTTTTACTGGAAGCACGGGCATGCGGGGCCAAATGAGGCAGTGGTACTTAAGCAGCTGGGCGTATTGGGTTCTATATGCCCAGGCTGGAGAGATATTTTTAAATGTCACAGGCCAAAGGGAGGCTCAGTTGACAGGATGGAGGGGCCGGGGGATTTGGAGGAGGCTGCCTCTCCCTGGCTAGATATGGTCAGGAGAGCTGGGTAGGATTAGGCCTGGGAAGAAGTCCAGCCTGTGAAGTGCCCAGGAAGGGGTAGCAGGAAGGGTCACGGGAGCAAGTGGTAGGCGCCAGGGACGGCGGGTGGGCGGGAGGGCAGGTAAGGGGTGTGAGCAGGTGCTGGGACCGGAGGCCGAAGGGACCGTGGACAGGCCAAGGACGAGACTGGAGGGAGGTCAGCCCCAAACCCCCACTCCAAGAGGCCTGAGTCTGGAGGCCTTGTCCCGGCATCCAAGCGGAGGGCGCGCGGCTTCAGGGCTGTTCTGTCAGCTCAGGGCCTGGGGACAGCTCCTGGTATTGCCTCACTTCAGCGAAGGGGCCAGGTGAAGCTTAAGGAAGACCAGCGGAGCCTGATCCGCAGAAGGGTCCCTAAGTGGGACCCACTGTTAGGACAGTGAGCATTCAGCTGCGCCCCACCGCCACGTGGGCGGAAGTTGCAAACTGCCCTCCAGGCCGGTTCCACCCAGACAACCACCCGTGTTTAGATGCCAGGGCATTTTAGAAAACTCGTGGATATTTGACGACTGACCCAGTGGAGCCTCTGGCGCGCTAGGCCTCCGGCCTGCCTCGGCTGTAGGCGAGGGGCGGCCGCCCCCTGTCGACCAGCAGCAGAGCTGCCACTGCGCCTGTGGCCGCCTGGCCCCGTCACTCATCCCCGAGCAGGGCCTGGCCTCTGTAGGCATTTGCACTTGTCCTCCTGCACTGAAGTGGAGCTATTATTATCTTAGAAGGAACGGGGGCAGCAGAATTAGGCAGGGACCCAGCAGCTGAGTTGCTGGCTGGGCCTCCTTGACTTTGCCGTGACTTTGGGCCTGGAGACCTGGGCTCATGGGTGAGCCTCAGGTGGCTGGGTGTGAGGAAGGGGCCGCCAGGAGTGGGGGCAGCGAGCTTCCCCCAGAGCCTGGGCCAGGCCGGTAGAGCTAGCATGCCTGCCTGTTTCCCTGTGCGCAGCCCCTTGGTAACCTGAACAGAAACATAAGTTTGGGGCAGTTGCCATGGGAATGCAACATCTGTGTGTCCCTGGGCCTCCCTCAGCCCCGGCTGGGTGGAGACTTAGCAGGGAAGGCTCCGAGGAGGCGGGGGCTGCTCTGAACACCCGGCCTTGCTTCTCTGCACCAGCGGCCGAGAGGAGGAGGGGCTGGGTGGGGGACGGTTGTCTTGCGGCTCTTGGTTGAGGGTCAGGCAGCCCCTGAGTCAATCCCGACTCCTATTCCGAATGCCCACCTTCGCCTTGGCAGTTCTGAGTTCCCTCTGGCTCTTCTAAACCTCCAGGTCACAGTAGCTGTGACCACGGCTAGGCCCTAACTCCCTCCTCATCTTGGGTTAGCTGTTCTTGCACAGCCCGCCCGAGACTGGCTGCTGTGTCCCAGGCCGAGGGCAATGTGTTGACTCACGTGACATTCACAGCAGCCTTCTACGGAAGTGCCGAAGTGCCGCACGCAAAGGCCCCAGGCCTTGGACTTGGCGGTGCAGTGTGAATTGGCATTCAGCGGGGCAGTTAGCTTCAGAGCCCACCTTCCAGGCCACTGGCCTCACATGCTGCAGGGAAGGAGAAGGGGTCTGAGCCTGCCACTCAGCAAGCTGCACTGTTAGTGGAGATGGCTACTCAGAGGTTCTTGTCCTCACACAGCAGAAACCTCAGGTGCAGGACGCAGGACAATGGTGAGCAAGGGAGCTTGGTTCAATGGGGCAGGGCACCCATAGGAGGACGGGCACTTCCCTAGATGGTTCTTTTTTTTTTTTTAAGAGTGATTTATTTATTTGAAAGGCAGAATTACAGAGAAGCAGAGAGAGAGAGAGAGAAAGAGAGAGAGAGAGAGGTCTTCCATTCATTGGTTCACTCTCCAGATGGCTGCAACAGCTGGAGCTGCACCAATCAGGAGCCAGGAGCTTTATCCGGGTCTCCCACGCAGGCGCAGGGGCCCCAGGACTTGGGCCATCTTCCACTGCTTTCCGAGGCCACAGCAGAGAGCTGGATCAGAAGTGGAGCAGCTGAGTCTCGAACCAGTGCCCATATGGGTTGCCGACACTGCTTTTAGCTGCTACGCCACAGCGCCAGCCCCAGATGGTTCGGGGCGGGGGGGGGGGAGGAGGAGAGAGAGAGATTGAGAGAGGAAGGAGAGAGAGGGAGGGTGCCTGGGCCATTCAGACTGGGTAAGTAAAGCTACAAAATTTAATGGAGAGAATACACCTGGCGGTCCAGGCCTGCACCTCGGCGAAGAATTGGGCACTGAGAGCAGCACAGCCCGGGAGCCCAGGCGGGCGTCTCAGGGAAGAGCTGAGCACAGTCTGCACTCAGACTGGGGCTCGCGAGGGCCGGGGACCCAGGTTTCCTCGCCTCCTCCCCAGCCCTTCTGGAGACAAAGGGTTTGCTGGGTGTGAAGCAGATGGACCTGCTCCCCAGGCTGCCCCGGCCCTCTGCAGACACCTCGTTTTCCATGGCTGATTTTTATCTTCCTGCCCGACAGGGAGAGAGCCGGTAGGGAGAGGGGCGGCTGGTGGGAAGCAGGAAGTGGGGTGGGCGAGGAGGCGGCAGGGCGTGGCTTCCAGCAGCGTGGGGTTGATTCTGAGTGCAGTCAGAATCATGGAGGGCTCCGAGCAGGCTCCCGGGTCCATGAGGGAGCTCGAGCCGCGCCGTGCGGGCTGGGAGTCTGTGCACAGAGTTGCGGGGGGGCGGGGGGGCTGCGGAGGCTTTTCCTCCAGCAGTATAGTCAAAGCCTTGACTTTGAGAGAAAGGCGGTCCCTGGCACTTCTGGAATCTTCGACATGCCTCTGAGGCTCAGCCTGTCCTCAGCTGGTTCCTTCAGCCGGGAGAGCAGACATGGCCTTAGGGTCGGGCAGCCCTGGAGAGCCGTCTGGGAGCCACTGTGGGCTGGAGCGGACACCACGGGAGGGACACCACGCCTCGGGCATGGACCTGGGCAGCGCCTCTGACAGCTCCCTCCTCCCTCCCTGCCTTCCCCACTGCCGGCTCACCCTAGGGCTTTTGTAGGTCTCACATTTTGTTGATAGGTGAGGAAATTGAGCCTTGGGGGCGATCAATGCCCAAGGTCACATCTCCAATGCATGATGTCTTCAGGGCATCACGGGTGCTGGGACTTACCAGAGGGACACCATGAAGGGGTCTCCTTGACTTTCCTGGGGTTCCCACTAGAGCAGTGGTCTAGTGGTTGATATCCTTATGGGCGCCAGTGGGGCAGGAAGTGCCCAAGCCCCTCACCACTAGATGGCGCAGATGCAGTGACCATGCCAACGTGGCTGCCCAGGGCCCCTTCTCAGGAGAACCACCTGGGGTGGGCTGCCCAGGGCCCCTTTGTCCTCGCACCTCTTGGACCCGATACCCAGTCCCCACGGGTCCATCTTGCTCTGGGGTCACAGGCGAGTCACGTCGCCCATATGAGCGAAGGACCAGGGGCACATGGTGTCCGCCAGCCCTGCCTGTCGTGGTAAACTCAGGGCTCCCCAGTCGTAGTCCACCATCTTTCTCTGGCCAAGTGGAAGGTTTTGGAAAAAGAATCCCCCTGCTGGACATCTTGTGCTCAGAAAGAAGGGGGCTCTGGGGAGGCCGTGCACGTAGGTCCTGAAGATCTGGCCGCCAGGTCTGCGTCACTAACACCCCGCTCTCCGTCATCAGCAAAGCGGCCACTCGCGAAACTAGGGCTGTTCTCTCTGTAGTCCGCAGGCAACAGCCTGAAGGTTGCCCATGCGTGGAGGTCCACGGGCTGCAGAGCTTTCCGAGTGTGACCTTGGGGAGTGGCCGTGTCTGTGTCTGGCTTTCTTGACCTTGTTAACCCCGTGTGTCCATTTTCCTGTCTTTCTACTGCAGCCCTCTGCTCTTGAGTGTCCTTGGTTGTCCTCTGACCCCGCCGGCCGCTCTGGGGTGCCATCACCTCCTCGATGGGACATTGACCTTTGCCCTCCGGAGGAATGCTCGCTGGACAAAGAGAATTGTGGAGGTGACGACAGCTTCACCCTCCCCCGCCATGGTCCTGGGCAGGTGACGCTCAGCCCTGGCGTGTGGAATTGGATGGCATTGGCCCAGCAAGGCTGTGCCTGAGAAGCCCATGTCAGAACCACTGGGTTCCTTAGCCAAGACTTGACTAATTCACAGTGGCCACTGAATGAGAGGATTTGCTGTGCTGGGTTGCCGCCACGCCACGCCACGCCACGGCAGGCGTAAGTGGGAAACTCCGGACTGGCTACCCTGAACACAATCAACAGGGCGCACTCAGACGCTTTGTGCTGCTGTGTAACGATGAGGCGCTGACGCAGGGAGCCATGGCTTCGTCCACCCACTCTGTCCGGGCTGTGGGGACACTGAGATCTGTAGTCTTCCTCCCCCAAGGAGAACCCTGGAGACCCAGGGACGACCCAAGGCCTCCCATTGCTCCTTGGGCAGCACACTCAGAGTGGCCTCCCTGGACATCCTCCTCCAGCCCGGGATGACCTGTGGGTCTCTGTCGTCTTCATGTGTGCCCGGCAAGCGTCCTGAGGTTCTCACCAGCCCAGCCCATCGGCCTCACCTCTTCAGAATCCACACTGGCCCTGAACACAGAGGTCTGCCCGTGGCGGAGGCCACAGGAGAAGCAGCCCTGGCCTATGACCAGGAAGAACTACCCTGTTGCCTTTTATTTAACAAATATATATATTTATGTACTTGAAAGAGCAGAAGAGTGATCTTCTGCTCACTGGTTTAGTCCCCAAATGGCCACAGGAGCAAGGTCTGAGCCAGGCTGAATCCAGGAGCCCGGGAGTCTATCCCAGTCTCTCACGTGGGTGACAGGGGCCAGGGTACTTGGGCCAACTTCCGCTGCCTTCCTGGGTGCATTAACAGGGAGCTGGGTCAGAAGCAGCGTAGTGGGGCCGGCACTGTGGCATAGTAGGCTCAGCCTCTGCCTGCAAAGCCAGCGTCCCATATGGGCGCTGGTTCGGGTCCCAGCTGTACTTCTTCCAGTCCAGCTCTCTGCTAATGGCCTGGGAAAGCAGTGGGAGATGGCCCAAGTGCTTGGGCCCCTGCACCCATGTAGGAGATCTAGAAGAAGCTCCTGGCTCCTGGCTTCAGTGGAGCCCAGCCCTGGCTGATGGGGTCATTTGGGGAGTGAATCAGTGGATGGAAGACCTTTCTCCCTGTCTGTCCCTCTCTCTGTCCCTAACTCTGCCTCTCAATTAAGTAAATAAAATCTTAAAAAAAAAAAAAAAGCAGCAGAGTAGTAGGGACTCAAACCAGCACTCTGATATGAGACTCCGGTCAGCCCACTGTGCCACGCCGGCCCTGGCCCGTGCTCTGCTCCGGAACCAGCTGGTAGCTCCTTGCCGGCTGGTGCCTTGGTTCAAAAGCCAGCAGGGGACATGCCCTGTGGTGACACGGGAGTGGGGCTGGTGCTCCCTGTCCCCGGCCCCACCCAGGACCTTATCCACTCCGTTCCGGGCAGCTGGAGGGACAGCTGGAGGGACTGCCCGAGGACAGCCGCAGAGGGCTGGTGTGGAGGCTGTGATGGAGGGAGTTCTTTCCCAAAGCGCCCCGAGCTTGCTGGCGGGGCCCCGGCGCACCCACGTCAGAGGCTGTCCCTTGTGAGTGCTCCTGTGCCTTTGAACAGGGCAGGGGAGCAGGCAGCCGGCGGGTAGGTGTGGACGTGCGTCATGGAGTGGGAGCGGGAAGGGGCCACAGGCCTCAGCTGATGATCCTGTCAGACCTCGTGCCCACGGGCCACAGACCCTCGTCAAAGGCCACTGCTTCGGAGTGCCCAGGCGCCTTTGAGCCGGGCCGGGAGGAGCCACAGCGGGAGGCAGGTGTAGGTGGACGCGTGCGGGAGGGCAGAGCTCAAGGGAGACGCTGGCAGGGCCAGCGTCCTGAGCTGGTGATCGCGGAGGCCTTGCGCAGAGAGGGGTGGCTGTGTGTCTGGACCAGGGCAGGGGAGCTGGGGGGAGGTGCCGGGTTACACCGCCCCTTCGCCCCTTGCGCACGGCCTCTGGTGGAGGCCCCGCAGTCCCGTTGTGCCGGATTCAGGGGGCCGGGGCGGGGCCGCTCCTCAAGGGCTCTGAGGACCTGTGCACCGCGGGGCAGTGGGAGCCTGGCCAGGCCCCGGCTCTGCTCGCCCCACTGCCCTGCGCCCCACCCACCGTGCTGACCTCATCTCGGCCCCTCCTGGCCTCCTTGCTGTTGCCCCAGCGAAGCCCTCGGCCGTCCCTCAGCTTCTCCCAGCTCCCGGGGCCCAGGCGTTGGCAGGCTGATCCGCGGGGCGATGCCTTCCCCGCTTTGTGGATCGTCACGTTGTCCAGCCTGTCTCCATTTACAGCACACAGTAGGTGCCTAATAAATGTGTTTGGAAGAGTGGTGGTGTGTTTGTCCTTGATGTCTTCTCCCCAGGGCCCAGCTCTGCTTGGCGCCTCCTAGAAAGCCAGTGCTCACGCCATTCACCCTCCCCGCTCAGCCTTGCGAGCTCCCAGGTAGCCTGGAGCCCCACCCACTCCAGATGAGCTCTGACTTCAGAGCGCCTGTCTCCCCACTGAGCTAAACCCCAAAGGGGCGGAGGCTGCTCACATGCTTAAGGATCTCACATGCTGAGCCAGGAGGCATTCGGGTAATTGGATGGATGGATGGATGGATGATGGATGGATAGATAGATACAACAAAAATGATCCAAGGTGTGAGGAAAGATGAGAGGTGTCCCCAAAGCAGGAGTGGCCTCCAGATGATCTGTGTGTGTGTGAGGGCCAAGTGGGAGGCTCTGGGCGGGCCAGGAGGAGGTGGGCTGAGGGTCTCCCTGCGGCCATGCTGACTGCAGAAGCAAGAACAAGACCAAATGCATTCTCAGAAATAGCAAGAGCAGGGCTTTCACCCCCAGCAAGGGCCCCCAGAGCAGACGGGGTCCCCTGAAATCTGTCCATGTTCCATGGCAGTGGCCTCTCAGCGGCTGAGGAAGGAGGCCAGGATGCCTTGTGGTCTTCCTCCCCCGAGGCCGTCACAGCCCCGTCTCACCGTGAACCAGACATCGGCCAGTCCACGCTGAGGGGTCTTGCACCAAATGCCCGGCCAGGACTCCTGAAAGTGAGACCAAGGAGAATGGAGAAACCACCCCGCCAAGAGGAGCCGGGGAGACGTGGCGGCTGGGTGCCGTGTGGGGTCCCGGGTGGGTCCTGCAGCAGAGCCAGGGCCTTAGGAGAAGCCGTGAGGTCTGGGGCACCCGTGGAGTCCAGCACGCTGTGTTCGTTCGTTAGCTGTGACCATCTACAGTGCAACGGGGGGGGGAAGCTCATGCAAGCCAGGCTTACGTTTGACAGTCAGAAAGCTCACGTGTGTCGGTACGGCACTGTGGTCCCGCCCTGGTGCACCAGCGTCAGGGCAGGCAGACTAACCAGACGAGGGCACCCACCTTCCCGGGTGGAGGCGCTGTGGCAGGGCTGCCTGTGGCCACCTGAGCTCCCACAGTGGCCTGGGGAGCAGGGCAGGAGCCGGGGTCACTTGTGGGCCATGGCAAGGCACAGGCGGAGGCCCCTCTGAGCACATGGTGGGGACCCTCGGGCACAGGGGTCGGGAACACAGCCACATGTGCATGTACCCCCAGTGTCTGTGTTCCCGTGCACGGATGCGTGTGTGGGGTCTGCCGGCACGGGCAGGACTTGCCTGCAGTGAGCGCACACCTAGTGTGGATACGTGTGTTGGCGTCTCAGCTCACATTTGCGTGCATGCACACGTGTGCTCCCTGCACGTGCAACGGGATCCCTGTGACTACACCTGTGACGAGTGCAGAGGTCCCCTTGCAAAGTGAGACAAGAGTCCCTTATGTGGGGGAAGACACGGGTTGGGAGGGGACAGCAGGGCTGGCTGGGCCTGCAGGGGCACAAAGAGCCGTGTCCAGGATGCACCCGAGGCTGTGGCTGCAACCAAGACGCATAGAGGGCAGGTGCAGGAGGAGGAGTGTGATGGGGGTGGCCTGGGGGCTGCTGCGTGCCCCTTTCTGGCGCACTGGGGACGCCGCAGGGGAGGGCCAGGCCTCCTAAAGGAAAACCGTGAGTTCAGCTGTGGCCATTCCAGCCGCCAGAGGCCTGTGTGGGCCCAGCTGTGCTGGCTGCTGGCAGCGTGGAGAACACCCAGAGCTTGGCAGAAGGAGGTCGGGGGAGGCCCTGCCCCCCCACTTCCCAGAAGTTCACTTTCTCCAGGGGCAAGGTGTTCCGAAGCCCGGGTGGATCTGGGCTGAGCCCCTCTCGAGAAGTCCCATGTGCCAGGCGCGCTCTGGCACCCACCTGCGAAGCTGGGCCCGGCTGTTCCTTCACACCTAGGTGGGATGTCTGGGTCTGTGCCTGGTGGGGTGGGGAGCATCCAGGCCCTGCCACCAAGGGCCAGAGTGGCTGCGGAAGTGGGGAGGAGGTGGTGCGAGTGAGGGCAGGGGTCCACAAAGGTCAGGCCGGGGAGGAGGGCGAGACACAGGGGTCCCCAGGGCCGTCGGCAGCTCCCGGTGACGACAGCAGTCCCTGCCTGCCGGCCCTGCCTGCTTGCCGGGACCCACGGGAGGGTGAGGTGGACGTGGCCTGTTCTGGCGGAGCATGGAATTCGTGCCTCAGATGGACCCTGACCTGGGGAACCTGGGGGCTTGGCAGGGAGACACAGGGAAGGCTTCCTGGAGGAGGGGAATGAGCACAGGTCACAGGTGTCGAGCCAGCAGGGCGGTGAGTCCACGGTGGGAGCCCGGGCCGACCCTGTGCCAGGCCCCTTGCTGGCTGGGGCCCCTCCAAGAGGAGGGCAAAATGCGTTGTGTGGCTGCCTGCCCCGCTGCCCAAACCTTAGAAACCAGTGGTGCTGTGGGCCGGTCTCCCTGGGTTGACCAGTTGGTCGTCCTCTGCCACAGCCACCAGGCGCCCGTTCTGCACGGGTGACTCCTGAGAATTAATGTTCATTTGATTTTTCCTCTAAATTATATGATGTCTCCATCACAGGCGGAGGAAGGCTCCTTGGGAGAGGCCGAGGGGCTCCCAGGTCGGGAGTGCTGAGTCATCACTTCTCCTCTGCGCGGCCGCCATCGGCAGGTGTCTTGATGGACAAGCCCCCTGCGCCACTTCTGTGAGAGGGGGGGCAGGCAGAGCTTGTGTTCGAGTCCCCCTTGAACAAGTAAGAGGGTGGTGTTGACCGTGGAAACGACACGGTCTGAAAGGTGGAAGGCTCTCCCTCCTCCCCCACTTCCTTCTCTCAAATCTACCCATGATGCTCACAGTCAGGAGGTGGGCACCCACAGGGGACGGGGCCCCAGCCCTCATGGTGCTCACGGCCCAGCAGCCGGCACAGGCTGACCAGATGATCCTACAAGAACCCGTGGAGCTGCAGCCAGCAAGGGTGTATCGCTGGTCAGGATCCCAAAGGCCAGAGGAGGGGCGGCTGTGCACAGGCCACGTACAGATAACCTGGGAAGGCCAGGCCACCTGCCCGGAGGGGAGCAGTGGGCAGAAACCAGCCTGGGATGGCAGGCCCCCAGGGAGAGCTGTGCTCGTCATGGGTGCTGGAAGGGCAAGGGCCGGTGCTGAGACCCTGGAGGAGAGGCCGGGGCTCGAAGACCAGCACCAAGGGATGGTCTCCCTGGGAGAGGACTTGGTCCCAGCAGGCCGGGCGACCAGGAGAAGGAGGAGGTCGCCAGGCCCGCTTGCTACTTCTCACCGGCAGCGAAGCCTCGGGCTGCTCTGTAAAAATCTCACAAGACCAGGGCCTCACCCGCTGGCTGTGAGGAATAACTTTGCTACGAGGTCAGGAGTCACAGTGACTAGGGCAAATGACGGTGGCCCTGGCCCCCTGATGTCTCCGCCAGAGGACCTGGTGGAGGGGACACGGCTCCAGCATCCGGACCTGGGCGGCTACAGCCTTCCTTGTCCACTTTGCCAAGTGTTCCATTGGTGTCTACCCTCCCCACACGCCAACAGGGCCCCTAGGGGCCTGGGAGCCCCGCGTCCTCCCCACAAGACCCCCTGGACCACGTAAGGCCTGGGCTGGGCTGGCTCTGTGCCAGCAGCGTGGCCAGGCCCGGGGACACTGGGACACAAGCCCTTTGCTTCCTCGGATTGCATATATAAACCCGTGAACTAATTTCGAGTGGGCCCTGGGAGATGCGACCCGTGGCCGCCTCTCAGGACGGTGGCGCCTATTTCGGGATGAGCAGATAAACTCTGGCCTGAGTCAGATAAAAGCAGTTTGGGAAGCCGAGTATCTCACCTCTTTGTGTCTTTTTAAAAAGCCACGGCCTGGTGTGCAGCGCAGATTGGACGATCCTGTACTTCCTGCTGCCAAGGCTGGGAGAGGCACCTCTCTGGCTCTCGTGCCCTGGTCACGACCTGCTTGCCACAGACCCGGCTGGCCCCGGGGGACAGCAGCGTCCTCAAATGCATGCCCATCACCCTGCCCTTGTCCACATGGGCCCCACTGATGGACACACGCGTTTGTTCAGCGCAGGGCGGTTGGCAGCCGCCTCAGACAGGCAGCAACACAGGTGCCCACGGTCTAGGGCTGGTGCAATAATCCCGTGTCCCCCCGTCGCAGGGGGGTCACCACGAGAGGGCCGACAGCCACACTGCTTTGTGGCCACAGCCAGGTGCGACGCAGTGTTTACAGCCCTCATAGTGGGTAAAGCCGCCGCCTGCAGTGCCGGCATCCCATGTGGGCACCAGTTTGAACCCCGACTGCTCCACATCTGATCCAGCTCTCTGCTATGGCCTGGGAAAGCAGTAGAAGATGGCCCAAGTCCTTGGGCTTCTGTCTCACATGGGAGACCCAGAAGAGGCTCCTGGCTTCAGATTGGCTTAACTCTGGCCATTGCAGCCATCTGGGGAGTGAACCAGTGAATGGAGTACCTCTCTCTCTCTCTCTCTCTCTCTCTGCCTCTGCCTCTCTCTAGCCCTGCCTTTCAAATAAATAAATAAATATTTTTTTAAAAAAATTGGAAAAACATGCATCTGTGCGGGGGCACGTGCCTCGGGCACCCCAGGGCTGGCCGGCCCCCGGGAGGGGTGCAGGTGGCGCGAGCAGCTGCCACGGCACCCTCCCCACCCCGCACACCCCCTTTTACACTTCGGTGTTTTGGTTTTTGAACTGGAGATAAATGCTCAGAAACCCATGTATAAAATTAAATCCTCTCAAACCAAACCAAACCAAACCTCCCCGTGCTAACTCTGTTACGAAAAACACATGACGGAGACGGGAAGACGAAGTCCCCGGGAACAAGCCGCGGGGTGCTGCTCCGGGGAGACCCAGGGTTTGGCTGCTTTTCCAAGGCACCTTCGCCGTGCTGCTGTCCCGGGGTGCTTTGCGTCTTTTCTCTCGGGTCAGCGGCCAAAGCTGGCCCCACAGCCCCGTGTTCCCCGGAGCGTGAAGGACTCCTGGGTGGCCACGTGCTCCAGAGGGCGGTTCCTGGTCACCGAGGTCTCCTGGGAGGAGCGGGGAGACAGACGCTTCCGCTCTCACTGCGAATGCACCCTGGGATGCCTGGGGCTGGGGAGTCCCTGCACCGCGGCCACCAGTCCCAACTGTGCAGCCACCTCCCTGAGCATTTCTCAAGCCCCCCCCCCCCCCCCCCGGTGGGGCAGGGTGCAGGCACCAGGGAAAAGCCACGGAGGAGGCTCACGGCACCACAGCTCTGCCTTTTGTCCAGCAATTGAGCTCCGGCCATGCTTGCACACACAGCTCAGCCATGCCCCTGGGTGGGAGCAGGAGGCTCCCAGGGAAGTGTCATGGAAGACGCCGCCTCCCCATCTTCCGTCGCCATCGCCTTAGCCTCCTGCAGGCTCCCTCCTCCCCAGGCGAGGCGGCTGTCCACACAGTCTCGCCCCTCCCTGGTCTCGGCTCAGACGCCGCCATGGGCTTGCGTCTTTGCACACACACCTTGGACGTTCCTGGCCTTCGTTTATCGTCTCTCTTGGCTCCTGGCCAAGGGAAACTGCAGCTCTTGGGGGTCAGAGAGTGCTGGCATCGGCGACCACCCGTATCTTCCCTGATGGGGTCTCTGGGGGCGGGGCTTTCCTTGCCGAGGCACCATGGCCACGCCCATGCTGGTGCTCCGTGAACACTGTCGAATGCGAGCCGTGCTGGGGGCCTGCAGCACCAACTCTTAGGACATCAGCTCCAGATGCAGAGCCTTCTGGGTGCTCACGGGAAGACGTGAGACCTGCGGCTGCACAGGTGCCCAGGCCCTGGCCGGACTATGTCAGCCTCCCCCTCATCCTCCCAGGCAAAGGAAGATGACGGTCGTCAACCCAGGCCACTGGGTTTAGGGAGCTGGGGTGGGGGTGGGGTGATGCCAGGCCGTTTGCCCCCGGGGCCCTGAGGACACCTCCCTCCGGGAGGCAGAGCCGGGTGGCACGGTGGACCTAGGTGGCCGTGTGTACCGAGAGACGAGTGTTTTATACACCAGTGTCTAATGAAGGTTGCAGGTGAATGTGAATGGAACTAATGACAAAATAATGACCTGAGCCGAGAAGCCGCCTGGGCTCTGGATGCCCGGGTCTCTGTGCTAATGGAAACGTGGTGGTGGTGGTGGGGGGGGGGGCTGGAAGGAGCGGCTGCCTGTGCTGTGCCGAACTGGAGGTTGCTGGCCCCTGGGGAAGTTCTTGGGTGGGGGAGGCTGGAGCCAGCCCAGGTAATCCAGCCCAGACTGTCTT
The DNA here is from genome assembly GCA_015711505.1 of Sylvilagus bachmani. Taxonomy (NCBI): domain Eukaryota; kingdom Metazoa; phylum Chordata; class Mammalia; order Lagomorpha; family Leporidae; genus Sylvilagus; species Sylvilagus bachmani. Next base: position 108,514,222 of record CM027394.1, on the reverse strand, counting down.
GGAAGCTGCCCCATCCCCTGCTCCAGCGCTGGGGGGAAGGGCAGGGTGAGGGGTAGAACCGCACCACTCCAGCTTCTGAGAAGGGCCCGGTCAGCGGAGGCCCTGGGGGTGCCTCTGAGCCCCGAGGGGCACTCCTGGCTTTCAGGTGGGGGGAGGGAAGGGGCATCCCAGCCATCACACCCGTGTCTCTTCCCAGAGCTTCCGACAGCCACAGGCCCCCTGGAGGCGTCCACTGTGTGTTGGGCAGCTTGGCCGTCATTATGATAAAGCCGCACGGGGCAGTGGGGCGGGTAAGGCTGTAGGTCGGGAGCTGGGAGTCCTGCTCAGCCGGTCCTTGGCCCTCTCCTTGGACCCTGGGGTCAGTCAGTCCCTGGACCCTGGGGTCCACCTGGTGCTGTGGCCAGTAGAGCCGGTGATGGGTGGAGCATCACCCATCAGGATCCCCATCAGGGCCCTCCCACAGTGCCCACATGTCCCTTGGGGATCTTAGTTGCTTCGCTGTGCGAGAGGAAAATCCATCTTCTGCTGTGTGCTCTCAGCTCGGGCCTTCGGGTTCAGCCTTGAATCTACAAATGGCTGTTGTAAGGTGCAGATATGTTAATTTGCCTAATTTAGCATTTCATGCTGCCCTGCCCCCCACCACACACACACAGGAGCGAGCTTGGCTGTTTGCTGGCATGGACCTTGGAAAATACAGGTTCCCAGGCCCTGCCCCAGACCTGCCGGCTGTGACTGCCCAGGAGGGGGGCCCAGGCAACTGTATGCATATTTAAGCACCCCTCCCCCAGCCAGCACGGCCCAAGGATAACTCCACATCGGATTCTTCATTGCGAGGGATTCAGGCGAGACTTGAGGTGGAGTGGCGAGCAGCCGAGGCGATTTGCATGAAGGTGGGAGTGCGGGAGGTTTTCCCTGCCCTGAGACTGGAGGCTGTAATTATACATGCAAAGTGAATCTAAAATTTCAGAGAAGTATCTGGAGAATTCAAGTCAGGAGAAACACGTTCCTCTGAAATACCTAGATAATGAAAGAAAAAAATATTCATTGCATAAATTGCTCATTAATTCTCTCCTCCGTGGGGTCACTCGGCTTAGAAGCAGGCCCTCTGCTGACTGCAGCCATCGCGAATCTTCCAGATGGCTTTTCAGGGTGCCTGGATCTTCAAACTTCTTTCCTTAAAAAAATAAAAATCATAAATAGAGGCGTTGTCCTTTTGGGAAAAAAATGCATTTCCGATTTGGCTGTGCAGAATGAGCCTGGTAGTGGATAGAATCAATTTGGGTGCGCTTTGTCTTTTTTAAGTACACATTTTGAAATCAGGTGTATTCTTTCCAGTTCACTGGAAATGCTAATTTTTTTCGCATCACATTTCAAAGTTACATTATGGCGGCTAAGCGAGTCACACCCCGCACAATGGCACTTCAGCGCGCCCGAGCAGGGCTTGATCCCAATCAGAGCGAGTCAGGGAATGGTTAATTTCAAAGGCAGCTGGCTGATTGGGGAAGAGAATCTATAGAATTATTTATTTCCTTTAAAAAAAAACTCCTGCAAATTCAAAAACCACTTGGAAAGAACAAGAGTCTAACCCAGACAGGTTGATTTCTCAAGACCCTCAACACATGTCTGCATCCCTGTTCCTCCCTCGCCGCCTGGGGGGCCGCCTGGGGGAGGTCGGAGCCAGCCTGGCGTGTCTGCCGCTCCCCAGACCTGGGCTAGACCGGCCCCACCCAGAAAGCCCCCACAGGTGAGCGGAACCTACACTCATGGGGCAGCGATCCTGCTGCCTGGCCCTTTCACAAAGCACCTGACCCCCGCTGGCCTGAAGCGGGAAGAATCCCCAGGGTCAGAATCAACCTGCTTTTGGTGGGCGCTGGCGGGTGGTGCCGTGGGCTAGGCCGCCACTTGGGACGCCTGCATCCCACAGCAGAGAGCTGATTCAAGTCCCAGCTAGTCCACTTCCGATCCGGCTCCCCGCTAATGCACCTGGAAGCTGGCAGATGATGGCTCGAGTACTCGGGCCCCTGCCACCCACCTGGGAGAGCCAGATGGAGTTCTGGGCTCCTAGCTTCAGGCTGGCCCAGTGCTGGATGTTGGCCGGCTTTTGGCAAGTGAACCAGTGGTTGGAGTCTCTCTCTCTCTCTCTCTCTCTCTCTCTCTCTCTCTCTCTCTCCCCCTGCCTTTTGAGTAAATGTAAGTAAATAAATAAAACATTAAAAAAGGCTGACTTGCTTTGTGCCGGCTTGTTTCACAGGAGCCCACGAGGAACTGAACACGCTGCCTAACAACAACCCTTCGGGGTGAACACGGGACACGGATGAGCAGGAGCGTGAACACTGGACACGGATGAGCAGGAGCGTGAACACGGGACACGGATGAGCAGGAGCGTGAACACTGGACACGGATGAGCAGGAGCGTGAACACGGGGCACGGATGAGCAGGAGCGTGAACACGGGGCACGGATGAGCAGGAGCGTGAACACGGGACACGGAGGAGCAGGAGCGTGAACACGGGACACGGATGAGCAGGAGCGTGAACACGGGGCACGGAGGAGCAGGAGCGTGAACACGGGGCACGGATGAGCAGGAGCTGTTCGGGGCGCCGTGGGCGGCTCCTTCCCATTCGCTTGCTCTGTTCCCTTTAGGAATTGGTCCTCAGACTCGGGGTTTTCTAGAACGGTAAGTAAGCTACAAGCTTGTAGCGGGAGAGATGGCCACACTTCATCGAGAACAGGTGTATCAGGGCTCCTGCCCGCTAAGGCCACCGTCCCCTGAGCAGAAGCGACCATGAGCTCCCCCGGAGCCACACGGGCGAGACAGAGCGGCTGTCTGGGCGTTCAGGGCAGGGCACCTGCTGCGTGCAGCTCCCGTCGCTGTCGCCGCTGGGCTTGCTGCGGCAGTGGGTGGTCAGGGGGCCCCAGCCTTGGGGGAGGTCTTGCTTCACGTGACGGAGCTGCTCCTGCGACGTGTGCACTCACACACGCTCTCCAGGCCACAGGTCCTGCGCGGCTCCTGCCATTGGGTTTCACCCGACAGCAGCTGGGTGGTAAGTTGGCAGAATTCGAGGCAAGTCGTGGGAAGCAAGACAGCCCGTGCCACGTCTTCTCTGAAACACCCCAAGGAAGCCACTACCCCAGCTGCGAACAGCAGGCTCAGCGACCTCTCTGGTGGCCGCAGCAGGGCGCCAGGAGCCCCAGCCACGCTGCGTGGGCCCCGACCCCTCACCCCCGCCGGGCACTTCCTGCTCACTTTTTGGGAGCACGCTGCTTCCTCCTGCAAATATGGCTTTTTGCTCCGTGCCACTCAGGGCCACAGCCCACTTTCACCAGCACCTCCGGAAGCATCGGTGCATGGACAGAGACCGTGGGCTGAACGCTGACCCGAGTGCCAATCAGAGAAGGACCAGCGCCTGCCTTCCACGGCGCTGTCTTGAAGTCACACTCCTCTGGGGCCTCGGGAGGAGCTCACAGTCCTTTCCAAGCAGGCTCGGGGCTGTCACAGCCACTGTGGGTGAGCACCGTGTGAGCTGTGACTCTCAGATGCTGCAGAGATGCGTGCTAGGCCCCGGGCAGGCCAACGGGGACCTGCGGGTCAAATCCAGCCAGCTCAGAATGGTGGTCGCGTTTTTGAACGGCTGGGGAAAAAAATCAAAGGCAGGTCTCTACATCGACGTTATTTACAGGAATCAGAATCTGAGCTTCCTGTGAGGTTTCACTGGCACCCAGCCATGCCCCCTGTGTCTGTGTCATCCGTGACCGCTTTTGCGAAAGACATTCACAACCATCAGTTGCTCCGCCGAACCAGTTTGCCGGGACTGGATGCACAGAGCTCCCAGAATTCCCCGGGGCGTTTTTCAGAAACCAGAGCTCCCATCACGCTCTCCAAGGGGCCCAGGTCCCCGGACAAGGGGCCGCAAACACTGGCGCAGCAGATAAGCGACAGGGGCTCCCCAGGGGACATGTGTCTCAGATGTGACCGCCGTAGCTGCGTGACCTGCGTTCTGCAATCTGACTGAGGGGCCGCAGAGACCCGTGCCCTCCCTCCAAGGGAGCAAAGAGCCCCTTCTTCCTTTGTCCAACTCCTTCCGGGTCCCTCCCTCCCGTGTTTCTGCGCCGTGTGGTGATCTAACCAAGAGCATGGAATTGCATCGATTTCCTCTAAATTTGCAATTATACAGACTTTTATGGCACAAGTTCTTTTCTGATTACAATGGAAATCCACGCAGATTCTAAAAAACTGGTTTCAGGATGAGGGTAGGAGGACTGGAGGGGACAGTGGCTCCGTGGGCCAGAGGTGGTGGGATCTGGCCGGCGCCTCCGGGGCTGTGTTTGGGGGTGGATCTTTCTGAGCAGGGTCGCTCTGCCAGCTCTTCCCTGCGCAGGCGCATGGGACGCGGCGGCTCCTGAGGTCCCGGCTCTTCGCGGCTCCGCCTGCCGAGCACCCAGGATCGGTTCAGCAGTGGACGCGCCCCATGTGCTGGATCTCGGCACCTCTTAGGGTCGGAGATGAGTGAAGGACCTCCGGCATTGCCTCTTGTCCCAGGGGTGCGTGCAGCTGAGCTGGCAGCCGGGGTGCTCTGTCCCCCTGGGGTCCCCCGGGTGCTCTGTCTCCCTGGGGTCCCTCTCGCTGCTCTTCCAGCTGCGGGCCTCGAGAACATTCTCCAGTGGCTGTTTCTGGTTCTTTCACAAAAATATTTATTCACTTATATATTTGAAAGATAGAGTGGCAGAGGGAGAGAGATCTTCCATCCTCTGGTCCACAATGACCACAATGGCCAAAGCCAGGAGCCAGGAGCTCCCTCAGGGTCTCCCATGTGGGTGCAGGAGCCCGAGCACTTGGGTTCGTCCTGAACTTCATCCACTGGCCTCCTGCCCTGAGGGTGACCTGGGGCCCCCTCACTTCTCCCTCAACCTGCTTGTCCTGAGACTCCCAGCCTCCCTGGGCTCCAGTTCCCACTCCCTCGCTTCCGTTCGTTTGCTGTCCACGCTCGGGGCCATCTTCCAGGCCAGGGCCTGCGGTTGCCAGCACCTGACCTTGGAGCCTGCCTGGTGTGGACTCAGCCCCCAGGGAGACTCTGAGGATGCCGAGAAAGCGGATGGCGGCAGTGAGGGCAGAGCTCCAGGCTGCAGGGGGCTGTGGCCAAGACCTTTCCCAGCCTCCTACAGAGAGCAGGCCCTCTAACAGCCCAGCTCCCAGCTCACTCTCTGTTGCTCTCTCCCAGGCTGGCACACAAGATCCCACCAGGGTGTGCTGTGGGTAGAGTGGCACTGGGATCGAGATGCGGGAGACAGTCCCTGCTCTCGGCCACGGCCCATCCTGCTGCACACAAACAGCTATGGGTGGGAGTCTGTTGCAGGGACCACTTGGGAGAAGGTTCTAGAACGTCCCAGGACCTTCAGACAAGGTGGCCCCAGGAGCTGATCTGCAGCAGCAGAGAACGTTGCTCCCGGGGCAGCAGCTTTGTCTCCTTGGGTCCCTGACGCCTGAACCCTGCCAGGCCTACAGTAGCCACCTGCTAGATCCCACTGGCAGAGAAACTGGCTACTGAAAGGCAGGGATGGTGCCCGCTCTCTGGGCCACCGTCCTGGACCAGGCACCGGGGAAGGGCCCCTGCTCTGCCGCCCCCAACACCAGCGTATGCGAGGCTCCACCATCCAGGAGCCCTCCCTCAGCTGGACACACACAGCACACACTGTGGAGGCAGACATCCCCCGAGGGACCAAGGACACTGTGGGCCATCTTCCTCGGCCTGGTGTGCAAACAGAAGCCTGGGACCTGCACTGTGACATAGTGGGTCAAGCCACCGCCTGCTATGCTGCCATCCCACATGGGTGCTGGTTCGAGTCCTGGCTGTTCCACTTCCCATCCAGCTCTCTGTTGTGGCCTGGGAAAGCAGTAGAAGATGGCCCAAGTCCTTGGGCCCCTGCACGCATGTGGGAGACCAGGAAGAAGCTCCTGGCTCCTGGCTTTGGATCAGCTCAGCTCTGGCTGTTGTGGCCATTTGGAGGGTGAACCAGTGGATAGAAGACCCCCCGCCCCAGCCGCCTCTGCCTCTTTCTAACTCTGCCTTTCAAATAAATAAGAAAGAAGGAAGGAATCAGGGCCCAGATAGAGGTCAGGCCTGTTCGCCCTGGGGCAGGAGTCTGGGATGGAGATGTGGACACGGAGACTCCCAACAGGGAAACAGCTTTTATCCTGGCCGGCAGGCCCTGGGGCGAGCGGTGTGTCCACATTCCGGGCGCTGGCTACTGGTGCTGCACAACCCACCATTAAGTTTCCTTTGACACACTTGACTGCACATATTTGGACAGTGGAAAGCTACAGCGTGACTGCACCTGTGTTCGATTTAGCAGCAGTTTCGGGATGGCTCAGAAAGCTCCTATAGCCCCTGCTCCCAGGAAGCCCCGTGGGGCAGCCTCCACCGTTTCTGCCTAAGGGGGGAGGGGGTCCTGCCACATGGCCCAGGGTCCCTGCCACAGTCCCAGTGTCCCCAAGCCCACCCTCAGGGTCAGGGGTTTAGCACAGGAGGAGCCGGGGCAGGCCCAGGAGGCCTCCAGGGTTTGTGTCCTGGGGAGTCGGAAGGACAATGCTTACGTCTCCAGCTGTTATGTGACCGCCCACGTGGATTGTCACCAGCCAGGAGCACTCACCCCAGCCTGGCTGTCCAGGGGTGCTGTGACGCCCCCTCGAGCCCAAATCAGTGTCCAGCACCTCTCAAGCCCACCGGGAAGCGTGAGGTCCACCTGGGCTTGGCCCAGGGAGCACACAGGACACCCCCTGGCCTGGAGGCGACTCCACAGAGCAAGGCCAAGGCCGGCCTCCCACCAGGCAAGCTGACTGCTCATTGCACAGCCACCTGGCTCAGCCTGAGTTTCAGGTCTTGTGACCCCGACGGCCGGCCCTGTGGACGAGTGCTCTGATGGCTGCCGGGGCAGGAACAGCAGCTGGCAGAAGACAGGGCAGCAGTGCCAGCCCAGGGAAACCCGAGCGTGGGACCCGCTGGGCCATCCTGTCCCGTGGGCCTGGGGATGCCACTGCACTCTCAGATGCGTGTCTGTGCGGGCAGCACGCGGAGCGGGCTTTTCCGGCTGGGTCTCAGGGAGTGGGCAGGGGGCAGGGGCAGGGGCCACTCGTCCCGAAGGTCAGGACCGTCCCTTCCGGGACTTGGGCAGATTCTCTGGGGTCTCACAGGCTTTTGTCCTGGCAGGTGAGCTTTGGCCCCGAGTGCTCTGTGTCTTCACGGCCGCCCAGGCCCTTGCGATTCTGACAGCCTCTATGCCAGGTGAAGGCCCCATGGTGCCCACCAAGTGCAGGTGGAGTGAGGCCAGGGTTCAGCCCTCAACTGTCCCCACAGGACCAGGAAAGCCCTGCCCTGCTGAAAACACCCAAGCAGCTGGGGATGGATGACCGCTGTCTGCCCCTCCCCTCGTCCCAGACGGCTCAGGAAGAGGCTCAGTGGGGCTGGGAGCCATGGGCCCCCGGTCACTTCCTGCCAGAGGCGGAGAGGCCCTGTTCACACCATTCACTCGTTTTTCAGCTCAGATCATTTGACTGTTTTTTTTTTTTTTTGCTTCCCCTGTTGAGTTCTAGAGTTCCTTGTAAGTTTTGGAAATTAATCCCTTAGTGGGTAAACAGCCTGCAGATCTTTCCTCCCGTTCTGTAGGTCGTCTCTTCCCTCGGCCAATGGCTTCCTTCGGTGTAGAGAGGCTTTGCGGGCTGCTGTAATCTCATTTTTCAATTTTTGCTTTTGGGGTCATGTCCAAAAAAGGAAAAAATTGCTCAGTTCAACCTCCAGCTGTATTTCCCTGTGTTTTCTTGTAGTAGCTTCTTAGTTTCAGGACTTAAATTAAATCTTTTATCCATTTTGAGTTGATTAAAAAATTTATTTATTTGAAATCAGGGTGAGAACAAGTGTGTGTGTGAGAGAGAGAGCGAGCTTCCATTCACCGGTTTACTCCCCACATTTCTGCAACAGCCAGCAACAGCCAGGTCTGGGCCAGGCCGAAGCTGGGAGCCAGGAGCTCCGTCCTGGTCTCTCACAGGGGTGGCAGGGGCCCAGGTAGTGAGCTAACACTTGCTGCTTTTCCAGGCACCTGGGCAGGAAACTGGCTCAGAGGCGGAGTGGCCGGGACTCTAACTGGCCCTGGACGTGGCTGCAAGCAGCAGCTTTGTAAGGCCGGCTCCTGAGTGCATGTCTGTGTGTGTGGCCAGAGGCGGGGGTCCAGCTTCTTCCTCCCACGTGTGGATAGCCTATTTCCTGGCACCATTTGATGAAGAGCCCGATTTTCCCTTATGTTCTTGCCGACTCTGTCAACTATCAGCTACAAATATACCGACTGGTTTATGGGTTCTTTATGCTGCTCCCGATCTAAAGTGCTGGGTTGTGTTGACTGTTGCGGATCTGAACTCAGGTGTTATAGTGTCTCCAGCTTCGCCGAGGCTTGCGTTGGCTGTTCACGGCCTTTTGCAGATCCACATACGTTTCAGGAGCATTTTTCGTATTTCTGTGAAGAACAGGGATTGCGTTGGGTCTATAGATCACTTTGGGTAGTACGGACGTTTGGCAAGATTAATTCTTCACTCCATGAACATGGGATGTCTTTCCATCTGTGGTGTCCTCTTCAACGTCTACCATCGGTGCTGTCTCCTTTTCATTGTAGATTATTCACTTCCCTGATGAAATGTACGCCTAGGCTTTTACTTTTTGGAAGCTACTGTGGATGAGATGGCTTTTTTGAGTTCTTTCCCGGCAATCTCCTGATTGGTGTATTGAAAAGCTGCTGGTTTTGTGTGTTGGCCTCAGAGGCAGGAGGGCTCTGAAACCACGCTTTCCTCCAGAAACAAGAAGAGGCGAGGGGCTCCCCACGACGAAGACCTGGGGCGGTGCTGCTTGCCAAGGGCCTCGGGGATGGGGGGGGGGGGGCAGGAAGCGCAAACGGGCTTGGGAGCCGACGTGCCACAGCCACTGCACATTCTATTTTTAAAGACTTATTTATTTATTTGAAAGGCAGAGTTTCAGAGAGGCAGAGGCAGACAGAAAGGTCTTGCATCCACTGGTTCACTCTCCAAATGGCTGCAATGGCTAGAGCTGGGCCAATCTGAAGCCAGGAGTCAGAAGCCTCTTCTGGGTCTCCCACATGGGTGCAGGGGCCCACGGACTTGGGTCATCTTCCTCTTCTTTCTCAGGCTATAGCAGAGAGCTGGATCAGAAGTGGAGCAGCCAGGACTCGAACCAGCACCAATATGGAATGCCAGCACTGCAGGCAGTGGCTTTACCCGCTACACCACAGCGCCGGCCCCTGCACTTTAGTGTCAGTTTGCTAAGTAACGGTGATCAGCAGAGGTCAGTTTATGGAGGCCCCTCCTGCCGGGCTCTGTTTCAGCTGCTTTATGCCGGCCCCTCCTCACATAGACGAGGACCGGGGGGTTGGTGCACAGGGCTGCTGCCCTCCCAAACTATGACAGTGCTAAAACCGGTGTTTGCACCCAGGCAGAGGGACCCCAGAGCTCTTGCCTCTGCAGCATTCTCAGTGGACAGAGTTGGAAACCTGCTGAAAGACTACAGCCGGAGTCAAGTGCAAACAAAACACCAGAGGAACTCCAAGCCGAGCTAGCAGGCAGGGGAGCGTACCTGCAGATCCACACTGGGGCCAGCCAGCGGGCACTCAGCGCACACTGGCCTCGTGGAGGCTGGCCCTGGGGAGCTGAGCGAGTTCCAGCTGGTGCACGGAGAAGCCTGGTGCCCATGCATCACCCGTGGCTCCGCGTAATCCATGCCGACTGGAATATGGAAGCATTGGGGGAGGCACCGGCTCACAGAGGCACCCTGGGGACTGGCTGGCAGGCACTGCTCGCCCGCAGACGGAGGGGCTGGGGTTTCCTGAAGCAGATAACTTGCCCAAGGTCACAAAGCCAGGTCCCCCAGCTCTCTGTCCTGGGAGAAGAGTAATGGTCCACACCGTTGGCTCCAGGGGGATTATAGACCTGCTCGCCTTGCGGGGAATGGATGCCGTTATCAAACGTCTGCGCCTGTGCAGAGCCGTGACCACACTGCGCCCAGGCCCAGAGGTGCCCTGTGACAGGGATGGGAACTCTGCCGACAGGCAGCCGTGCTCCCCACAGTGCCAGCACGCCGCAGCCAGGCGCAGCCGGGCACCTGCCCAGCACTCGGCTGTGGGTGATTCCGTCCCAGCCCTGCATCTGGGCACCCAGAGTCTCTCCCTGCAGCGCCTGAGCCAGTGCCACACACACTGCGCAGGCTCCCTCACGGCTTGTTCCAGTTTCAGCTTTGCAGGGAGCTCCAGGAACGGGTAATTACTACACCACAAATGGACTCCACTAACTTCTCCCCCCACCAAGTTGGGCTGGCTACAAACTAGCTCCTGGTGCTGCTCAGGTCGGAAAAGCCCAGTCCCGAGACCCATTAATTCAGCAACAGTGACACCTGCTTGTCCCCGCCCCGCGGTAGCGTCCTTGTGAGAGGTCTGCAGAGACACCGTCACATCTGGGCATGACCCAGTGGAACCGTGACCCTGAGGCCCCAGCTTCCAGGATGGCACGGGCGCTCCCTCCCCCAGGTGTGGCTCTTTCCACATTTCCTTCAAATAGAAACCTTGTTGCGTGAGATTCTGATGAGCTGAGAACAGCTCACTGCTGCCCGATGGGGTTGGGAGCCGCCCCCGGCACTGCCGGCGCGGTGATGGATGTCCACACTTTATTTACCGTCCAGCACACAGAACCCCTTGTTCCTTAGCCTGCTAACAACCTGAGGTTGTTCATCACCGGCTTGCTCCTTTTTGAAATTCACCGAGCAGCAGGCGTCTCTTTAAACTCCCGCACATAATGCATTTTAAGGAGCCCTTGCTGCACAGATCCATTTGCTCGACCTCAGCCCTGGCGTGCGCTGGAACGCTGTCAGCCCATGTGGAATGCATATCCCGAGAGCTGAATGTGGCTGTCAGACAGGAGGCTGCCTTCCCATGCCGGGCGCGGGGCCAGAGCTCGGGGCAAGACCCGCGCACTCGTCGGGTGGAGGAGGCGACAGAGACCTCACTGCGGGGGTCCCCACCCTCCACACATGTGCTGCTTCGGTGAGGGGTCCCGGGCCAGAGCTGGTGGATTCGGAGGGGCAGCTGGCTGGAGGCTGGACTGGCTCTCTGGAGCGGGAGGTGGGGCCGGCTCCATCCTGGCTGGGGGAGTCCCCAAGGTGGAGCCTGTGCCTGTGCTACGGGGTGAAGTCAGTTGCTCTCAGTTACAGAGCAGCAAGGGCCCCAGAGGGGCATGGGCCCGGATGCCCTCGGCACCACCCTCCCTCCCACCCCGCCCAAACCTGGCCTTCCCCCCAGGGAACACAGACTCCCCCCTCCCCCACATCTGTTCCTTGGGGAGGACGCATGTGTGTTGTCCTGGATTCCCCTGGCACCCCCTGCAGCTGAGTGTTCGAGCCCACGCGTGCTCACGTGCTCCCTGCTCCCCCACAGCACCCGCGCTGGCCTGTGCACGCCCCCATGACCCCTCCAGTTTGTCCAGTCTTGACACATCCCTTCCCATGGAGCTAATCTCATCCCTCCTGCTCTGCTGTGACCTACGACCCCTGCCTTGCGCCGTGAGCGCCGTCTCTGTCTCGCTCTTCCTTGCTGCCTCCGGAAGACGCCCTCCCTGGGAGCCCAGCTGGCTGTGGCAGGTTTACCTGGGCTCCCCCGGGTTCAGCATCCTCACCTCCTCCAGGAAGCCTCCCCTGCTTCTCTGACAAGTGCCCTGATTCTGGGCTCCATCGCTACTCTGCACCTCTGGTACACACGAGTCTGTGCTGTGCTCCAGTGCGGTGCTTTCTGCTCCCAGGCTGCAAGCAGTGTAGACGCCCGAATTGAGGGTCTCCTGAGCGATGGCCGTGGGATAGCTTGCAGTGCCCTGGAATTGTTATTTTTAAAAGATTTTTAAATATTTATTTTATTTATTTGAAAGGCAGAGTTAGAGAGAGAGAGAGATCTTCCATGCACGGTTCACTCCCCAAATGGCCGCACTGGCCAGGGAGGGGCCAGGCCAAAGTCAGGAACCAGGAGCTTCTTCCAGGTCTCCCACATGGGTGCACTTGAGTGTCCTCCATTAGCAGGAGCCGGATTGGAAGTGGAGCATCCGGGACTCGAACCAGTGCTCACGTGGCGTCATAGCAGCGGCTGTACCCGCTACACCATAGCGCCGGCCCCAGGAGTTTCAGCAGCCTCTTCTGGACCCCTGTGGGGGCTGTTGTTGAGGGCCCTGGCCTGGGAAAAGGGGTCCAAATGCCCCTGATGGTTCCTTAAGAAGCGCTGTGGAGGTGGGTGGAGGGGAGCTGGGGGTCAGCCCTGCAGTGGTGGTCGCCTGCCTTCTGCTGCAGGCTCTGTGGGTTCCCATCAACAGCTCGTCCTGCTCGCGCTTCGATTTGCATGCACCTCCGACTTTCTTTAAGGGGAGCGTGTTTGGAATCCCGTCTTCCAGCTACTCCGAGGTACACGACGTCGCTTTCCCCACATCCACCCCTGCGCCCCGGAGTGCTGCACCCCGGCCTCTGTGCCCCCAGCCCTGGCGGCCACCCTTCTACTCTGGGCCTGTGTGAGGGTAAAGATTCTGGTCCCACCCGTGAGTGCGACCGTGACATTCTGGCTTCGTTCACCTCACACAACGTCCTCCATGCACGTTGCCACAAATGACAGAATCCGCGCTTTTGGGGCTCACTGGGGGCCGTGTGTGTCTCTGCCACGCTCTGCTTACGAACTTGTTGGGATGGACGTGCGGGCTGGTTCCGTAGCCTGGCCACGGCCACCGGCATTGCAGTGAGCGTGTCTCCTCTGTGCTGGGACCTCATTTCCTCCGGGGGTCCCCAGCAGCGGGGCTGCTGCGTCCCCGGCCAGCCTGTTTTTCGTCTTTTCTGCACTGTTTTCCTCTGTGCTGCACTGACTCCCATCCCGCCAGTGCAGGTGGTCCCTGTCTTCGCGGCCTCCCCAGCACGCGTGTTTGTGGCTTTCTGGTGCTGGCCGTTCGAGCTGGGCTGAGGTGGCGGCTCAGGTGGCTGATGGTTAGGGGAGCGCGGGCCGTCCCTTCATGGATTTGCCGGCCACTCTGGACCTCCTTTTGTCTACTTAGATTTTTACTCATTGTTTTTGCACTGGGCCGTTTGCTTTTCGCTGTTGATCTGATGGAGTTCCTGATGCAGTCTGGAATGTGCCGCTTCTCGGGCGGACGGTTTGCTGAGCCTCTTCCTCCGAGGCTCCTCCCTTCGCTCTGGGGCTCGTGGGCTTTGCAGGCGCTGTTATCTTCACGTACTCCCAGTGGTCAATGTTTGTTTTTGCTGGGCTCCATCCTCTGCAACTTGGGAACTCCATGGCCATAGCAGGACCCGAGCCACGCCCTTCTCCCTGCGGGAACGGGGCGGGGGGAACGTATCTGCAGACGAGGCCTCTGTGACCCCTTAGCTCCGCAGCCCTGCGTGTCATCTCCCTGAGAGGGTGAGGAGCTGTGGGGAGGGCGGAGTGCGGAGCAGAGAGCAGAACCTGGAGCTCTGCACAGCCCGGCCTCTTGGTCCCTACTTCCTCCCCGGCACAAGCCCGGGGGCCGCCCTGGGTTCCCGGCTCAGGTGCCTCCTGGCCGTGTGGCAGGTACACCTGGGTGGCTGTGTCCTTTGTATCAGATATAGAATATAGATATAGATATCAGAATAGAGATGGGTGTTCGCACGCTGGTTCTCTTACGTCTGACTCCGCTCCGGCCAGCCCCGGCAATTCCCCTTTCGGATCTGCTGAGCTGCAGACTCGCTGCAACCCACCGAGAAGGTTCCTGAAGGATGCGGGCACGGTCACAGCCTGGGCTCTGTGGCCGACCACTCTGATCAGTGGCCTCCTTTTCCATAGCCTGGGCTCGTGTGCAGAGGAGCGGGCCCTGGTGGCTCCTGAGGGCCGCCCCCGCGGCTCTGTTCCCTCACAGGCCCCCACCCAGGCCAGAGTGCACCTGCTGGAGGGCGGTCAGCAGGTCTGGTGTTGGACAAGCCAGCCCCACGGCGCTGTGGGTAGAAACTTGTGGAGCAGACAAAGCAGTGGCCCCCCAGGCCCTGTGCCTGTCAGAGGGGTGTGGCCTGCTCGGGGAGTCTGTGGGGCCGCCCTCAGCAGCGAATGTGGGAAGGTGAGGGGCCGTGGTCATATGGTTGGCTCCGTCCTGTCTTCACAAAACTCCCCAACTTGTCCAGAAGCGTCACCTCGAGGCTGGAGCCCCGGAGAACGGGGGTGGGGGTGCCTCCTGTGAACCCACCAGGACTCTGCCTCCAGGGCACTCCTGCTCTGCTGGGGCCCATGAGCCCACAGGCTGGATCTCCGTGGCGCTCTCGTCCCTGCCCAAGGGTCTTCCCAGACCTTCCCCAGATCCCACTCATCAACGTGCACCCCCTCGACCTGGGCTGAGTGTGAGTTTACGCCATAGCACAGGTCCCAGACGTTGCTCTGAGAATGCTGGGCTTGCTCAGCTCCCAGGAGCACCCCCAAGCCCCGGGGCACCCCTCACCGTCAAGTGCCATTGGCTCAGCAAGGGCCTGTGGGGGCAGCTCCGAGGGCGAGCAGGACCCGGGCGCAGGCCCGCCTCTCAGTCCTCTAGGCTCTGCGTGGTGGTGCGAGGCCAGCTGCCTGCAGCTTTTCTGCTCGTGAGCATCTCTCAGCCCCGTCACTTTATTTATTTATGTTTTTAAAGACAGAGTTACAGAGAGAGGTAGAGCCAGAAAGAGAGAGAGAGAGAGAGAGGTCTTCCATCTGCTGGTTCACTCCCCAGATGGCCACAATGGCCAGAGCTGCGCTAATCTGAAGCCAGGAACCAGGAGCTTCTTCCGGGTCTCCCACGTGGGTGCTGGGGCCCAAGGACTTGGGCCATTCTCTACTGCTTTCCCAGGCCACAGCAGAGAGCTGGATCGGAAGAGGAGCAGCCGGGACTTGAACCGGTGCCCATGTGGGATGTGGGTGCTATAGGCTGGGGCTTTTACCCACTGCACCACAGCGCCAGCCCCTGCCCCATCACTTTAATGAAGACTCCCGGAGATGGGCAGCCTGCGTAACAAACCCATTCCACGGAGAGGCGCACCTGACGGCGATTCTGCTAACAGACCGAGGGTGGGCTCAGCCTGGGAGGAGGGTCAGATTTGCTGTCTACTTGCTGAGTCATCCATTCGTAAGGGGATGTCAGAGTCCCACTGCTGGCTGTCTGAGGGCTGGCAGACGGCGCAGGGCCCCCTCCCTCCCACGGGGCAGCTCCAGCAGCAGGCAGGTCCCGGGGCGCTGGCCCCCGGCTTCGGGGCCTCCTCCACCTGGAAGTCCCCCAGAGTCACCGAGGCCAGGACTCTGCCCGGTGGCTGTCCCCTCAGCCCAAGGCTTGGTGCTATGTGGATTTCTACCATTCCGTACTTTAACTAAATTAAGACGCCGACTGTGAAACTTGGCTTTTAAAGGGATCTTAATTTGCAGACTGAGTCACTCATATGTTAGAGTGTTTCGCAGAATTCTTATTTTAAAAGGCGGTGTGTTGCCAAAGCAATTCATTTTCCTACTCAGAAGAAGCGAGCGGGAGTCTACGGGCTTTTTAATACCCGAATTTGTTTTCCCCATCGAACTATACAGCCATCCCACTACCTTCCACGAAAAGTACACAGCATCCTGCAAGTTGATTACCCTCCCCCTCCCTCAGGGATTATAAAATACGCTTCTCTCTCTGTTTTTTTTTTTTGCAGCCTCCTGAGGTTTCATTTTGGTTTATGCCCCACTTTGTTCTTTCCCAAGGTAGGAGCTGAGAGCGCAAAGCAAACGTAGAAGGGTGCAGGTGAGACCCAGGGTGGGGGTGGGGGTCTCCGGGAGCAGGAAGGTACCGCCAAGCCACGCCGAGCCACGTGCTCTTTCTCCTACTCTCTGAGCCCCACACCAGTGGTGCAGAAACGTGGACTCCACGTGGAGCCGTGCTGCAGAGCGAGGGGTGTGTCTTCTGGGGCTCCCGTGCCCCTTGGGGTCAACTCACTGAGAGGGGTGAGGGGTGGCGGTGTTGGTGGGCACACTGCTGCTTTCTCTCCGGATCAGCAGTGGAACAGCCACGCCTCGAACTGGCGCCCATGTGGGATGCTGGCGCTGCAGGCCTGGTCTGGAGACCAGGTTGCTGTGGAAGTGAGTAGGAGGGGGTCCCTGAAAACCTCATGGAGGGGCCGGCGCTACGGCACGAGGGGGAGTCACACTTGCAGCACCGGCATCCCATAGGACAGCGCTGGTTCGAATCCCGGCTGCTCCACTTCCATTCTAACTCCCTGCCGATGCTCCTGGGAAAACAGCAGAAGATGGCCCAAGCACCTGGGCCCCTGCCACCCACGTGGGAGACCCAGATGGAGTTCCTGGCTCCTGGCTTTGGTCTGGAGCAGCCCTGGCCATTGCTGCCATTTTGGGAATGAACCAGCAGATGGACGATCTGTTTCTCTCTTCTCTCTCTCTCTCTTCATCTTTTAAATACATAAAAAATCTTTTTAGAAAAGTTCATGGACAATGCATCTTGTAACAGTACTGTGCGTGGATTTCAGTCCTTTCTTGGTGCCAAGATAAAGTGGGTGGGTCTCCCAAGTGCATCTTCCCGGCATCTGGAAGCTGCTTGGATGAGCACCAGCTCCTGCTGTGTGTCTCTGGTCCCTGCTCTGTGCTGCAAATCCACTGCAAAGCAGGGGTGGGAAGTGACGCCCGGGGAGCCCTGCTCCTCTGAGTTGCCCTCACCCTCGCCCTTGCACGGCCTCACCCAGTTCAGTCGCTGGGTTCTGGCTGGTCGAGTGTGTTAATCTTATTCTTTAAAAAACTCCAGTGGGGAATGAATGCCCATCACGAGTGGACTGGTTAAACAAATCACCGTGTGTCTCTGCAGCACAGCCTAATGCTATGCAGCCGTCGGAAAGAACGAGGCGGCTCTCCAAATACTGATGTGAAATCAGCGTCAAGATATATTGCCAAGGGAAGAAGCACCGTGCAGAACACCGTGTATGCAATGCGCTCCCGTTTGGCTAAGCAGATCTATGCGCACGTGCCTACAGAAGCAGCCCAGGCGGGTGGGTGCCTTGGGGGAGGGAGGGTGGGAAGGGGGCCGCTCTGCTCCCTACCCTGTACCCTGCTGCGCTGTGTGCATGCATTGCAGGGGTAACCTGATGAGTGAGCCAGATACTAAAACTCTGTTAGGGAGTTTGCTGCTTATGTACATGCGTGGAGAAGGAACGCTTTCCATGTGGGCGTCGGCTCAAGTCCCGGCTGCTCCACTTCCGATCCAGCTCTCTGCTGTGGCCTGGGAAAGCAGTGGAAGATGGCCCAAGTGCTGGGGCCCCTGCACCTACGTGGGAGACCCGGAAGAAGCTCGTGGCTCCTGGCTTCGGATCAGCTCCGCTCTGGCCGTTACGGCCATTTGGGGAGTGAACCAGCAGATGGAAGACCTCTCTCTCTCTCTGCCTTTCAAATAAATAAATAAATCTTAAAATAAAAAAAGAGGACTGTAGGACACTCGGGGCAGCCCCCGATAGGTGCCGGATGCTTGATTGGCTGTTTGTGCTCGTTTCACCGCTCATCGTCCTGTTCGACTGTGAGGAGCAGAGCGTGTGGCAAACTTCTGGGCGCTGGTTGAACTTTGGCTCTTCTTGGGCAGTTCATCTGGTGTTTAGTGAGTGCCTTCTGTGTGCCAGGCACTGGGCTCAGCCCTGAAGGAACTCGAGGGGTCAGCAGACCTGGTGCCGGTGTAGCCATGTACCTATGGCCTGGGGCTGCCTGTGGGCTCCTGAGCGGCATGGCGGAAACCGGCCACTCGAGCCACAGAGTTGAAAACACTGACTGTGCCCTGTACCGGAACGAGTGTGGAGGGGAAGCCGGAATCCCAGCAGGTGTTTGGAAAACGGGCAGGATTTTGTTAAGATGGGGCGGGCGGGGGGTGGGGTGGGGTGGATAAATACAGAGTGGGGAGGAGGAGCCAGGCTGTGGGCAGGGGACCTTGCTCTGGGGGCGTGGCCACACCTGCAGCCTCAGCCAGCTCCCATTCCCCTGCTTTGCTCTGGTTTGCAGAGGCGGTGGTCCCCGCACACCTGCAGTCCGCCGAAGGCTTCTCCTCCCCTCCGAGCAGAAATGAGGGATGGAGACACGGCTGGTGACAAGCTGACTCCTGGCTCTCTGATGCTTCCGGAAATGCCTGGTGGCATTCGAGGGTTTCAGAGGCACGGTCTGGGAACACACATCGCAACACATGCACCCTGGCGGCCCCTGGGCTCCCGGCACAGGTCGACCGACGGCCTTGCGCGAGGACACGTGCTGTTGGGTTTTGTGGACTCAGAGTTAGGCTCCGAGAACTTCGCCTCATCTTTTGCACAAGGCTGACCTCCATGAAGGTCCCGGTGAGTGGATTTTTAATTCACATTTTCCCCTCCCTTGAAATGGTGTGAGCGCAGCCAGGGGATAAAAACCCCGACTCAGAGAGCTAGGACTCCAACGTCTTTCCTGCAGGATTCTCCCCGTGTCCCTGCCCAGTTCATGTCCGCTGCGTGGCCGGTGTGGCCGTGAGACTCCCGCCCTGAATTCTTCAGACTGCTCAGAGCTGAGCTCTGTTCCAGGCCTTTGCAGCCCCCAGCTGGACGGGAGCTCCTGGGGTGGGAGGTGGGAGTCAGGCCTCGGTTGGTACCTCCCCCACCCCACCCCGGTCTGAGAGCCTTCTCTAAGGAGAGGCTAAAACGTGAGTAATCTGGAAAAAGGTACAACCTTTGCCCTTTTAAAGACGAGACAATGGAGGTCCCCACGGGAGGGCACAGTGCTCAGCTCAGACTCTGCGTTCATCCGTGTGTTCAATAAACGTTGTGGGAGCGGCCGTTCTGTGTCAGGCGTGGTGCACACGCGATTCCGGGGGCAGACAGGCGAGTGCGAGGGAAGAGACCGTGGTGCCCACAGCAGGTGCAGGGAGGTCTGTGCAGAAGGGCAGGAGCCCAGGGCGGGCACCCCAGGAGCCGGGGGAGACCACGAGTGACACCGGGTGCAGAGCCACGAGGTGCGGTGGGAAGACCCTGCAGGAAGGGGGGACCGGAAGCTCCGGGCTGGAGGGCGGGAGGGAGCTGGGAGGCAGCCCCCCACCCCCCAACGCTGACCTTCCCCTGTGCCTGGCCTGTTGAACTCTGGGCTAGAGATTGGAGCCTGGGGGTTGAATGGAGAAGCTGTTGTTGGTTCTCACTGCAGGGGGCCCTGGGAGGGATGGTGAATGGGAAGCCCAGGTCCCTGCTGGGGCCAGCCTCTGGGAACGGAGCACAGGCCCAGGGCCCCGCAGCTCCCCTGCCCCCAGCTGCTCTGAGTCCCAGGAGCGGCACTGGGGGAGTTGGGAAAGGCGGCCCACCCTCAGGAAGCGGCCGGCTCAGCCGGAGGAGGGAGACTATGCTGGGCTTCAAGGACTTGCAAAGAAGAAGCCGTGTGGAAGGACCTTCCTGTGGTCCAGACCGGCCTCTTACAGATGGGGACGCTGACGCTCAGCGAGAACCGGAGCCTGCCTGGGAGGTCCAGCCTCCCCACCTTCATCCGCAGGTCCTCATGGGCAGCCAAGGTCAAGTCCTCGGCCTCAGATGCGGCAGGCCCCTCACCCGTGTCCCCTG
Source organism: Sylvilagus bachmani (assembly GCA_015711505.1). Taxonomy (NCBI): domain Eukaryota; kingdom Metazoa; phylum Chordata; class Mammalia; order Lagomorpha; family Leporidae; genus Sylvilagus; species Sylvilagus bachmani. The sequence continues at coordinate 108,494,590 of CM027394.1, read as the reverse complement.
GTGTCATCCCGCGTCCCCCACAAGGTGTGGCATGGAAACAGAGTGTGCCCACTGGCCGGGCTGGCTGGGGACCTGTCCTCCACCTCCCACCCATGGGCCCAGCGTGGTGTGCAGTGCCTCCCTGTCTGAGGCTGACGCGGGGTCACAGCCCTGATTGGCAGGGTCAGGTGGGTGGGGGTGTCTGTCAGGCACCCATCTCCGGGGCCCGTGTACCAGGAGGGACTGAAGGCGATGAAGTGGCCGGCTCGGGGCCTGGCACACAGTTGGCACCTGCTGCACCAGTTCAGCCTCCCCTTCCCTCCCCTCCCCTGCCCGGGAACATTACATTAAGTAATTGCTTTAGTGGCCAAGTTATATATTACTGAGAATGAACCTGGCCCCGACTTATCATTCACTTTTACTGTTTTGCCTAGAGAGGTTTCCGTGGCAGCTTGGAAAGCCAGAAATGAATAAGGAGAGAGGTGACATTAGAGGCAGGCTGTTAGCAGAAGTGAAAATTGAGCAGCTCAGCCAAAACCGAAGCCTGGTAGCGCCCTGCTGTGCGATGGGGGCGCTGACTGCTCCCCTCGGAGCCCGTCCAGGTGTGGGAGTGTGCAAGGGGCCTGGCTCTTGATTCTCACTCTTTCATTCAACCCTGCGGCTCAAGGGTCATAAACCCATCTCCCAGGGGAAGACGCTAGGACTCAGAGAGGTGCAGCGTCTTGTCCAAGGTCACACAGAGAAGGAAGTGGGGCTGGAATGAGGCTCTGTCTTGGGACCACTGTGTGGCTTGTGACCATATAATCTTGCCAGACCACACCCAAGGAGGGCGAGGCAAGCGAAGACCCCCTCCCCTTCTTGAGCAGGCAGGAATGAAGGTGGTAGGGCGGGGGTGGAGTTGTGGGGTAGGGACACACAGGGTGAGTGGCTCCATCCCCGGGAAGCATAGTCCACGCAGGCAGGGAGCACACAAGGCTGCTGAGACGTCCCCGAGGCGGGGACCAGGGTGTGCGGCAGCAGGTTGAGCCACCACTTGGCAACGACAGCGCTCCATGTTGGGGTGCAGGTTCGAGTCCCGGCTGCTCTGCTTCCAATTCAGCTCCCTGCTAATGCACCTGGGAAAGCAGCAGGAGATGGCCCAATTGCTCTGACCCCTGCCACTCACGTGGGAGATCAGGATAGAGTTCCTGGCTCCTAGCTTTGACCTGGCCCGGTCCTGGCCATTGCAGCCATTTGAGGAGTGAACCAGCAGATGGGAGACCTCGCCCTCTCTCTCTCCTTCTCCCACCTTCTCTCTGCCTAGTCCAGGTCACCCAGCCCATTCCAGCGCTCCCATGCGGGCACATGCTCGCTGAACTCATGCTCTTCTGGGATGAGGGCTGTAAGGTGCAGGGGGCTTGGGCCACTCAGACCCTGTCACACAGTAAGAGGCAGGACGGGGCTGTCGTGTCGTGAGCCCCAGGCTTGCCCTACTGAGGACGCACAGACGGGAGCCCAGCCCTGGAAAGCAAGGACGGCTCAGCCTTGCTCAATGGACACTGTTAAGACAGGGAAGAACAGGGGCCTTTTAAAAAAAAGTTACCCCCAAAATATGGACAACAGGGCTCTGCCCCCCCCCCCCGGGTGGCCAATGCTCCGCTGTGTCTCAGGCCGGCAGGGGCTCCCATGATGTTTCCAGGGAGCCTTGGGGAGCTGGGCTTGCCCTGTGAGACGTTTTCCTTAGACACACCAACCCTGTTGGTTACCACTCAGCTCGGACACCCCGAAAGCCGGTGCGGAGGCGGGGCTGGCCCTCAGAGCCCTCACACACCGGTGCTGTGTAGCAGGGGGAAGATACACAGGGAGGAGTCTCGGCACAGCCCCCAGAGGCTACGCAGGACACAGCGTCTCCATGAAGTCCACGAAAGGCAGTGTGGGAAGAGCAATGGGGCTGTACAGACCCTCGTCTATACCGCAAATCACCAGCGAGCCCCTGGCCAGTGCCCCCAGCTGGCCACACGGGGCACCTGATGCCTGCATATGACCTAATTAGGTAATCCTTTCCACTTGGGTGTCGCATAATCAATCAGAAAAAAAGGCCCATTTATGCCCAACAATTCGTCTTTCTCTGCCTCTCCCACCCTCATCGCTCATCCACAAACACCCTCTGTAAACCCTGTCCCCAAATCTGAGTCACACTCACGCCATCCATCAAGTCATCTGGTGTCGGAAGATTCCATAGTGTGGCTACGGCATGAAAAACACACACGCAGGCCCACGAAAGATGGCTTCAAAACCCACACGTCAAGACGGATCTCTGCGTTACCCAGCAGCCACCACCCGAGCCAGGGCGAGATTCGTGGGAGGGGGTGCTGATGTACACATTGTGTTAAAAAGTAACACAATCACGCAAAGTAAATGAACTCATTATGATCGGCTTTTTATTCCCGGCTTGTCAGGAGCCGTACCCGTAGGAAGCATTTTCCACCTCGATCAATGGGAAAATCAATACCTTGGTATTTGTGGGGAGCGTCTCTTGTAGGAAGAAGTGAGAGATGTTTGGGGAACCTTCAGGAGATCGCGTCGCCCTCTCCCAGCCGGCTTTAAAGCAGTCACCCTCAGCCGCTCCTCTGGGAAGCAGCTCCATGGCTTGGCTCGCCCCAGCCCCAGCCGGACTGGGAACTCAGGACGGGCGACGCGGTGGACGCACCCCCCACCTTTGCCGAATGGCATCCTGTACACGGGGCTTCCATCCCTGGGCAGCCAGCCCGCCCTCCTGGTCCTCGTGACCTTGGAGGCGATGTGGAGCTGGTGCCAGGGGTTCTGTCAGCTTCGGCACCAGCTGCAGCTGCTGAGCCCTCGCCAGCACCGAGGCTGACCCCGTCCCCGGACTGCAGGGCGACGTCCCGCTGCTGACAACAGCACCTTGGGCAAGCCTGGCCGGGTGCACCTGCTTCCTGGATTGCTGATTGTTCCTTTGTAAAGGTTGGTTTTTTTTGAAAGGCAGAGTGATCGAGAGAGAAGGGGTTGGAGAGAGAGAGAGAGATACCTTCTGTCTAGTGGTTCACTCCCCAAATGTCTGCAACAACCGGCTCTAGGCAGAAACACCATTCAGGTCTCCCATGTGGGTGGGGGCGGCAGGGGCCCGAGCACTTGGGCCGCCTCACGCTGTCTCCCAGGTGCATTAGCAGGAAGCTGGCTCAGAAGAGAGTAGCTGGGATTTGAACGGGCTCTCCCACGTGGAATGCCGGCATCGCAAGCTCCACGACTTGCACACATTGCCAGGCTTACACACACTGGAGAGGATAGTGTCACGAACTCCACCCGCGCCTCGCCACCCTCCACTGCCCCCCGCTCAGGGGTTATTTTAAAGAAAAGACCAAACATGGTGAACGTTTCTATATACGGACTCAGAGAACATCGCGCAGTACCATTATCAGAGCCCCAGACCAGCAATTCCTCAATACCGGGCATCACACCTGACTTCCCGGGGGGCTCTGGACTGAGGCTGCTGTGGAGCCTCTGGGGACTGGCCGTCCACCGCCCCTCCCCGCAGCGTGGTGGTGGGAGGCAGCCCACGGAAGCCCCAGGAGCTTTCGGAGCCAGATTCTACCGCCTGCCCCCGGTCCCGGTGCTGTGGGACCTGCTTTCTTCACTGGAACCTCTCTGCAGAGAACCAGTAAGGAGCCGGATCCCAGGTGCCTGCCCCGCGAGCTGTTGGAGAGCCCGGCTCCGCGGCTGCCGTCCTGCTGGCCCCAGCTGCCCCATTCCTGGCCTGCGGGAGCCTCTTGCCTCCCCTGCCGGCTCCGCCCTGGCCTTGCTTCTGTCCACGTCTCAGCATCACTGAGAGCCCCAGAGGGCGCAGAGAGCCATCCTTGCCTTGGGTAGAATTCGACTCCGACAGTCTTTAGCAATTCGGGTCTTGTTATTTCTCCAATTTGCTCATACATCAAGGGGTTGCAATGAATTTCTGGGCCATGGGGGTGCTTTTAAAGCCAAAGCAAATCAACAGTCTCGGCAACGCCACCCCCTTCCCACGTCCCAGCCGTCTCCTCGCTCCGGGGCCGGGGCTGCCTTCTCCACTCTGGCCTTGGACTTGCTGATGTGGGTGGGCGCTCTTCCCTCATCGCTCTCCCTGCATTGCAGATGTGCCATGGCTGCCTCAATGCCACGGGCAGCGCTGGGATCCCAGCTCACGCAGCCGTGCCATTTGCTTGATTTATTGGCTGCATCTTCCGTGGAGAAAAGCAATCGCTCAGCACTGCGGTTTTCTTGTCAGTCTCGGGAGCTCTCGGGATTTTCTGGGCCTTGGGCTCTCTGCAGAGGTGAACGGATGCGCTAGTGCCCACCTAACCCTTCCGGGGAAATGCCAGGCTTGGGCAAGCGCCGACCCTGCCACAGACATGTTGGGCACCCTTGGGTGGGGGTGCCAGGGTGCCTGCGCCTCTGCTTCCTTTTAGGCAAATTGTTGCTCTGAGAAATTGTGGGAGCAGGTAGAGTTATAGACAGTGAGAGAGAGAGACAGAGAGAAAGGTCTTCCTTCCATTGGTTCACTCACCAAATGGCCGCTATGGCCGGCACTGTGCCAATCCGAAGCCAGGAGCCAGGTACTTCCTCCTGGTCTCCCATGCAGGTGCAGGGCCCAAGCACTTGGGCCATCCTCCACTGCACTCCCGGGCCACAGCAGAGAGCTGGCCTGGAAGAGGGGCAACCGGGACTAGAACCCAGCACTCATATGGGATGCCGGCGCCACAGGTGGAGGATTAACCAAGTGAGCCATGGCGCCGGCCCCGAGACTGCTTTATTCGACATCAGGGTCACCTTGTTCTAGGGAACAGCTGACCACTACGGACACAATCAAACGCTGAGTCGAACCCACCCCACCAGCCAGGCCTGCCTGGGGCAGGGTTGGTCCAAATCTGCCCCACATGTGCTAAGACACAAGGCATGCTGGGAGATTGGCACTCTGCCCCCATAGACACGGTTGCCCCCCTTGCTCCTAACAGGCTAAGCTGCTGCTTGGGTGGTCCACAGCCCACATCAGCACCTGGGACCAAGCCCTGCCTTCGCTTCCAACCCACCTGCCTGCCAACGCACCTGGGAGACCCAGATGGAGCTCCTGGCTCCTGGCTTCAGCCTGGCCCAGCCCCAGCTGTTGTGAATCAGTGGGTGGACGATCTCTCTTTGTTGCTCTGCCTTTCAAATGAATAGTAATGAATAAATAATCGTGTTTTTTACAAACACCAACATTGTCACTGTGCAGGTGAGGAAGCCGAGGAGTGCCAGCCGAACGCCAGGCTCTGGCACCGTGCTGGGTCCTTGCTACCTCGTGGCTGAGGTAAGTCGTTCTTGGTGACTCCAGCCAAAGAGGAAGATGGGCTGCGGACTGACCTGGGTCATCTTTTCCTTGGACCCTCTTGGCACAGTAAAGATTCAGAAAACTCTGTCCTGAGTCAGGTTTGAAGCTCTGGTCTGGGGCTGGCGCTGCGGCGTAGCGGGTGAAGCCGGTCTTCTGAAACAGCCCTAGCATCCTTTCAACTTAAGAGTCCTTCCATTGACCTTGAAGTCGTGGCTGACATCTTCGTCATTCCATATAATTTGCAAGGAGCGTTAATGGATGTGGACTCAACGATCTTGGGGAAAAATAATGAAGACAACAGGAACATCGCTCTCCCTTTGTGAGGACCCACAGAGGACTGAAGCCTAGAAGCCCCCAGCTCGGGTGCTCTTTCCGGTCTCGTTTGGGGGGGGGCGGCAGCTCCCAGGCTCCGTGCCAATCGGCAGCCCTGTGTGCCCCGAGGACGTCTGAGAGCCTGTCCACTTGGGGGACTTCAGATTGGGCCGGCGACCGAGAACTTGGGACTTGCCAAGTGCGGTCTCAGCCTTCTCCCTGCCAGTCTTCTTTCCGATATTTCTCCATTTCATCTTCTTGTAATCACCCAGACAGTGCTCAGCGAAGAAATATAGTCACCAGGTTCCAAGGTCTCCATCTAATTAAAAACTGCTTGCGTCGGAGAGAATTCTAATTCATAAGCATTATTCTGATGGGGTGGGGGAGGTAGGACTTCCAACAGAAGATTTGGAAGCCAGAGACTTAGTAAGACACTAAATAAAAAGTGCAAATAAGATCTCCTGAAATAAAGGCCTTCTGAAATTCGGATTTGGGAAGTGAGCCCTTAACCCTTGGTGTTCCGTTAGGGATCTGCCCCTCTAGGTCTAGAAAACATCCGTCTTCGAGGGAGCAGACGGAACTGTGGAACCGTGAGCGGGGGGAACTGTCAAGGGTTTCGTTTCCTTCATCCACTTCTTGCCTCCTCCCGGAATTCTGTTGCATGCAACATGCATTTCGTCCACGCATGCATGCATGCATCAAGTGCTGTTGGACCGAGCACGGCTCTGGGTGTGCAGAGGCAGCAGAGAGAAGGGAACGTCTGCGCTCGACCTCTCACCCAGCTGCAGTCTGCAGAGGGTGGGCAGGGGAAGCGAGTGCCCACCTCACCCTCAGGAGCCCCCGTCCGGCTCACGTCGAGAAGCAAGCTCCCTGTGCAGAGCCTGGCAGTCGCACTCGGAGCCAGGCGAGGGAACACGGGAGACAGAGCACCCGTGGTGACGTTCTGGGGGCGGACGCCACGTCCACGCACCCCATCCCTCACCAAGGAGATGCACACGGGGCAGGCTTCCCAGCGTTGCGAGAGGATGGGCTCTCAGCCTTCCTGGCCGCAGGGGCGCCTCGTGGTGTCCAACCACGGGAGGTTAGTGTTCCGGTGCCCGAGGCAGCCGATGCCAAGCCCACGGTCCCTCACTGTGCCTTTTCAGGTCTTTCCGCTTCTCCTTGTGCCCCCCCGGGGGAGGCAGGTGTCGACAGATGGAAGAGGTGACCATGGGCAGTGGGCAGGGGGATGAGCAGGGCTAAGGCTGGGAGACCCCGCCAGCGTGCAGCGAGGTGGCCAGGGCCCGTGCTTGGCATTGCCACAGGTGGGCAGTCATCACTCCCTCAGCGTAGTGGGCCCAACACCTACTTCTCTTGAAGAAGAAATTTCCGTGGTTCTCTTTATGGGAAGCAGTTTGGAGTTGAGGTTGATCCATGCGCAGTAAAAGCCTCACATCCTAATCAGGACATCCAGGCGGCCTGGAAGGACTCATACCCAGGCACAGACCACAGTCCTCATCCCAGAGACTCCCCTCACTTCCCCTTGGGTTGCCTTCTTCCCCAGCCACCCACTGCTGGGTCACTGCTATCGTGACTGCCTATCCCAGGATGCAGTGCAGAGGAATTATGGGGCACAGACTTTTCTGCGTCTGGTTCCCCACTCACCACCCTTCAGATCCACGCTTTTTGTGGTCTCAGTAAGTCATTTCTTGTTTGTTTGCAAGATTTACTTATTTATTTGAAAGGCAGAGTTATAGAGAGAGAGAAGGAGAGACAGAGAGAGATTCTCCATCCGCTGATTCACTCCCCAGGTGGCCACAACAGCCAGGGCTGGGCCAGGCAGAAGCCAGGAGCCGGGAGCTTCTTCTGGGTCTCCTATGTGAGTTTAGAGACCCAGGGACTTGGGCCGTCTTCTGCTGCTCTCCCAGGCGATTAGCAGGGAGCTGGATCAGAAGTGGAGCCGTTGGGACTTGAAGCGGCACCCATAAGGGATGCTGGCACTGCAGGCCATGGCTTAACCTGGCATGCCACGCTACTGGCCAGGTTGCTCCTTTATAGAGCTGAGTAATCTTCCATCGTGTGGGTCCACCACATTTCGTCCACTGTTCATGAGTCGCTGGACTTCTGGATTGTCTGTGCTTTTGAGCTGAACTGATGGAAGCTTCAGTGAACATTTCTGTGTGGTGTTTTTATGAACATCATTTTCGTTTCTCTGGAGAAACACCAGGAATGGAACAGGTGGGTCACTGAACGAGCACAGAGCCAGGGTTTTAAGAATCTGACAATTTTCTCAGGCAGCTGTACCATCTTCTGTGAGCTCCTTTTTGAAAGACTTATTTATTATTTGTTTGAAAGGCAGAGCATCAGAGAGAGCAGGAGAAACATGGGGAGAGATCGAGAGAGAGAGAGAATCTTCCTCCTGTTGGTTCACTCCCCAAATGCCCACAGCAGCCAGAGCTGGACCAAGTTGAAGCCAGGAACTCCATCCATGTCTCCCACGAGGCTGGAGGGGACCCGAGCCCTGGCCGTTCTCTGCTGCCTTCCCAGGTGCGTTAGCAGGGAGCTGGATTGGAAGTGGAGGAGCCAGGACCCGAGTGGGTGCTCTGGTGTGGATGTCGCCCCACACGGCTGCTTACCCACTGCGCCGCAGCACAAGCCCCTTCTGGCTGCTCAGTCAAGGGTTTGAAGACATCCATCCCACACCTCTTAGACGCCAGGCAGCGTTCAGTGCAGAGTCCTGCCCCACCCATCGGGCTCTTCTGTCATTGTTGCGTTAGAAGCGGACACATTTGTACGGAAAAGCAAAGAACTTGGATCATCCAAAGCCGCTTTGAGAAAGAACTGCACTGGGGGACTGGCGCCCTCTGGTTTCGAGACTCACCATCCAGTCAGGAGCCGAGGAAGGCTGCAGGCAGGGCTGGGGGGAGGGTAGTGGTCTCCACAGCACTGCCCCCAGCCAAACCTCCCGGACTCGAGACGCCTTCATCCAGACCGCTCTCCATCTACAAACATTAACTTGCGATGGATTGCAGACCGAAAAGCAAGACCCCAAACTGTAAAGCCTCTACTCAGAGAGCAGGCGGCTGTCACCTGGGGCTGGGAGCAGGTCCTGTGAGTTGGAGACAGAGGAGCGGGAGCCACGGTGTGAGGAAGCTGGTGAAGCAGGACCACACTCTGGTCCTGCAGACACACACGAGGGTCAGGAAATCACAGCCACGGACTGGGGGAGGGGCACAGGCGCGTCCCGGTCTCCAGAATCTAATAGAAGCCTTTAGGCTCAATCCGAAGAAAACCATCCAGCTTTTTAATTCGCACGATCAGAAAGGATGATGATAAGTAGATTTTGAGAAAATGCTCAACCTCATTAGTCGGTAAGGGAATGCGAATTAAAAATTAAAATGAAGGAGAATGGTGCTGTGGTGTAGAAGGTTAAGCATCTGTCTGCAGTGTCAGCAGACTTCCCACAGGGCGCTGGTTCAAGTCCCGGCTGCTCCACTTCTGATCCAGTTCCCTGCAAGTGGCCTCGGAAGGCAGCGGAAGATGGTCCAAGTGCTTGGGCCCTGCACCCATGTGGGAGACCCGGAAGAAGCTCCTGGCTTCAATCTGACCCAGCCCCGGCTACTGCAGACATTTGGGGAGTGAACCAGTGGATGGAAGATCTCTCTCTCTCACTCTTTCTCGCTCTCTTTCTGTCTGTCTTTCCTTCTCCCTGTATCTCTGCCTTTCAAATAAACAAATACATCTTTAAAAAAATTAAAATGAGGGATAACTACATACTTATTAGAATGACTAAGTTAAAACAGAATCAAAAAATTTTTAAAAATCCTGCTAGTAGAAAGTTCTAGAAAGAGTAGAAAGTTCTAGAGAGACAACAGGAGTTCCCATACATTGCTAGTGGGAAGGCAAAGTGGAAGAAACACTTTGGAAAACAGTTAAGCAGTTTCTTATCAATTTAAATATACACTTACCCTCTGACCTCTGACCTCACCATTCCACTCCCACCAATCCACTCAAGCGAAGTGGAAACCATTCTGCCAGAAGCCCGGACGTGGATGTGTAAGAAGCTCCAACCCTGGACACAACCCAGGTGTCCAGTGACTGTAGAATATTTCTCAGTACAAAGAAAAGGAACGTGCGACCGACATGGCTCTCTGGAGCGCCACGGGGACGCTCTGTGTGGCACCATGTATCTAGGTTTTAGAAACAGCAAAATCACACAGACAGACAACCACTGCCAGAGTGGGGGGGGATTGGCTTGAGGGGTGCAGGACACTGTGGGACTGGGGGGCACGCTCCGTGTGTTGATTGTGGTGATGGGGACGGGACTGTACCGTGGGTCACACTCAAAGACCAAACACCCGAACGGCCGGGAAGGCGCCCCCTGCAGGCTGCACTGTGTCTCGGGGCTCCCCTCCACCCAGAGCCTGACAGGTGCCTCTAAGGAGCTACTGCTCACTGCACTTCCCTGCCTCTCCCGTGGTATACGCTGCTTTCTTTTTATTTGACAGGCAGAGTGGACAGTGAGAGAGAGAGACAGAGAGAAAGGTCTTCCCTCTGTTGATTCACCCCCCAAATGGCCACTACGGTCGGCGCGCTGCGCTGATCTGAAGCCAGGAGCCAGGTGCTCCTCCTGGTCTCCCATGGGGTGCAGGGCCCAAGCACCTGGGCCATCCTCCACTGCACTCCCGGGCCACAGCAGAGAGCTGGCCTGGAAGAGGGGCAACCGGGACAGAATCTGGCGCCCCAACCGGGACTAGAACCCGGTGTGCCGGCGCCGCAGGCAGCCTGTTGAGCCGCGGCGCCGGCCTATGCTGCTTTCTTTTTAAAGATGCTTCTATTTACTTGAAAAATCAGAGTGAGAGAGAGAGAGAGAGAGAGAGGTCTTCCACCCACTGGTTCACTCCACAGATGGCTGCAACAGCCAGGGAGGGGAGGAACCAGGCGCCAGGAGCTTCACGTGGGTCTCCTGGGTGGGTGCAGGGGCCCAAGCACCGGGGCCGTCTCCCACCGCTTCCCCAGGCCACCGCAGGGAGCTGGCTGGGAAGTGGAGCAGCGCGTGTGGGTGGGAGTCCCCGCTGTACCGCAGGTGTCCCCTTGCGTGTGTCTGTTCTAAAGTGGCCCGGGCGTCTGTGCTTTCCAGCTGCCGTAGTCGCCCGGGTCCTGCTCGGACGTGGTAGAAATGGCTGTTTCCCGCAGCATCTCTGGCTCGGGCTTTGTCTACTTCCTCTCGTGGGAATGGCCCGGATCAGCGTCTTGGGGACTGAGGACCTGGCGGCCTTTGGGTGTCTCCTGCCGCTGGCCCGCCTGGCCCCCCGGGTGCTGGGTCCGCTGCGGGCTCCGCTCGGGGTTCAGGCTGCTCTTTGTTTTCCTAGCTTGACTGTCCTAATACCTTCCAAAAAGGTCCTGCCAAACCAACAGTGCTGTTAAAAGGCATTTCTCAAAGATGTGTTTTCCAAAGGCGGAAAAACGTAAAACGACCTTCCAGGTAGCACGCAGGACGCGGCCTGGGCAGCGGCTTCTGCTACTCGAGGCTCTGACTCGAAAGGAAACCAAGCGGTGAAAATGAGGAATCCAGGAGGAAGCGCACTTTATGAACTGACCGCTAACCGAGGAGCGATGCCCGACGACGCTGGTGTCCCCACGGCGATAGAAGATGCTGTGCAGAGCTCAGTCTATCCCAGAAGCGATCGCGTTAGAATAAGACGGAGCAGAGCGGAGCCTGGCAGCTCGCAGGCCGGAGAACTCACAGGAGTGAAAACTGGAAGAGGCCGCGAGCAACTATGTGGTCCATGGCGACCCTGTGCCCTCCTCACACTGGCCACCACCTTGGGCTGGACAGGCACAAGGCTTCCCCGTGATGGATGAAGACAGAGAAGCGGGCCAGCCCGTGCGGTCAGTAGGTCTAGGAGACGCGGGCCTGTCTCCAGGAGCCTGGCTCTGGTCCTGCCGTCTGGTGTGCTGTGCCCCATGCGTCAACTTCAACCCGGCCATGCATTAAACTCCACTCAGCATAATGGAGTCGCCCGTCGGCGGCACCGAGGCCTCAGCGCGTCGCTCCAGAGTGGTCCTTGCTGGCCTGAAACTTGTGAGTGATGGCCTGTCAGATGAACCAGCTTTTAGTGTCCTGGTGACTTTCTCTCTCCCCATTTATCTCCTCGCACCACGGGGTCCCGCAGGGCAATGCATCTGAAGACGTCACCCTCCTAATGGCCACTGGTCTTCCTCCACGAGAGGGCAGGACGCCTCCGAGATGACATCGTGACTCCAATGCTGATGGGAGAGGGGCCGTGGCCAGCCCCGGCAGCGTGGATGTGTGTGGGCATTCGGTTCCTTTTCGGCACAGGGAATGTCTCCATGGCTTCCTGGCAGGACAGCCGAATACGCCTCCTCCTGGTAGCTGGTGTACACTCCAGGCTACCGTGTAGGAGACAAAGAAAGACGGTGAGAGGCTGGAGGCCCTGTAGAGGGGGGGAAGGGGAGCGTGTCACGCTTCTCCCAAGGTGCAGGTCCGTGCCTGCGCGCCTTCCTCCCGTTGCGGGCAGGTCCCCGGTTTTGACGCATAACTGCACAATAAAGGGGTGTCAGTCAGGGATGTCTTCCAGAACATCCACCAGTGCGGCACAGGCATGGACTTGGGGACAACCAGCGCAGAGCTCTGCGTTAGAAAGAAACACTCAAATGCAAGGAGCAGTTGGGTGATCACCGACCGACGCGCCGGCCCCGAGGTCAACAGCCATGTACTTGGCCGTCTTCGCCCCATCTGTATCTGTGGGCACACACAGAGCTGTTTTTGCAGAATCTGAAAAGAAGGGTGCAAGTGTGAAGAGGTTCTCCCTCAAGGCTATGGGCACACCCTAAGAAGCGTAACCGGTTACCTAATCTTACCTAACACCCCGTCTACACTCCAGTGTCTCTGCTGTCCCCAGAGGGGCGGCTGCCATTATTCCTCTGTCAGCGTTTTAGAATCGGGATCCCAGCACAGGGTGCCTGCCCTGTTAGGTCATTTTCCCAGACTACCCTTGAAAGCCTGGCAGAACCTGGGAGGTTCAGTCGGGGGAGACAGCGACCAAGCCAGAAGGAAAAACGTGGGGATGAAGCACCAACGGCTCTGCCCTGACGCCCAGGGTCAAGTGCAGGGCAGTAGCACCCTCCGGGCAGCGGCCTCTGGGTCCCGGGGACATTCCCGGCCTGTGCCAAGAGCGCTTCCTCTGAGTTGGCAAGCCCAGCCTGCCACTAATTCCTGGGATTCTGGGCTGTTTGGAGAGGGAGGAGGCCTGGTTCTGCCCCACTGCAGCTGGAATTGGCTGGAAACGTATTTATGTCACTCTTGCCTCTGAGTGACACCTTGGGTTAAGCTCCCACTCTCTCTCTCTCCTAGTTTGTCAAGGAAACACGTGCGGACACATTTCTCTCCGCTCACAGGCAAGTCCACAGCTCCAGGGCGCAGAGCCCTGGCCACGGGGTGTAGGTTTCTGTACATCACAGGCAGGTGCAGAGATGGAAGAGCTGTAAACAGTCCGGATTACCTGTCCCACCCCTGCCAATCAACCGGCAGCACGGGCAGGGGTCACCTTGGGGAGCCCAGAGGGCTGGGGGCTGAGGGAAGGGGCTGAGCCCATGGAGGAGCAGAAAGAACCGGCCCCCTTCCCCAGCCCGGCATCCTCTGCTGGCTTCCCTGGAAGGTGAGCCGCTTTTGGAGGGGAGGGGAGAGGCAGGAGGCATAGCATGGAATCTTCTAGAAGGAGGCAGAGCAGGGTTTGCCCAAACCGGAAGTGGCTTCTGCCACCCACAGTGGTGGCAATGCACAGGCACCGGCCACAGACTCCTGCTCCCCCCTGGGGACCAGGCTGTGCATCCTCAGGCAGGGAGGCTTTGCACCTGGTCTTTCTACTCCCCCCGCAGGGGGTCCCGGTGAGCTGTCTCCACTGTGCTCAACAGGAGACCCCCAGAGCCTGGCGTACAGCTGGCAGGAGACGTAGGATAAAGACATCACGTTCCAGGGGCTCAACTGGGATGAAGGAAAGCGTGGTCAAGGTGTCCTAGGACTTAGGAATCGCAGGAAGCAACAGAGGAGGAGCTGAGGCTCGAAGTGGGTGGCCGGCCTGGGCTGCTCAGCTGGCCAGCAGCCGAGCAGGGCTGACCGCGGCCCCTCCTCACAGAGCCTTCCCACCACACACCGCCTCCTGTGGAGTTGGGAACTCATTGCTGATGGTGTCAGAGGGAGTCTTGGGAGACGCTGACTTGTGGGCGTGGGGGGGAATGGCACAGGCCAAGGCGCTCTGGGTAAACGGCGCTAATGCCTTGGACGCTCAGTCAGGGCTGAGCTGGCCAAGTTCTGTGCAGAGTCTGCAGCTTGACCCAGTCCTGCCCGGCTCCAGGGCGTGGGGGAGCTCTCTCAGCAGCGCAGCCTTGCCCCAGCCTCAGGTGGACACCCTTCTTCAAGGGGCTGCTTGACCAGCTGCCCACTCCCAGTGACAAGCTCCTCATCTGCTCTAAACCCGGGGTCTCACTGATGCGAGAACCCCCCCCCACACACACACACGCTGCATTTTACCGCTGTGAGCAAAAGGCAGGGGAATGACACCACTTGGTGGTATAGACAGACCCTCCTGATGCAGATGCACCACTTGGTGGTATGGACAGACCCTCCTGATCCAGATACCCCACCCATCAAGGGACGCCCAGTTTCTCAGCCCAGGGCCCTGCCCACGCGGAGCCCGAGTCTCCACGCCCACAGAGTCTGCAGTCTGCTGAGTTCTGTCCTCAGTCTGGTGAGTGACCTTGGTCTTCAGGCCCTGCAGGTGCACACTGCGTGCCAGCCAACCCGCCTTGTTAGGTGGATGATCGATGCCATTCATTTTGGTGAAAACCTTGAGAGTGACTTTTAACAGCAGACAACGTTGCCAGCACGTTGCCTCGGCTGAGACGATTGTTGAAATTGTACTTCTCAGCACACGCTGGGGTGCTGAGTGGCCGAGCTGGCCCTGGGCCCCGTGAAGAAGGCAGGAAGGGTCCCAGTCCACCACTCCCGTGAAACAGTTAAACCGCCCGAGGCGGGAGCCGTCTGGGGGATCCGCCACCTTCCCGTTGCTTGTTTTCCTTGGGTACGCGCTGTCCCATTTCCTTTCCGTTCTCTTATGTCTGAATTTCCCCGAGAAGAGCCTGCGACGAGACCAGGAATGTTCCCGTGTGTGCAGCGCAGGGCACTAATGAGCAGGACTTGTGGGTCAGTCAGGGGATGAGGCGGCAGAGACCGCGCACTGATGCTCCCAACTCCCAGAACAAAGGCAGCGCGCGAGCGTGATGAGCTCGGGGCCTCCTGGATGAACCAGCGCCTGAATCAGGTCTCAGCCGAGGAGGCGACGCCCTGAGCTCTTGACAGCGGAGACGCTCAACCAGCTCCGGCTCCGCTCCCGCTCCTGGGCCGGTCACACGCCTCCCTGGTCTGCCCCCTGCTTCCTGCTCACCCTCCCTGGGGGGGGCTCCTCCACGCCCTGTGCAGCCCTGAGTGCCCTCCATCTCCTGTGCATTGCAGCACACGGCACACGCACCCCGGCGGGCCCCAGGGAGGTTTTGGGGGTGCACCTGATGGTCGCAGTACTTGCTCTGATGCACTCCCGAGCTTTGCAGTATTACTGCTGATGTTTAGAAAGTGAACTTTGGAAACGAAGGAAGCTGCAGAGGTCGTGGTGTGAGGCTGACGAAAGCTGACGACGTTCAGTTTTTTGTTTTTTTGACGGGCAGAGTGGACAGTGAGAGAGAGACAGAGAGAAAGGTCTTCCTTCCATTGGTTCACTCCCCAAACGGCCGCCACGGCCGGTGCTGCACTGATCCGAAGCCAGGAGCCAGGTGCTTCTCCTGGTCTCCCATGGGGTGCAGGGCCCAAGCACTTGGGCCATCCTCCACTGCACTCCCAGGCCACAGCAGAGAGCTGGCCTGGAAGTGGGGCAACCGGGACAAAATCCTGCGCCCCGACCGGGACTAGAACCCGGTGTGCCGGCGCCACAGGCAGAGGATTAGCCTAGTGAGCTGCAGCGCCGGCTGACGTTCAGTTTTGCAGCTGCTCAAGTCTGACTTCCAAACTGTCCAAGCTCAGGCCCTTATCTGAGCCCTGTGACCATCTGGGGCCAGCCCGCCATCACTGTGCAATGTGTCCCATCTCCCAGGCCAGCGAGGGGTCAGCCCTGGCCACGGTCCCACCGGCTTCTGTGTGGCGCATCAGTGAGGCCCGTTTTTAACGAAGGGACGCTCGGAGCTGAGGTTCGACTCTTCCTCAGCCCTGGTGTTAGAGGGAAGGGCAAGCCCAGAAACCAACCAAGTGGCCAGAGCATTTTGACCGGTGAAGGAGCAGACGGCTTCTCTGTCTTCAATTGGCAGGATGCCAATCGAAGCAACATCGAAGCGGATTGCTGCTCTGCAGAGAGGCGGCAGGTGTTCCGACGAGCTGGTGGTTAGCAGGAGCCGCCTGCCCCGCGAGGAAGCTGGGGCAGCGGCCTTCTCCACGGCTCGCCGGGGGCACCTGCTCGGAGGGGCGCTCAATCGGGAACATGAAACCGGTCCTTCTGCCGCCCCGGGGGGCCGACAAGAAAATGGATTTCTCCCTGCAGATCCGAGGCATAACAGAAGTGCCTTTTTGTCTGGCGGACAAAGAGAGAGTTTAGATTTGGGATGTGCTCTGGGTGGAAATGGTGAATTCACGCCGAAGTTGGGGAGGAGACCCTCCCCCATTGGCACCTGTGCCCGTCAGGAGGCGTTCTTTCTGATCGGACCCCTGTGCTCCGGAGCGGTTTTGTTATTTGTGTTAATGGCGCCTCTGCCTTTCCGCTCCAGGCTTTTCAGAAAATGTGACTCCCGCAAGGGGCCAGGTGACTAAGAGTGAAAGGCGGCTCCTACTGTGCGCGTCACGAAACAAATAGAACGTCTTTCTAGAGTCGTTCCCTCGAATTGGCCCGGGTTTGCTCTTTCCTTCAGCTGAACGAGTGGAAGGAAACCATGTCATCGCTGGGCAACCAGCCACCAGACGCTCCTGGCTCATCTGAGGATTTATGTGCAGGGTGGGATACATGGCGACCTTGCTAATTGGGGGACACACTGCTTGAATCGGTGACAAGGCTGAATTATGGTGCTTTTAAGCAAAGCGACTCTGTTTTCCTACTTTCGAGTTTGTGCAAACGTCTGGGCTGGAAGGCAGAGTCTGCCTGGTGAGGGGGAGAAGGGGCGCTCGCCGGCTTCTGCCTCAGCTGCTCACCTGTTTCTGCCCCAGCTGACTGCAACCTCCTCGAGCCAGCGTGCCACTCTAAGTTGTTTATGCGTTTCCTTCGCAAACTCTACTTGCGCTGATGAATCTGCCCGAGAAAATCATCTTGCGGGCCAGCGCCGCGGCTCACTAGGCTAATCCTCCGCCTGCGGCACTGGCACCCGGGTTCTAGTACCGGTTGGGGCACCGGATTCTGTCCCCGTTGCTCCTCTTCCAGGCCAGCTCTCTGCTGTGGCCCGGGAGTGCAGTGGAGGATGGCCCAAGTGCTTGGGCCCTGCACCCCATGGGAGACCAGGAGAAGCACCTGGCTCCTGGCTTCGGATCAGCATGGTGCGCCGGCCGCAGCGGTCATTGGAGGGTGAACCAACAGCAAAAGGAAGACCTTTCTCTCTGTCTCTCTCTCACTGTCCACTCTGCCTGTCAAAAAAAAAAAATCATCTTGTAAGGTTCGGCTGGAGAGTTAAGCACCCAGTGAGTTGGTTCTGATCTCTTCAGTGGAGGAGTAAGATTTAGTGCCGCTCCATTCTCTCGGCACAGCAGACTGAGGAGGCGAGAAAGCGTTGCAGCCTTGGACGGCTCGGGGACTGACTGTGAGCTCAACTTCCTGGGGCACAGCCCCCGCCCCAAAGCACAAGTTTGGGAGGCCTGTGGGTTCACTGACCGCCCTCCATCCCAGGGCTCCCCCAAATGGCCCCATCGTCTGGGAATGCTAGCCATTTTTCAAAAAAGAACATGTATTTTTTATTTATCTGAAAGGCAGAGTTACAGAAAGGAGAAGCAGAGAGAGAGAGAGAGAGAGAGAGAGAGAGAGAGAGAGAGAGAGACATAGAGAGGTCTTCCATCTGTTGGTTCACTCCCCAAATGGCTGCAATGGCAGGTGCTATACTGATCTGAAGCCAGGAGCCAGGAGCTTCTTCCAGGTCTCCCACGCAGGTGCAGGGGCCTAAGGACCTTGGGCCATCTTCTAGCTTTCCCAGGCCACAGCAGAGAGCTGGATTGGAAGTGGAGCAGCCAGGACTCGAACTGGCGCCCATAAGGGATGCCGACACTGCAGGCAGAGGCTTTACCTGCTATGCCACAGCGCCGGCCCCAGCTGGCCATTTTTTCACAAGAAGAATTATGGCAAAGACACGAAGAAGGGCTCATCCCTGCCATCAAGTCCGTCAGGCCGGTGAGGAGCCCAGAGCTGAGCTCATGTCCATCGTGAGAGTGGACCAGCAGGGTCCTCACCCTCCACTGATCCGTGCGCAGGGACTGTGTGCACCTGCAGCCATTGGGGACTGGAGTGGCTAACGAGGTAGGTGGATGGGAAAGGGAAACAGCAGTCCACAGGAGCTGCTGCCACGTGTCGATACTAAGACATCATTCAACTCCAGGGAACCTCTGTGGACAGGGCCGGCCCCTCAGGCCACGGAGACCTCGGGCTGGCACTGCGCAGGGCACGCCGGGCGCCGCAGGACGGGAGCTGTGAGCTGTGTGTCAGCCCGCTTTACTTGGATGGCTCCAGCGAACACGCAGATGCCAACAGGTAGCAACGGTTTCCTAGAAGGCCGCCATGACGGTTGCTGGGTGGTTGACGTTGGTGGTCATGTGACACCGAGCTTTGCCTTCTGGGCAACGGAGGTGCTGCCTGCTGAAAATTCAGGAAAACTGGTGGAATTGGGAGGATTCAGTTCGGGAAGTGAACCTTCTTCCCGACATCCACCCATCTGTCCCGTGGTCACGGACATGCGTGCAGCAAGCGGGGAACGGGGTGCTCTTGTTGGGAGGTTATTCAATCTCTTTTGGGTATTTTGGGCCAAAAGATACTTATTTGCAGTGGCGCTCCAATGCCCTTCTTCCGTGCGTGTGCGTGTGTGTGTGTGTGTATCTAACACTTTCTTGCTATTCAGAGTTTTTCATAAGTTTGTTTTTCAGTAGAAAGTAATTACTCACAGAAGACATTGAGGGAAAGGATTGCTCTTTGCTTCTGTCTTAAGGGATCCACTTTTTAAAAAATGATGGGGGTGCACTTTTGGCACAGCCAGACTGCCTCAGGCAGACCCAGAGAAGGCTGTCACCCCGTCCTGGCCCTCCACCCCGGACAGCCCTGACTTTTCCGGGAAGAAGGCGAGATCGCCCAGTGAGGTTCCCTGGGGCTGACTCCGATGTTCCGACGTCTAGATGCAACTTTCAACGTCTTGTACATTCACAAACCACTTCTAAGAGCCCCTTCTCTTCTACAAGGAAATTACTTGGAACAAATATGACATCGATTTCCCATCTCCCTTGATTAGTCTCATCTGGTCTGATTTTTATTATTTAAGGCTTACCGACAATGGGAATATACAGTTAGCAATGGTTCTAATTAGATTTTGTGACCTTTAAGACAGAAAAGACGACTCGGGGCCCGGCAATGTCTGAAACTGCCAAAGACCAGAGCAGGGATTTATGGCTCTCCCGACAGCGCTCCTGAGATGCGAGGGCCCCTCAGGATGGAGAGACCAGACACAGGACGGGCGGGGACGCGCACGCTGGCGGGCGGGTCTGCGGTGCCGCTGCCCAGGTACCGGCAGCAGCCGGGCCGGGTTTGTGTGGTCACTTTGATCAGCAGATGTTCAAACACGGAACACCGGCGTCAAGCGTTCACGCTTTCGACTGGGTGCATTAAGGAGTGGACGGTGCCGGAGCCGTGAGGTCACCAGCGCTGGGCTTCGTCTGTGCTCGGGGAGTGGCGGCGTTATGCAGGTGGCGGCAGGCGGGTCAATGGCATGTTTGCTCAGAGGCCGGGGCAGTGTGCCTTTTTCCAAGCCTAGTTTCCATAATGGCTGGAGCTCTGGAACACTCTGCCCGACCCGGAGAGGGATTAATGTGCGGTCTGTCGCGGGGCCGATCTTTCCTAAGTGAGGCATTCATTGGAGCGAAGCCCTGGAGCCCGGCACACGGTAAGCAGCGGCCAACCCCAGCCGGAGGCTTTCCCCTTTAGGTGGACGAGCTTTTTCCAGCGTCTGGAATGAGTATCAGGTGATTCGACACCAATGCCCGCAGCGTGACCAGGGCCCCCAGAGAAGCACCCACACTGCTTTGCGCGTTTAACATGGATGGTCCACATGCCCGCCCTGGACACACACACACGCACACACGCACACGCGCACACGCGCACACACGCACACACACAGCCCTACACCCCTGTTGAAGGTAACGACCGTATACAGAAACGCAAATCCAAGGCTTTATTTTTCTTTGGAGTGATTCTGGAGGTGAGAGGCCAGTGGATCCAGGCAGCCGCCAGAGATCCAGCGAATCTGGTGCACACGGGGACTCCACCATGTCCGACACAGGAAAAGAGACAAACAAACAGTCGAAGCAAAGAAAAACGACTGATTCAGGGCAGACGCTCCTGGGCACCACGTCGGGTGAAAACCCAGCCGGGCCCGAGAACGGTGGGTCTTGCCCCACTCCAGCTGCAGGATAGGGAAGTCCCCGAGGGGCCCCAGGCTCCCGCCCGTCCCTCCGGCCCAGCGTCGTTGTTTCTGGGCAGAGGGAGGGTTGAGGGACCACAGTGGACCCTGATCCCCCCCCCCCCGCGATGCCCCTTAGTGTTGAAAATTCATGCTGGGAGAATGCTGAACGCTCTGCCCACTGGCCTGGGAGAGACAGGGGCCTGTTCACAAGGAGGCCCAAGTGAGTGCCCACGGCCGGTGCCCGTCAGAGGCTCAGGGCCCACCACACGAACACCCAGACTCCTGCCACCTGCGCACCCCAGAGCTGAGGCCTGGTCCCTGGAGCAGGGTCCCCCTCCAGCTCTCCCCTCCCCCCATGGTCTCAGAGGACCCTCCCTTCCAAATAGAGCCCACCGCTGGCTGCTGTGAGTTAGTCCAGGGCTCTGGGGCTCCATTCTGCCTTCTGCAGACGGAAGGGACCAAGGCAACCCGCAGCACTCAGGGGCCGAAACACGAGGCCACGCCTGTGCAGGGAGCCCAGTTACGCAGGCGCTTTCAGGGGAGCGAGGACGCGGCCCCTCCTGGCCTCCCCCCAGTACCCCCGGGCCTTCCCCCCATATCCCCAGGGCCACTCCCTGTACCCCGGGCCCGCCCTGGGGCCCATCTGCTTAATCAGGGTCAGGGAAGGACCCGCCCGCTTCCCAGCTGGGCCTCTGGTGGCAGCTTCGCCCGACCTGACGCACGGGGGAGGGCTTTGGGGTTTGCGAACAGAAACAGCGGCCATCTCAATGATCTCTCTCTCGGACAGCCGGGCCGGGTGCGTCAGTCGCTGCCACTCCTGGCAAACTGGCAGCTTCCCACCCCCACCCGGCCACGTGGCCTGTGGATGGAGCGGCTCTTGCCCTGTCCCACAGCGAGCATAGCCCGAGGGCTCGTGGGACCTGCTGTGCTGGGTGTTGGGCCCGGGGCTTGGAGCAGTGTCGCAGGGACGTGCCAGCGCCGCAGTGGCCTTGCGGGCGGAGCGATGCTGTCAGGAAGGGCAGCCCTGGCTCTCCCTCACGAAGTCCATTTCTTTTAATTATTCCACTCGGACAACTGTGAAAGGCGGCCTGTGAGCGGACGGGTGATTTATGCCTGCGTTAGCGGCCGCCGCGGCTGCCTCCCGCCTCGCAGCAGTGTGTCCGCCTGCAGCCTGCGTCCGGAACTCCCCGGGGGCGTCTCTGGGACCCTCGCTCGGGTCTGGAGATGCAGATCACACAGACCCGAGTCTTCCGTGCCCTGGGTGGGAAGCCGAGCGCTCCGATTTCCCCTTCCTCCCTCCTTAGTCCACTTCCTTCCTGCTTCCTCCCCTCCCCCATTTCATATAATGGAGACCCAGACGTGTCTCTGCAGGGGGCCGAGACCCCGGAAGCAACCCCCACCAGCAGAGAGGAAGCACGGGTCTCCCTGGGTCTCAGCACGCACTCACGGAAGACACGACCTGCCTGGCGAAATGGACAACGTAGTGGCCGCAGCAGGCCAAGGCTCAGCCCGGGCCGGGGGCTGGGGGGTCCTGGCGGTGGAGACAGGTGGGAGGAAAGGGTGCCCAGTACATCCCAGCCTCTGAGAAGGTCAAGACTGTGTTTTGTGGGCCAAGGACATTTATAGAGCTGTAAAAGGGATCATTTTTGCTAATGCCACGAAATTATACTCTGAGCCGAACAACAGTTGCCCGCGGCAGGTACAGAAGTAATTTTCCTCGAGTGCGAAATCTGGCCTTTAGGGAAGTTGGAGGCAGCTCCGCTTGATAGTGACAAGGGCCCCTCTTCCTGTGCAGTTTAAGGGACCAGACAGGAGCTGTGCCTATGTAAATGCGTCTCTCTGGAAAAGTCACCAGGGAGGGACAAACAGATACTGAGGCCGACTGCACGCCCAGTGGACAGGACCGGGCGCAGGAGGGATGCGCAGTGAGAATCCACCTGGCTGCTGTCCCACCAACTGTGCACTCCCAGCGCGACCAGCCCTGGCCAGGCGGCAACGAAGGAGACACAGGAGATGGACGTCTGGGCGGTGGGAAGGTGTGTCTGCAGAGAGAGTCTGTGTCGACCCACTCCTTTGACCAGCCCAGTAACCCCACGTAGAATGTCATACCAGTAGCAACCCTGTTTCACACACAAGGAAACAGGCCAGACAGCTTACATGGCTTGCCCAGGTCCCCCCACCGCCACACCCTGCCGTCTGGGTACGGCCGTGGGCACAGGCGCCCAGCAGGTGCCTCGGAGATGGCCCCGAGTGACCCCTCCGCCCTCAGCAGTCCTCGTCCATGGCCGCTGCTGGTCTCAGTGCGGCTCAGCTGCGCTCTGCTTGGGGCCTGGACCGGGTTTTCCTGCGCCCCAGGCTGCCCCCTGCTCAGCTTCTGTCACCCACACTGTCCCCGCAGCCCGCCTCTCTCTGCCATCCCAGAAGAGGAGCCACAAAGGAGGACCGTCTCCTCTTCTCCACACCCACCTCCCGCAGCCCTGCCGCCCGGCCCTGGGGCTCTCTTGTACCCTCTCCCCTCCCAGCCCCCCTTCCTCCCTCTCCCTGCTCCTCACCGAAGCTCTCGAAGGAGTCAGAGGGCGGGCGAGGCCCACTCGCACGTCCAGGGTGGCGGTTTCTGATCTGCCCTGGAGTGCATGTTCCCAGCCCCCTCTGGGCCCGGCCCACAGCCCCCTCGGACTGCATTCCCCGTGCCGCCCCCTGTGCTCCTGCAATTCTGACCCCACTTTCCCTCGGTTCTCCACGCCGGTGCTCCCACTGCGTGTGAGCTCTCTCTGCCCTTGCCAAGCCCAAGCTCGCTAGGCCCCACTACCCCTCAAACTGGTGCCCCCTATGCTGCGGGCACAGCCTTGGCTGGCCACAGTCCTCAGCCCGGATCTCACAGGACATCTGCCCCGGACATCTGGCGCCAGGTGTGGAGCCAGGAGCTGCCTTGGCTTCTCTCTTTGCCCTGTCCAGCACGTGCACGGGGCACTGCGTCTCAGTGACCCTCTCGTGGAAGTGTCTCTGGGTCCCCATCCTATGGCCAGGCCCTGAGTCAGATCTTTATTACTTCCCGTCCAGTCCTTCCGGCTTCTAACCTCTCTTCAGCCCCATGCGCTCGGCACAGTGATCCCAACTTGTCTCCCACCTGCCCTATCTGCCCCAACCCCCGCCGTCTTTTTAGGACCTCCAGTGGCTGCCCCAGCCCCTGCGGAAGGGAATCTAAACCCTCAGCGTGGCTCTGAGGCCCATGGTGAACTTCAGCCTCTCTGTTGCTGGGGCTCCGTGTTCTTCGACTTCCACAGAACACTCTGTCCCTTGTGCTTGGCCTGTGCCTTCTCCAGGCTCTGCCACTCATCCTTGGAGGCCCAGCCAGCTGCTCTCGGGGAAGCCACCGCCTGGGGACTTCCAGATCTCTGAGCAGGTGACTCTGCCCTACATCCCGTCCATCTTCAGGGCCCCTCAGTCCCCCGCCCCGTCAGTGTGTGGGGACGGAACACACAGGGTCTCCTCTGTCTCTGCAGCCTAGTTCAGGATCTAGACCTCAAGGGCTTTCAGCGTCTGCTGGTCGATTTGTTAAACACCTCGACGCCGTCTTCGTTGATCCTGCAGGAATAAATCTCACACCATCCCAAGTGATTGCAGATTCCAGACAGGAAGAGTCCGGAATCAAAATTCATGAGGTCTTTCAAAAAGTTTTAGAATGCCCTTTGATGCAAATGGGATCGATCGGTCATCGGAGGTAGTGAAAAATGATGTCTTCGGAGTGCGGGGAGGTCACAGGGATGCTGTGAGCAGTGGCAGGAGGTGTTTGCCGGATGTGGGGGAGGCCCGCGGGGCAGGGGGCCTGCAGCGGGCAGCTCCCAGGTGGGCCTTGGTAGCCATCTCGTGCCACCTGCCGCCTCCCAGCCGTTCAAGAGTGGCGGCTTCTTCCAGAGGCTGCAGCAGCCACCTGCACCTTGCAGGGAAAGAATCTTCTAGAATCTTCTGGAACCTTAATTAGGCAGCTGCACATTCTTCTACAATCTGGCAGCCCAAATGGCTTACTCGGGTTAGAAATTAAGCCAGAAGGTGTTGAGTCCGACACTCTAGGGGGTAAAGCACTTGGCTTTGGGAAGACGATTACTTGTTTGAGAATACTTTACTCCATGGAGAAATGGTGAGCAGTTGAGCTTGTTGCGATCACATATCTATGTATTTTTAAATGCATCTAGGGAGTGCCTGTTCGACGGGAAGCCTGTGGCTGAGTGCTCAGGAAACGAAAAGATCGCTCCCTGTGTAGAATTGGGAAATCGAGGGTTTTTTTTTCTTTCCCACTCTGGTTTTTCTGGAGGCAGGGTCCTGTCCCCCCCCCCAGTCCCCCCATAAGCGCTTTGGGCCCAGGAGGTCCCGATGACAGCTGGAGCAGCATGCTAGGCTTCGTGGGAGCTGCGGCTGCTGGCGCTGCCCTTGGCCATGGCCGCATCTGAGCCACTGCGCAGTTCTGCACTCGTCCTGGGCCCCACGGTCTCTGGGCCTCATCGTGAGCCTCTCGATGGCTCTCCAGTCTTGCCGCTCTCGTGGGGTTGTGATCTGTCTGTAACATGCTGGCGTGCAAGGGGAGACACTTCCAGGACTCCAGTTCTGGCCAGCAGGCCCCTTCCTGCTCCCACCGCAGCCCAGCTGGTCACGGCCGCACCTCCAGTGCCCGCATCGCATCACTCGGCTGACGCAGGGGTCAGACAATGGAAGCCCCAGCTCTCCCCCTGCAAGGCCTCTGCTCTCCCAAGAGTGTGTTTGCTCCCGGTGCCGAAGAAGTGGTTCCCGGGTGCCCGCCCCCATGGTGCCGTGTGCATGGTGTGGTTCCCGGGTGCCCGCCCCCATGGTGCCGTGTGCCTGGTGTGGTTCCCGGGTGCCCGCCCCCATGGTGCCGTGTGCCTGGTGTGGTTCCCGGGTGCCCGCCCCCATGGTGCCGTGTGCATAGTCGGATCGCAGTGAACACTTGAGGATTTTTCCCAGTGGGTGCTGGCCATGCGTGCTGTTTTTTCTTTCTTTCTTTTTTTTTTTTTTTTTTTGCGTCACAGATGTAATTTACCTCCAGCCCTGATGCTCTTTCTGACTCCAGTGCAGCACTGGTGAACCGGAAGACGGCCTGCCCACCAAATTCATTAGAACAAACGCTAACTGCCAGTCACGGGGCTCCTCCTCCATCACGTCACAATGGACCAGTGCTCCTCGGCTAGCACCGCCCCTCCCCTGCGCCAGAGAACTCTGCAGAGCCCTGGGCCCTGACCTCAGGTCTCCGACATCGCCTCTGTGGAGCTGGTACCCCAGCGTTGGATGAACTGAGAGGAAAGATTTGTGTTTTAAAAAAAAAACAACACCACCACTCCTGGGGCCGGCGCTGTGGCGTAGCGGTAAAGCTGCCACCTGCGACACCGGCATCCCCTGTGGGCACGGGTTCAAGTCCTGGCTGCTCCACTTCCCATCCAGCTTCCTGCTAATGCACCTGGGAACACACCAGAGGCTGACCTGAGTCCTTGGGCCCCTGCACCCACGTGGGAGACCGGGATGGAGTTTCTGGCTTCCGGCTTCAGCCTGGCCCAGCCCTGGCCATTGAGGCCGTTTGGGGAATGAACCAGCAGATGGAAGACCTCTCTGTCTCTCCCTCTGTGTAGCTGTCTTTCAAAAAAATAAAATAGAACAAATCTTAAAACCAGCACTATGGAAACACTGTAAACCCTGGAATGGGACGGCCGTCAGGGCCCTGGCTAGTTCTCTGCTCGAGTCAGTACTCCTGCCACGAGAGAATGGGGCTGCCTGTAGCAGAATCCAGTGCAACTGGACTCTCAGCTAGCACATCAGCCCTGGGGAGGCCGCTCGGCCCTCCCCTCACAGCCTGCATCCCACGGGGTCTCAGGAGAAGATCTGGGGGCGTATGGCAAGCCTTCTTCAGACAGTGTCCCAGAGGATCACAGGGCCTGGACGGCCACACTGGGGTTTGGGCTGGACTCACCTTCCCCTGCTTCCACATCTGCTGGTGCTTCCTCTGTTAGCACACCTGCACCCACACCCACACCTGCCTCCACACCTGCACCCACACCTGCCCCCACACCTGCACCCACACCTGCACCCACACCCACACCTGCACCTGTCCCCACACCTGCACCCACAACCACACCTGTACCCACACCTGCACCTGTACCCACACCTGTACCCACACCTGCACCTGCCCCCACACCTGCACCTGTGCCCACACCTGCACCCACACCTGTACCCACACCTGCACCTGTGCCCACACCTGCACCCACACCCATACCTGCCCTCACACCTGCACCCACACCTGCCCCCACACCCACACCTGTACCCACACCTGCCCCCACACCCACACCTGCACCCACACCTGCACCCACACCTGCACCCACACCTGCACCCCACACCTGTACCCACACCTGCACCCACACCTGCACCCACACCCACACCCACACCTG
>CM027394.1:108443204-108467333 GCA_015711505.1 Sylvilagus bachmani | reverse complement strand
TCTGTCCATCCACCCACTCACCCGTCCATCTGTCTGTCCATCCACCCACTCATCCACCCATCCACCCATCTACCCGTCCATCCATCTGTCCATCCACCCACTCACCCGTCCATCTGTCTGTCCATCCACCCACTCATCCATTCATCCACCCATCTACCCGTCCATCCATCTGTCCATCTACCCACTCACCCGTCCATCTGTCTGTCCAGTCACTCACCCATCCATCCATCTGTCCATCCACCTACCCATCCGTCTGTCCATCCACCCACCCGTCCATCTGTCTGTCTGTCCACCCACCCACTCACACGTCCATTTATCCATCCACTCACCCCCCCACATGCTTACTTCCCTTTTTCTTGTCCACCCACAGAAATCCCTGTACATCACAGATAATGGACATGCCCACTGGACCTTCTCATTCCCACTGCTGCGTCAGCATCCACTCCTTTGTTTTCTTCACAGCTGTCCTGTGGCACAGCCGGGAAAGGTCCCCTGACCTCTAGTTGTTGGGTGAGGAACCTGAAGTTTAGAAATGGACAAGCTTGGGGCCAGCCTTCTGGTTCAGTTAGTTAGGTCTATGCACGCCACACTGGCATTCTATACCAAAGTGCTGGTTCAAGTCCAGGCCGCTCCACTTCCAATCCAGCTCCCTGCTAATGCGCCCGGCAGTGGAAGACAGCTCAAGTACTTGGGCCAATGGCAACCATGTGGGAGACCCAGATGGAGTTCCTGGGTTTGGCCTGACTCTGCCCGGGCTGTTGTGGGCATTTGGGGAGGGAACCAGCACATAGAAGGTCTCTCTCTCTGTCTCTCTGACTTTCAAATAAGTAAATGAATCTTGAAGACAAGAGAAGCAGAAACACATGCCCAGTGCCACACAGGAAGGGCCTGACCCTGATCCCCACTGTACCCCAGCCAGCCCTCTATTCTGCACTGACTGAGGCCCTCCTGGGTCTGTGGGCGGGGTGGAGTCACACGCTTGGCTGTGACAAGCAGCTCCCGCAGAGGTGGGAATTCAGGGCTGGGTGGGGCCAGGAAGCCTGGTATTCACCTGCGCTACCTCGCTGCACTCGGCACAGAGGGGTCCGAGGAAGCGAGCTTGTGTGTGACCCTTAGCTTCCCCACCCATCAAGCCAGGCATTCAGCCACGACATTCTCCCGGAAGCCGGAAGCCGTCAGCCCCTAGACCCTCCTGGCCACAGGACCCCCCATGGACCGCCCGGGCCCTCGCACCCTCGCCGTCTAGGAGCAGGTGCCCTCCGGGTGAGAGCCCACCCACAGCGCCAGCTCCCCGAGCTCAGCACTTCGCTCCCTGTGCGCCACGAGGACCTGGCTTCTCAGAACTGCAAGTTCTTTCCACTGTGGGGGGAGGGGCTGCCATCAGTTATCCTTAGTAACCAGGCAGACGACGGGGGAGCGCTGCCCTCGGCTTCCTTAATAGCAGAGAGCGGTCACTCTCTCTCCTTTTAGAACGACGGTTCCGCGGACTCCATTACCGAAATGGCCCTTGCCGTCTGCTCTGTCCAAGTTGCTATGTCGCTGTTTTATTGCTTCTCTGAAAAGCTCCCGCTAATTAAGGTGAAAGCGGGTACAAGCTGGACCCAGGCTGCGGTGCAGACGACAGGTCCTCGCTACGCTGGCTGTGGGGCTCTTCAGGGGCCCCGGCTGCAGCCTCCTGTGAGAGCGCCTCAAGGCCTGGACCCTTGATTAACGACGGGACATTGGCCCGGAGGGGCGGGTGCTGGGGGCAGAGGCCGGGCCGCCTTGTGTGTCCTCAGCTCTGCTCTGGCGCAGGGGCTGGCATGGGGGGCAGGGAGAGTGGGTCTGACCTGCTCACCCACATATCCCAAAGACGGAACTCAGGGTCTGTCAGGGGCTAAGATTCCCCATCGAAGGATGGAGAATGAATGGGATGGCGATGGGGGCTGTAGTGGATCGGGGTGTAGGGCTGTTGGTTGGGGGTTCGAGTTTCTGGGCTGGATGGGTTGGTTGGGAACACGGCTTGACTGGGGTGGTTGGGTCTGTGGGGAGGGCTGATGGGTTAGCTGAGTGGTTTGGTTGGAGTGATTGAGGTGACGGTGTAGCTTGGACTTTTGGGGGGTGTCTGGGGTGATTAGAGCATCAGGATTGACTAGAGTAATTGGGTGGATGTGATGAAAGAACAGGACTGAGTCTGGCACTGTGGCACAGGGGGCAGAGCCACGGCCCGCAGTGCCTGGCAGCCCATATGGGTGTGGGTTTGTGTCTCAGCTGCTCCACTTCTGATTCAGCTCCCTGCTCAAGTGCCCGGGAAAGCAGTGGAGGATGGCCCAAGTGCATGGGGCCCTGCACCCGTGTGGGAGACCCAGGAGAAGCTCCTGGCTCCTGGCTTCAGACCAGGCCAGCTGCAGCCATTGTAGCCATTGGGGAGCGAACCAGCGGATGGACGATCTTTCTCTCTGTCTCTACCTCTCTCTCTGTGGCTCTTTCATGTAAGTGAATAAATCTTTAAAAAACAAAAAAGAATGGGACAAGATGGGAGGGACAAGCCTTCCTCTCCTCCCCTTTCCCCTGTTCCTACCTCTTTCACAAGGAAACACACACGATTCCTAATTGGGGTTTGCCCACTTTCTGTCAATCTTTCTCTAAATTTAACATTTTATGATTCCTTTCTTTTCATTTTTAATTTTATGAAACTATAATTGAGAAATACTGAGGACAGAGAGGGAGGGAGAGGGAGAGAGAGAGAGAGGGAAAGGAGGAGAAAGGGAGAGAGAGAGGGAGAGGGAGAGAGAGAGAACACACTGCATAGACAGGTGTTTGTCACCAGCCGGGGGCGGGACCCTCACCCTCTGGACCTCCTCCTGCTCCCCGGCTGTGCAGCCCCTCTGCTGAGCCCCTAGGGATAGAAGAGTTTTTGCCTATTTTTTTAATCAGTTACTGTGCTTCCTTTGGTTTCGAGAGACAAAATACCAGAATAAGGCAACTACCATTTGTTTAATTTCCAATTATATAGTTAGAAAGAATATGTTTTAAAAATGGGCTTCCTAGAGGGACAAACAGAACATTACTTTTACCCAAAATATTTTGACATTATGTTAATAGAGTTTTTGTTTATTATCTTTTTGCTTTATGATATATTTTGTGTTTTGGTGTGCATTTTTTTGAGGAATAAGTTTGGAGCGTGAGAGGAGATATGTGAGGGTGTAATGACAGTAACTGAAGGAAGCAGAATCCGCGCTCAGTGAGTTCATCGACGAGAATGTCGCTTGATGAGCTTGAGGAAGGTGAGTACCGCAGAACCACTACTGCAATCAAGTCAGATCTGGGGCCGGGCTGGGCCAGGCGAGTGAAGCCACTGCCGGCAGAGCCGACATCCCATATGGTGCTGGTTTGAATCCCGGCTGCTCCACTTCCAGTCCAGCTCTCTGCTGTGACCTGGGGAAACAGTAGAAGACGGCCCAGTCCTTGGGCCCTGCACCTGTGTGGGAGACCTGGAAGAAGCTCCTGGCTCCTGGCTTCGGATCAGCCCTGCTCCGGCTGTGAACCAGCGGTTAGGGGAGTGAACCAGCGGATGGAAGACCTCTCTGTCTCTCTGTCTCTCTCTGCCTCTCTGTAACTCTGCCTTTCAAATAAATGAATAAGTCTTTAAAAACACCAAATCTCCTTCCTATCGTCCCAGACCCCGAGGTCTGTGCCGCATGGTGCCCGCTGGGCCCGACCGCTCCGTCGCAGTCACTGTGGGTCAGGTTCCCCTGGCGATGAAGGCCACATGCACGTCGTCGCTGACTACACACTGGGCTGTGCAGCGGAGGGCTGCAGATTCATCCACATCTGCCCCGCCCATTCTTTCGGTGCTGAGCGGTGACAGAGGGAACGAGTCCATGCAGCTGAGTCCCTCCTCAGCAGACATTTGGATTCTGCTCATTTTGTGTGGACACGTGAGGGCTCTTCAAAAAGTTCATGGAAAATGCCTGGGAAAAAACCGTGCCTGGATTTCAAGGCTTCTTCCCACCAAGAGAAGCCTATGTTTTTTCAAAGATTTACTTGGAGCGCAGAGAGAGAGAGAGAGAGAGAGAGAGAGAGAGAGAGAGAGGTTGGTCCTCCATCCGCTGGTACACTCCCCAGAAGACCAGAATGGCCAGAGCTGTGCCGATCCGAAGCCAGGAGCCACGAGCTTCCTCCAGGTCTCCCTCATGGGTGCAGGGGCCCAAGCACTTGTGCCATCTTCCACTGCCCCCGTAGGCATACTAGCAGGGAGCTGGATGGGAAGTGGAGCAGCCAGGAGTCTAACTGGCGCACACGTGGGGTGCCGGTGCTGCAGATGTGGGTTTTAACTTGCTGAGCCACCGCGCTGGCACAGGTTTGCCTTTTCATAATCTTGTTTAAAAAATCTTCTTTTTGTATTTGAAAGGCAAGGTCACACATACTCACAGAGCTGGGGAGAGTGAGTGAGCTGGAGAAGTCTTGCATCCGCAGTTCACTTCCCAAATGGCTGGGGTGGGGCTAGGCTGGGCCAGGACCCAGGGACTCCATCCAGGTTTCCAACACGGGTGTCAGGAGCCTGAGCGCTTGGGTCATCCTCTCTGCCCTCCCAGACACGTTAGCGGGGAGCTGGATCGGACGCAGAGCAGCGGGACTCAAACTGCTGCTCTGATAGGGCTTGGCAACGGTCTCTCCTTTTCATAATCTCAGTTTCAATGAGCAGAAGTTTCAGTTGCCAAAATATTTATTTCTGGCTGGCGCCGTGGCTCACTAGGCTAATCCTCCACCTTGCGGCACTGGCACACGGGGTTCTAGTCCCGGTCGGGGCGCCGGATTCTGTCCCGGTTGCCCCTCTTCCAGGCCAGCTCTCTGCTGTGGCCAGGGAGTGCAGTGGAGGATGGCCCAGGTGCTTGGGCCCTGCACCCCATGGGAGACCAGGAGAAGCACCTGGCTCCTGGCTTTGGATCAGCGCGGTATGCCGGCCGCAGCGTGCCGGCCAGGCGGCCATTGGAGGGCAAAGGAAGACCTTTCTCTCTGTCTCTCTCACTGTTCACTCTGCCTGTCAAAAAATAAAAAAAAAAATTTTAAATTTTTAAAAATTTATTTCTTTTCATCCACTTGGAAAGCAAACGGACAGGGAGGGGAGAGAGAAGAGATCTTCCCACCCAGACGCCCACAGCAGCCAGGGGTGGGCCACGCTGAAGCCGGGAGCCTGGAACTCCATCCCATTGGGTGCAGGAGCCCAAGTGCCTAGCCATGACCTGCTGCGTCCCTGCTGCAGTGGCAGGACGCCGGATGGACCCAGCGTGACTTGCTGTGATGCGCAGCAGGCGCGCTGAGTGGCGGTGTAACCTGCGTAGCCACGCCCGCCCTTAGCATGAAGCCTAGTCTGTCGTCTTTCCCTCTGGGATTTGGGGTCCTCTGCCCGAGTGTCGTGAGGACACCACACCCTCCTTTGCGTGCCACTAGAAGCTTTCCAGTTCTAGGTTTGGCAGCCCTTCCATCCATCCTCACATTAACCTCCTGTGTGCTGTGCAGAAGGCGCCGAGGCGCTGCGTTTCTCTGGCTCGCCCATTATGGGCCATTGATCTGTTTGTCTATCCTCCCGTCAGTAACCCACCATCTGATTATGGCAGCTTTGGATACATTTGGAAATCAGTAAGAAATATGGCAATCTGGAGTCCGACCTGGACAGAACTCCAGTTCCCACAGTTCTGAGCCAGCCAGGCATGTGTGTGGCTTAATCCACCCCATGGTTTAGACCTCTTGACAATGTGTTCCACTTCCATGTCTTTTTAGTTATTCCCAAATACTTGGGAGATTTTGCAGCTATTATAAATGGAATTGTTTTAAAGTTTCATTTCCATTATTTGCTAGAAAGACGCGATCTACGGGACACCCTTACTTTAACCCCACGATCTTGAGGAGGTGCTCTGTCCCATGGTACTCCCACAGGCTCTAAACTCTCTTCCACAGACGTGGTCACCGCCTCTCTCTGCAAGGAGGTTTAGTCTTCGTTTGCCATCCAGGCGTCTTTCATTTTTCTTGCCTTATTGAACGAGCTAGGGTTTCAGTGTGGCCGTTTCTGACGTGACTCGCTCCCAGGCTCGGAGAAGCCGTGGGCTGCGGACCCCATCACTGTCCCTCCCCTGCTAAAGCAGGCTCTTCTTGTCCGAGCCTGCTGAGATAAGAAGTTTTGGCCGTGAATGGGCATTGAATTCTGCCACTGGTTTTTTTTCTGTATCTTCTGAAATGGTCCTGTGGTTTTATTAATATGCTGAGTTACACTGGTCGATTCTTGAATGTTACACTGTTGGTGCATTCTCCTGGGGGAAAACACTGATTGTCACTGAAATCACTGGATTCCATTTATTAATGTTACAGCAGAGATCTCTGTATCTGTTTTCTGAGGGATGTTGGTCTGCAATGCCTTTGCCAGGTTTTGGTTTCTGCCTGGTACTGCCTTGCTAGGGTGCTCTGAGCAGGGTTTTCCTGTTTTCTGAAAGAGCCGACGTCAGAGCGGTTGGATCTCTGGCGGTGTCACCACACCTGGAGAGCACTCTGGGCTGGGAGTTCCCTGGTGGGTAGGATTCAGTAATAAATCCAGTGTTCTAAAACAGGTATTGTACATTTCCACCTGCCTTTGTCGAGCTGTGTCAGTCTGTGTGAGGGTTCACCTGCCTGCTCCATGGGAGGGGCTGGATCTTTGGTATTGAGTCTGCCATCCCATGTTCTTAGTATCTTTTTTAAAAAAAGATTTATTAATTTGATAAGGAGGGGGAGATGAAGAGGAAGAGGGAGGGAGGGAGGGGGGAGAGGGGGGAGAGAGAGAGAGACAGAGAGAGAGAGACAGAGAGAGAGAGAGAAAGTGAGTCTTCCATCCATTAGTTTACTCCCCAAGTGGCCACAATGGCAGGCTGTGCCAGAGCAAAGCCAGGAGCCAGAAATGTTGGGGGGTCTCCCAGGTGGGGGGCAGGAGCCCAAGGACTCGAGCTGGGTTGGGAGCAGAGCAGCTCACCGCTCTCTGGCGTTCCAGCTGGGGACGGTGATGTTGCAGGAGGCTGCTCTGTCCACTGTGCCTGTCTAGAAGATCCATACAGGTGCCCTTCATACCTGATGTTGGTGATGTGAGAGTTTTCCTCTTTTTTCTTGATCAATAATGCTACGGATTTCAAAAGTGATTTGTGGATTACTGAGTATAATGTGACAGAGTGCACATATGTGAAGTAGAGCAGCTGGTAAATGCGGACTTCTCAAAAAGTCCACAGACCAGGCAGTGGGACGTCATCACCCTAAAATCTGCTCATGCCACACCGACATTTCTCTCTCCCTCCACCCTGTCACACACAGCTGTTGATCTTCTTCCTGCAGCCGTAGATTAGTTAGAATTTTCTAGAAACTTACATAGATGGATTACTGTGGTATTGTATTAGTTGATCTGGCTTTGACTTAGCATAACGATTTTGAGATTCATCGTATTATGTAGTTATCACAGTTGGTTCATTTTTATGATTAAATACTACCATATGTTTTAAAATATTTAAAATGTGTATTTATTTGAAAGGCAGAGCGACAGAAAGTGAGAGAAATCTTCCATCCGCTTGTTCACTCCCCAAATGCCTGCAAGCAGCCCCAGCCAAAACCAGGAGCCTGGAACTCCATCCTGGTCTCCCATGTGAGTGGGGGGAGCCCGAGGACTTGGGCCGTCTTCTGTGGTCTTCCCAGGTACATGAGCGGGGATCGGAAGTGGAGCAGCCGGGACTTGAACCATCACTGTGTTATGGGATGCCGGCATGTGGGTGCAGGCACCCTCTGCACCACAGCGCCCGCCCCACTGTTACATTTTAAAGGAGAGGGAGCGGGAGATGGGAGGGATGCGGGTGGGAGGGAAGTTATGGGGTGGGGAAAGCCACTGTAATCCAAAAGCTGTGCTTTGGAAATTTATATTTATTAAATAAAAGTTAAAAAAATTTTAAAAAAGCAATAACTAGAATCCGTTTCTCCACGCACTGGCAGCGCGCAGCAGAGCGGCTTCCAGTTTTGTTCGTTACAAATCCAGCCGACGTGCACAACTGTCAGTCTACGTGGACAAATGCGCTCATTCCTCTCGGGTAAACAGCTACAAGTGGGATGATTGGCTTGCATGGCAGATCTTTGTTTAACTTTCTAGAAAGGCTATCCAACTGCCTCCCAAAGTAATTGTACAATTTTGTGTTCTCACTAACAGTGTCTAAGGGCTCCAATCGCTGCACGTCTTCTCCAACACTTTATGGCCAGTTTTTAAAAATTAGTCATCCGGCGGGTACATGACTGTGCGGTGCTGAGTCTTAACTTCAGCCTCTGCTGACGGTGAGGTTGAGCAGATTTCCACGCGCTCGTCGCCATCTATTACGCACTTCAGTGACTGCTCAAATCTTTACACTGCTTGTAAGTGGCTCATTTGTGTGTTTATTTTACTAATGGATTGTAGGAGGTATTATATAGTTTGGATTAAAGTCCTTTGTCAGTTATATGCTTCGCAAACATTTTCCCCAGATGGTGGGTTCCTTTGCCATTTTTTAAAAAGTATTGCATTTATGTATTCAAATGTCTTATTTCAGAATAGTTTTAAAATTATGCAACAAAAATTCAGGTAGTAATACCAACAGTGCCCATGTATTTCCCACCCTGTTTTCCCTGACATTTCATGTCAGTAACTTTGTCACAATTAACGAACCACATCCACTTCCCCTATTTCTTTTTTTTTTTTTGACAGGCAGAGTGGACAGTGAGAGAGAGAGACAGAGAGAAGGTCTTCCTTTGCTGTTGGTTCACCCTCCAAGGGCCGCCGCGGCCGGTGCGCTGTGGCCGGCGCATCGAGCTGATCCTATGGCAGGAGCCAGGTGCTTCTCCTGGTCTCCCATGGGGTGCAGGGCCCAAGCACTTGGGCCATCCTCCACTGCACTCCCGGGCCACAGCAGAGAGCTGGCCTGGAAGAGGAGCAACCGGGACAGAATCCGGCGCCCCGACCGGGACTAGAACCCGGGTGCCAGTGCCGCAGGCGGAGGATTAGCCTAGTGAGCTGCGGCGCCAGCCTACACTTCCCCTATTTCTAATCCAACACCTCTGTAGTCCTCACATCCTTCCTAGTCTTTCTATGCTCAGAATATTATTTCTAAATTTCACATCCCACATGTCAGGGAGAGCGTGGAGTGTCTGTCTTCCTGTGTCCGGCTTGTTTCACTCAACGTGAGGCCCTCTGGCTCCATCCATTTTTCTGCAAATGAGAGGCCCTAGTTCGTTTCTTAGAGCTGAGTAATATTCCAGTGTGTGCAGGCACCACGGTGTCTTAGCCACTCACGACACAGGCTGACTCCACGTTTCCCTCCTTGTGGGTGACACTGCTGTAACTCGTGGTGGTGAGGTGCCTCTTCGATGCAGTAAGTCCGTGTGTGCTGGGTACATATCCGGTAGTGGGATCACACTTGCCTTTCTAGGTTCTTAAGCCGTCTCTGTGCTGCTTCCCACGCCGGCTGTGCTAATCCACGTTCTTGCCAATATATGTTAGGGCTCCCCTTTCTCTACATCCTCACCAAGCATTTCTTACTCTCTCTCTCTCTCTCTCTTTAAAGATTTATTTATTTATTTGAAAGGCAGAGAGTTACAGAGAGAGAGTTCTTCTGTCCACTGGTTCACTTCTCAGATGGCACAATGGCTGGAGCTGCGCCGATCTGAAGCCAGGAGCCAGGAGCCTCCTCCAGGTCTCCCACACAGGTGCAGGTGCCCAAGCACTTGGGCCATCTCCTACTGCTTTCCCCGGCCATAGCAGACAGCTGGATCAGAAGGGGAACAGCCAGGACTTGAACCAGCACCCATATGGGATGCCGGCACTGCAGGCAGTGGCTTTACCTGCTACGCCATAGCGTTGGCCCCTGTTACTCTCTTTTTGATAACAACCATTCTGACAGGGAGGCGGCGGCGGCTCACTGGGGTTTTGATTCGCATTGCCCTGATAACTGAGTCGAGTATTGGCTGGCTGTTTGCATTTTCTCCCATTCTGTTGGCTGTCTCTCCATTCTGTTGGTTGCACCCTTGGCTGTACAGAAGTTTCTGAGTCTGACAGAATCCCACAGTCTAGTTTGGCTTTTGCAGTCTTATTGAAGAGGCCATCGCCTACACCGGTGTCTTGAAGTGCTCGCCCTGTGTTTTCTCCTAGCCGTGTCACAGTTTCTGGACTTAGAATTAGATCTTTCAACAGTCTTCAGTTGATGTGTGTCTAAGGGGAGAGGTGGGGATCTAATTTCATTCTTCTCAGTGTATACATCTGGTTTTTCCAGCACCATTTATTGAAAAAACTCTCTTGTCTCCAATGTCTGTTCTTGGCATCTTTGTCAAAAGTCAGTGGGCTGCGTGTGCGTGGAGTCATCTCTGGGCCCCCATCCCCTTCCGCTCGTCTATGAGCCAGCACCGCCCACGCCGCTGTAGTTACTATGCTTCCAAACCAGGTTTTGCGACACTCCCATCTTGTTCTTTTCCCCCCTCAGGATTGTTTTGGTTATTCTGGTTTTCTTGTGATTTCGTGTGAATTTTAGGATCTTTTTCTTTCTAATTCCATCAAGAATGTCATTGGTATTTTGATAGGGATTCCATTGAATCTGTAGGTGGTTTAGATATTTAGACATTTTAACAGTAGTAATTCTGATTCACGAGCAAGGCGTGACTTCGTTCTTTGTGTGTCCTTGATCATTTCTTTAACCAGCGTTTTGTAGTTTTCATTAGGCATATCTTTCATTTCCTTGGTTACATGTATTCCCAGACAGTTTGGGTTTTCTTTTTGGTAGCTATTGTGAATGGAATTTCTTTTCTAATTTCTCTTTCAGCTAGATCACTGCTGGTGTAGAAAGAGGCTGCTGTCCTTTGTATGTTAGTTTGAATTCCGTGACTACTGAATTGGCTTACGTATTCTAACGGCCTTTCGGTGGAGTGGGGCTTTCCGTGTGCGACACCACGCCGTTGGCAAACGTGGACATCGTGACTTCCTCCTGTCCGGGTTGGATGCTCTTTATCTTCTCCTCAACTCCTTGCTGAGTAACAGTGGTGAGAGTGGACATCCTTTCTGGTTGCAGACTGGGGGAAATGCTTTCGGCTTTCCCCACGCGGGCCGGTGCCTTGCTGTTGGCCTGCCACACTAGTCTTTGTCATGCTGAGTTCCGTTCTTTCTGCTCCTTACTTAGAGGGACGCTGAACCTCACCAAGAGCTTTCTCCGCACCTGTTGAGATGACCACGTGGTGTCTGCGCTCCATCCTGCTGATGTGATCTGTGGCATGCATTGGTTTGTGACTGTTGAGTCACCTTGCGTCTCTGGGACAAATCCCAGCTGACCATGACGTATGATCTTTTGGATGTCGTGCTGGATTGCGTTTGCCAAGATTTTGTTGAGAAATTCTGCATCTATGTTCATCAAAGACAATGGTCTGTAGCTTTCTTCCTGCGTCGTCGTTGGCTTTTGTATCAGAATGATGCTGGCCTCATAAGAAGAGCTGGACAGAGTTCTATCCTTTTCAATATTTCAGGACAGCTTGAACATATTGGAGTTGGTTCATCTGTAAATGTTTCCTAGGGCCAGTGCTGCGGCACGGCAGGTAAAGCCACTGCCCGCGGTGCCAGCATCCCACAGGTCCGCGGTTTTGAACCCCAGCTGCTCCACTTCTGATCCAGCTCCCTGCTAATAAGCCTGGGAAAGCAGCAGAGGACGGCCCAGGTGCTTGGGCCCCTGCACCCACGTGGGAGACCCAGATGAAGCTTCTGGCTCCTGGCTTTGGATCAGCCCAGTTCTAGCTGCTGTGGCCATTTGGGGAGGAATCTGTGGATGGAAGATCTCTCTTTTCTCTCTCTCTCTCTCTCTCTCTCTCTCTCTCTCTCTGTTACTCTTTTAAATAACAAACAAACACATCTTCAAAAAATAGTGTTTTCTAGAAATCAGTAGTAAAGCCATCAGTCCTGGACTTTCTACGATGGGAGAATTTTAATTAGTGCACCAATCTCTTTGTTATGGGTCTTTCAGTGTCTGTATATTCCCAATGCAATCTTGGTGGTTGTATGTGTCCAGCAGTTTGTTCATTTCCTCATGATTTTCCTATTTGTCAGCACATAGATGTTCATAGTATTTTCTTTTTTTAATGATTTATTCATTTTATTTGAAAGGCAGAGCTGCAGAGAGGGAGAGACAGAGACTGAGAGAGAAATCTTCCATCTGTTAGTTCATTCCCCAAATGGCCGCATCAGCTGGGGCTGGGTCAGACGGAAGCCAGGAGCCAGGAGCTTCCTCTGGGTCTCCCTTGTGGGTGGCAGGGCCATTCTCTGTTGCTTTCCCAGGCGCATTAGCAGAGAGCTGGATTGGAAATGGAGCAGCCAGGACTTGAACTGGTGCCCTGAGGCAATGGCTTTACCCACTATGCCACAGTGCTGGGAAGGTTTTTCTTTTCTCTTCTCTCCTCTCCTCTCCTCTCCTCTCCTCTCCTCTCCTCTCCTCTCCTCTCCTCTCCTCTTCTCCCTTCCTTCCTTCCTTCCTTCCTTCCTTCCTTCCTTCCTTCCTTCCTTCCTTCCTTTCTTTTGTGACAGGCAGAGTGGACAGTGAGAGAGAGAGACAGAGAGAAAGGTCTTCCTTTGCAGTTGGTTCACCCTCCAATGGCTGCTGCGGCCGGCGCACCGCGCTGATCCGAAGGCAGGAGCCAGGTGCTTCTCCTGGTCTCCCATGGGGTGCAGGACCCAAGCACCTGGGCCATCCTCCACTGCACTCCCTGGCCACAGCAGAGAGCTGGCCTGGAAGAGGGGCAACTGGGACAGAATCCGGCGCCCCGACTGGGACTAGAACCTGGTGTGCCGGCACCGCAGATGGAGGATTAGCCTGTTGAGTCACGGCACTGGCCTTGATAGTTTATTATGATCCTTTGAGTTTCTGTGTTATCAGTTGTAATGACCTCCTTCTCATCTCTAATTTTATTTATTTGAGCTTTTTCCTCTTTGAAACCCATGTTTTTGTTTTGCTATATTTTTTTATTTTCAATTTAATTTATTTCTGCTCTGATTCTTATTATTTCTCACCTCCTAATTTTGGGGTTTGGTTTGTTTTTGTCTTTCTAAGTCTTTGAGATGCACCATTAGATTGTTTATTTGCGATCTTTCTTTTTAATAAAGCAATTATTGCTATGAACTTCCCTCTTCATGGAGCTTTTGCTGTATCCCGCAGGTTTTTATATGTTGTGTTTTCATTTTCATTTGTCCCAGGAAAGTTTTTTTATTTCCTTTTTAATTTCTTCAGTGACCTATTGGTCATTCAACAGCGGGTGGTTTAATTTCCACGCATCTGTGAATTGTCTGCTGTTTGTCCAGCTGTCGGCCCCTGGTTTTCCGCTTGGCGGGCTGAGCAGCTCCCGGGTGTGAGTCCAGCCTGTGCAAACTTGCTGAGATGTGATCTGGGCTCTAATTTGTGGTGTTCCCTGGAACACGCTCCCCGTGCTGAGGAGCGCAGCATATGTTCTGAGCTGTTGGGTGAAATGTTCTGTGAACGGCTCCTAGGTCCATTTGCTCAATAGTCCGTTGCAGCACTAATCCATCTCTGTTGATTTTCTGTCTGGGTGATCTGTGGATTGATGACAGTGGGAGTGTTCACGTCTCCCACTAGTATTGCGTTGGGGTCTGTCTCTCCCTCTAGGTTTAATAATATTTGCTGTGTAGATGTTTGGGTGGTCTTGTGTTGGGTGAATATGTATTTATGATCAGTGTATCTTCTTCCTGAATCAATCCTTTTCTCAATATATACATAATGTCTTTTTCTTTTTTTTTCACAGTTTTTAATTTACAGCCTGATTTATCAGAGTCCAGCTACTTACTCCCCATCACTTTTGGTTCTTATTTCATGGTATATTTTTTCCAGCCTTCAGTTTCAGTCTATGTATGTCTATGTACGTAGCAGAGTCGGGTCTCATTTTTTTTACTCATTCAGTCAACCTGTAACTTTTGATCTGTGACTTGAACTCACCTGCATTCAAAGGCAGCACTAACAGATAATGAATTCCTGACATTTTACTGATTGGATACTGACTGTATCTGCTCTGTTAGAGAATTTGGTACTGTCGTGTGTTTAAACAATGTTTACTTCTTTTTCCTTTAAAGATTTATTTTATTTGAAAGGTAGAGTTACAGAGAGAGAGACAGACAGACAGAGAGAGGGAGAGAGACAGAGAGACAGAGAGAGACAGAGATCTTCCATCTACTGATTCACTCGCCAAATGGCCACACAACCAGCGGGCTGGGTCAGGCTGAAGCCGGGAGCCAGGAGCTTCTTCCAGGCCTCCCACTTGGGTGCAGGGGCCCAAGCCCTTGGGCCGCCCTCCACTGATTTCCCAGGCGCATCATCAGGGAGCTGGATCAGAAGTGGAGCATCTGGGGCTCATACCAGCACCCGTGCGGGATGCTGGCGCTGCAGGTGGTGACTTAACGCACATGCCACCCTGTTTACTTCCACTGGTGGATTCTTCGGATTTCTCGCAAGGCTGGGCTGATGAATTGTCAGGTTTCGCTTGTCGAGGAAATATTTCTCCTTCACTTCCAGATAGCCTTGCTGGACAGAATATGTTCGGTTGGCAGTTTCTTTCGAGGCCTTGAATAAGCACCCAGCTCCCTTCTGGCCTGTGTGGTTTCTGCTGTTAGTCTGGTTGGTTTTCCTTCATCCGTAGCTTGTTCCTCTCTTACTGTCTTTAGCATTTTCTCCTTAACTTTTGACAACTTGACTGTAATCTGCCTTGAAGAAGATCTTTTCTGATGGGGTCTGGCCGGGGTCCTTCGAGCGTCCAGTGTCTGGGTGTCCATATCTGTGTTAAGACTTGGGACATTTTCAACTGTCATTGCACGTAGTAGGTTCGCAATCCCTTTTCCCTCTGGGTATCCCCATGCTGTGAGCGTTTGCTCTCCCAGTGGCACCCGCGGGCTGTGAAGGCTGTCTTCATTCTTCTTCGTTCTTTTGTCCTCACTTTCTGCTGACTGGGTTAT
Source organism: Sylvilagus bachmani (assembly GCA_015711505.1). NCBI lineage: Eukaryota > Metazoa > Chordata > Mammalia > Lagomorpha > Leporidae > Sylvilagus > Sylvilagus bachmani. The sequence continues at coordinate 108,452,338 of CM027394.1, read as the reverse complement.
TTCTGGGGCCTCTGCTCCAGATCAGAAATCCCGCCCTCCCCTCGGTCTAGTTGCTTCTGAAGCTCTCGCGTATATTTTTTATTTCATTGATTGAAGTCTTCAGCTCCAAAATTTGCTTGGTTCTTTGGGTGATTCCCGTCTCTGCACTGACTGCTCACCCATACCGTCCACTGTTCTCCCCACTGTCAGAATGTCTGCGTTCTCCTGCATTTCGCTGTGTTTCCGGGAATTTTACAGGTTTCCTTGGGATCAGCACTGTGCTCTCCTGGAGCTGTCTCGCTTCCTTGCTTCTCCGTGTTTCCTGTGTCCCTTCCACGCTGTCTCTGCATCTGGTATACGATTTCCTCTTTTTTTTTTTTTTTTTTTTTAATGCAATCGGCTTTGCCGGGAGACTTTTGTTCAGATGGAGTGTGGGGTGTCCCTGGATTGTGGACTGGGCTGTTTCCAGGTGAGCCTCTGGGTGACGCCTCAGCAGCCATCAGCGACAGCAGCGTCGACAGAGCCATAGCATTTTGTGGAGGTTGTGGTAGGGCTTTGAAGTGGATGTGAGCTTCCAAAGGTGTGTGTGTCTTTTTTTCTTTGTTTTTTTTTTTTAAAGATGTATTCATTTGTTGATTTGAAAGGCAGAGAGAGAGAGAGAGAGAGAGAGAGAGAGAGAGAGAGAGAGAGGTCTTCCATCTGCTGGTTCACTTCCCAGATGGCTGCTGGCTGGAGCTGTGCCAATCTGAAGTCAGGAGCCAGGAGCTTCCTCCAGGTCTCCCATGCAGGTGCAGGGGCCCAAGCACTTGGGCCATCTTCTACTGCTTTCCCAGGCCATAGCAGAGAGCAGGATCAGAAGTGGGGCAGCCGGGACTCAAACCAGCACCCATATGGGATTCTGGCGCTGCAGGCAGCGGCTTTACCTGTTATGGAACAGCGCTGGCCCCAGAGTTTGTGCCTTTAGTCTCCAGAGAGTTGAGTCTCAATCACCCCATGGTTTTTGATGGCTATGACCGTGTTTCTGGTGCTGTGGCACATAGAGGGAGCTGCCCCTTTGTGCTAGGCAGGTGTGAGTGATCCTGGGGCTTGTGGCACCAAAAGCCCAAGTCCCAGCCCTGGGAGATGCTAAGGGGGCCTTGCCCCGGGCCCACAGGCTGCATACAGGTGCTGCTGAGGGTTGTGCGCCGGCACTTGTGGGTCCAGAGAAGAGAATGCAGGTGGGTTCTTCCCTGGGGACTGCAAGGTGTGTGCTGAGGACCACGGTGCTAGGGTCACACTCCCGGAGCTGCAGGCTACAGGGGCGCCTTTACCCTGGTCTCACAGGTGAATGTCGGTTGCTCCAGGGATGGGGACTGGCAGGGGCGTGGGCAGGCCTCTAGACTCCCCATGAGCGCCAGCTACCCTCGAGGCTGTAGCACCAGCAGTGGCCGGGCCAGGTTGCAGGGAGCAGAGGGAACTGCCCTCAGCTCCTGCAGGGCGTGCGAGGGCAACCCTGGGCGTGTGCGCAGCTCCCAGCCCCTGTTGTTAGAGCTAAGGGGGCCGCGCCTGGCGCCGCGGCTCACTAGGCTAATCCTCTGCCTGCGGCGCCAGCACCCCGGGTTCTAGTCCCAGTTGGGGTGCTGGTTCTGTCCCGGTTGCTCCTCTTCCAGTCCAGCTCTCTGCTGTGAAGTAGAAGGCAAATGCCTGTGGCACTGGCATCCCATGTGAGTGCTGGTTTGAGTCTCGGCTGCTCCTCTTCTGATCCAGCTCTCTGCTATGGCCTGGGAAAGCGGTAGAAGATGGCCCAGGTCCTCGGGCCCCTGCACCCACACGGGAGACCCAGAAGAAGCTCCTGGCTCCTGGCTTCAGATCCACCCAGCTCCGGCTGTTGTGGCTATTTGGAGAGCGAACTATGGTTGGAAGATCATTTTTGTAACTCTACCTCTCAAAAAAAATCTATTAGTGAGAAAGAGAGAGAGAGAGAGAGAGAGAGAGCGAGCCCTTCCGTCTGCTGGTTCACTCCCTAAATGCCTGCAACAGCCAGGCTGGGGCCAGACCAGCCTGGAGTCAGGAGTTCCATCTGGGTCTCTCAGGAGGGTGGCAGGGACCCTGAGTACCACCAAGTACTCAGTGCTCACCTGCTGCCTCCCAGGAGCCTTGGGTGTAGCTGGACCGGAAGCAGAGCCACGGGACTTCTTTTGTTCCCTCCCCCACGCTGTCAAGCCCATGCAATGGCTGTTTTGTTTGAAATATTGTACATTTCGGCTCTAGAGTTTCCATCTGGACCTGACTTTTAATTTTTTTTTCAAAAAACATCATGGCAAATACACATGGGAAATTTACCGTCTTAGCCATTTCAAGGGTCCCGTGGAGTGACATGCATACCCTCACGGCGTCAGCGGCTGTCACTGCCGACCCCCCACCCCCACCCCCACCCCCGTGCCCGACGAACAGAGGGGCCACGCTCCGCTCTACTCTCGTCTCTGTGAATGTGTCTCCCGAGGGAACGTCTGGGCCGGGGGCTTCAAAAACCTGGTGCAAATGGGGCTGAAAGCTGAGTCTGGTTTGCGGCAGGGCCTCTGAAGTCCACTCAGTGTTTCCACAGTACGCTTTCCCGTGAACGCTGTGCAGACGTCGTCCGCGGAGTCACGGTGATGTCTGTCCCGTCACGACCGGCCGGTCTCACCTGGTTAATCTTCCAGCTGCAGCAGGTGCCAGGACTCCCGCCTCTTCGAGAGCTGAACCTGCGTCTCTGAGCGCCCACGGGGCACCACATCTTATTTGCCCATGCGGCCACCGAGGGCACTCGGGTTGCTTTTGCCTTTTGGTTACTGCAAATAATTCTGTTATGAGCACAGGTGTCACACTAATTTCTTTCTTCTTCTTCTTCTTCTTTTTTTTTTATTTATTTGAAAGACAGAGTTACTGAGAGAGTAAGGCAGAGAGAGAGAGAGAGAGAGAGAGAGAGAGAGAGGTCTTCCATCCGATGGTTCACTCCCCAGGTGGCCGTAATGGCCGGAGCCAGGAGCTTCTTCTGGGTCTCCCACGTGGGTGCAGGGGCCCAAGGACTTGGGCCATCTTCTAATGCCTTCCCAGGCCACAGCAGGGAGGTGGATCGGAAGTGGAGCAGCCAGGACTCGAACCGGCAGCTTTACTCTTTATGCCACCGTGCTGGCCCCGACACTAGTTTCTAAAATTTAGATTTCAAATGTTTATTGTTAATATAGAGACCCACACCTGACTCTTGTATATTTCCCTGTATCCCTAACTTTATTAAGTCATCAATATTCTAGGCACCTCTTTGTAGACTACATGAGTTTTAGATTCTTCTATGGAGATAATCACACCCTCTGCCAGCAAACGCAGTTTGATTTCCTCCTCCGCAGTCCCTTTCCGTCTGTTGCAGGCCTTAGTGCACTGGCCCGGGCTCCCAGCAGGACACTGAATGGAAGCGGTGAGGGCCTTGCCTCGGCTCTGATTCTGGCAGCTCTGAGCTCTTCCCCATTAAGCGTGATGTCAGCTCCGACTGTTGCTCGGGGCGGGGCGCACCCATCTGTTCAGAGTTTGCGAGAGTTCCCATCATAAATGGATATGGAACGTTGCCAAGTGCTTTACCCTCATTTATTGAATAGATCATATGATTTTTCTTATTATTATGCTAATACAGTGAATGACATTACTCTGTGTTTAACTGTTGAGCCAGCCTTGTGTTCCTAGGATAAACTCCATCTGGCCATAATGTATTGCCTTTTTATATTTTGCTGGGTTTGTTTTATTACTATTTTGTGGGAGATTTTTCATACATATTCATGGAGTATATCGATCTTTAGTTTCCTTTTGTCTTTGGTTTTGATACCAGGGTAATAATACTGGCTCCGTAAAGCAAGTGAGAAACCATTCAGTCTTCTATTTCCTGGGGAAGCGTAGACGTGATGTGATGTCGTTAAATGCTTGGTAAAATCTGCTTGTGAGATCAGCTGGGTCTGGGGTTTGGTCTGTTGGAAGATTTTAAACTAAGAATTCAATGTATTCAGCACATCTAGGCATATTCAGATTATCACTTTCATTTTAGGGGATTCTGGTACTTTGTGTCTTTCAATGAATTGATCCATTTCATGTAAGTCATTAGTTTCTGGTCCTGGAGTTGTTTGTGGTATCACCTTATTATCCTTTTTTTTAAAATAAAGATTTATTCATTTATTTGAAAGGCAGAGTTATAGACAGGCAAAGGCAGAGAGAGGTCTTCCATCCGCTGGTTCACTCCCCAGATGGTCACAATGGCCGGATCTGGGCCAATCCGAAGCCAGGAGCCAGGAGCTTCTTCTGGGTCTCCCACGTGGGTGCAGGGGCCCAAGCACTTGGGCCATCCTCCACTGCTTCTCCAGGCCACAGCAGAGAGCTGGATTGGAAGTGGAGCAGCCGGGACTGGAACCGGCGCCCATATGGAATGCCGTCTCTGCAGGTGGAGCTTGGCCCACTTATTACCCTGTTAGTGTCTGTAGCACCTGCACTGCCCTCCTTTTCTCTCTGTTTAGCCCGGGTGTTGATTTCTGTTTCCAAAGAACTAACTTTTGAGTGAATCTTCTTTTTTACGTTCTGGTTCCAACTGTTAATTTCTGCTCTGTGTTCTTTCTTTCCTGCCGGTTTGCTCTTGTCGCTTAGGCTCTTATCTCAGGGGCTGGTGCTGTGGCATAGCTGCTTCATCCACGGCCCGCAGCACCAGCATCCCACTTGAGTGCTCCCCAGTGCACCGGGAGAGCAGCGGACGACGTGGCGAGTGCCGGGCCCCTGCACCCACATGGGAGGCGCAGAGGAAGCTCCTGGCTCCTGGCTTTGGCCTGGCTCAGCCCTGGTCGTTTTGGCCATTTGGGGAGTGGAGGATCTCTCTCTCTCCCTCTCTCTCTCTCTTTCTTTCTCTCTCTCTCTCTCTCTCTCTGTAACTCTGCCTTTCAAGTAAATGAATAAACCTTTATAAAAAAAAAAAGATAGAATGTCAGGTTATTTGGTGCTTCCTCTTTGACCCATGAAGTATTTAAAACCGTGTTTAATTTCCAAATATTTGTGGAGTTTCCAGGTAAGTTGCTGTTGGTTTCTAGTACGCCGCTGGTGGTCCACGAATATTCGCTGTATAATGTCCAGTTAGGTTAGGGCTGCTCATTTCTTCGAGGTCACAGGCTGTGATCTGTTTCTGGAATGTTCCGTCTGCACGGTTGCCCGGGGTGACTGGAGATGCCGCTCAGGGTTTTCTGTCTCTGCTACTTTGCTGCCCAGCGGCTCCTCTGCATTCGTCAGACGCCTGGGGATCTGCGGCCTGAGCTCTTTTCTCAGGGGCTCTCAGGACTTGGTTTCGTGGAACTTGAATTTATCTTAGCTGCAACTGCTGTTGAAAGGAGCTCCCAAGAGGGCCGGCGCCGTGGCCTTGTGGGCTGAGCCTCCGCCTGCAGTGCCGGCATCCCATATGGGCGCTGGTTCAAGTCCCGGCTGCTCCACTTCCTGTCCAGCTCTCTGCTGTGGCCTGGGAAAGCAGTAGAAGATGTCCAAGTCCTCGGGCCCCTGCACCTGCATGGGAGACCTGGAGGAAGCTCCTGGCTCCTGGCTTCGGATTGGCCCAGCTCTGGCCGTTGTGGTCATCTGGGGAGTGAACCAACAGCTAGAAGACCTCTCTCCCTCTGTCTGTAACTCTGCCTCTCAAGTAAATAAATCTTTAAAAGGAGGGAGGGAGGGAGGGAGCTAGCTCGCTCCCAGGAGAGGGGGAGGCGGACATCCCGCCAACTGCAGCCTCGACCACGGGCTGCTCTAACGGTGTGGATTCCGGCCCCTGCTTGCTGTCTCAGTTCATCCGTCAGCAGCTCTCGCTGCTCTGAGATGGGCTCTGGAGCCCCTCTGCAGCCTGAGGACCCCTGCCCACCTCCCAGCTCGTCTCACCCCCACATCTGCAACTTTCTTTCCCTCCACGGAGGCCTAGCCCACCCCAGGGCCTTTGCACGTGTGGTCCTCTCTGCCTGAGTTGATTTCCTGCATTCCCCACACCGGGTAACCCTTACATCCTCGCATCTTCAGTGCAGATCTCCTCTTCAAGGCCGCTGCCCCTCCCCAGGCAGGGCAGGGCAGGGCAGGGCCTCCCCTTGCTCCGTGGCCTATGGTTCACGGTGGATGACACAGCTTTTAGGGTCTCCCCAGCCGGCCTGGGAATGCTGCGAGGGAGGGGCTGTCTGGTCTCAGCCTCGTCACCTTGTCGGTGCACCGTGCGAATGAACGGGTGAGTGAGTGAGGGAAAACGGCCACAGGGCTGAGGTGGGGCCTGCAGCGGGCCCTCGCGCGGCCCTCTCTGTCCGCACCCCCGTCTCGGGCCCTCGCGCGGCCCCCTCTGTCCACACCCCCGTCCCGGGCCCTCGCGCGGCCCTCTCTGTCCACACCCCTGTGTGGCTGTTTGTAGCTTGGGGAGGAAATGGCACCGTGCCGTGGCCACCTGGGTGGACGGCTTGCCCGGGAGCAGGCGGCAGCCGTGTCCGTCCTGTTTGGAGCGCTCAGGGCCCAGCGAGGTTTGCAAGAGAAAGCCGTGCTTGGGGGGACCCGAGAGAGGACCCGAGTGAGAACGGCCCCGCCCCCACCCCCACCCCGTGGCCCCAGCTCAACTTGGCCTTGTGCCTCGAGGCAGGAGTTGGGGCTCAGGGAGGGCAGGAAGGCAGCTCCCTTCTTGTCTCAAGTCCTGCCCCCCGGCCATGTGGAGGGCCCACGGCAGGGGCGGCGTCCCCAGGAGCGGAGCCGGCCGGGCTGGGGTGGGGGAGGGTGGGCCGCAGGGCGCACGTGCGCAGGGTGGTTTCCCAGGGCCTTTTAAATGCATCCTCTTGTTGGAAGCACGGAACAGCCAATGTACGGACCGAAGGCCGTGTGTGTCTTGCTGAATCTCAAACCAAAACAACCTTCTGTTAAGGAACAAACAAGTGAACAGACACGCCGGGCACTGCTCCCCGGGACAGTCTGAGCGAGGCTCTGGGCAGAGCGGACAGCAGCAAACCCAACGGTGCCTGGCGGGGCGTGGGGGCGGCCACTCCCACCGCGGCTTTCAGGGAGCCCTCAGGAGGCGGAGGCTGGCGGGGAGGGACCCTGAGCAAGGCAGGTGGGTGCTCGGGGGTCTCAGGTCCTACTGGGGCCACCGCGGTGGGAGGCAGCGTTCAACCTGCAGCCACGAGGCGGGCGCCGTGACCAGGCCAGCCGCAGGGGCGAGTGAGCTGGCCCAGCCCTGAGAACCACCGCCTCCTGTACTGGACTCCAAGCGTTCAGGCCAGACTCACCCCTGCTCCCTCAGCCCGGAGACGCGGCAGCCTTGGCGACAGCCCAGCTCGGGAGGCCAGTGCCAGACCCCCTCCCCTCCCAGCTGCTCCCCAAGCCCCGGGGAGGCCTCAGCTCTAGTGTGGAAGCAAGACTCTGTCCCCACGGCCCTGCCCCTTCCCCGGGGACCCTTCCAGCCTCGAAGCCGGTGTCCCCGGCAGCCGGCGGTGCAGCCTGCTCCGGGTCTGGCCTTGATCTGCCTCCAGCCTGGGTGGGCTCTGGCATTCCGGACAGGGCGGCTGTGGGCGGCCGCTGGTGCCGCGGGCGGCGAGGTGCGTCCGGAATCATTTCCTTAGCACCTTCAGCTCCATGACCTGGCACCCCGTCTTCCTGGCCCATGGGCGAGGTGGGCTGGGCCAGAGTCCTCTTGGCTCTCTGCCAAACTCATCTTCCCACGCCCCCACCCCCAAGGGGACCAGAGTGCCACCTGCCCCCACCGTGACTGCCCTGTGACCCTGTCGCCCTGTCACTGGGGCTGGGGATAGCAGCCATTGCGTCCTAACGTTCTCTGGCCCTGGGGAAAGCGAGGCCTCTGGCTCACCCCCGCTGACCCAACACTGGGCACACAGATCCAGTCCTGAGCCTGCAGCGGCTCCTCAGTGGGGACCCTGGCCCTGAGGCTCCTTCTGTGCCCTCCAGGGAGACTCAGTCCATCCCTGCTCCTGGACTCTGCATCCGCGAGGGTGCAGCCCCCGGCAGGAGAGCGGACAGCGCCAGCCCACCTCGGCCGCCTCTGGGGCTCTCAGAGGGCAGCTGGTAGGAACAGCCCCTTTCGCGAGGCCATTAAGCGAGCTAATGACCCGTGTGGGCTGCTGCCCATCCAGCTGTGGCCACGCCTCCCCCGTGCTCGGGAGCCCGTGCTGCGCCCTGCTCACCACCTCGTCACTGTGCTGAGCCACTGTCTTCTGGGATGGGGCTGGCGCCTGGGAGCCCATTCTGCCTTTCCAGGCCCGCCTGGGACCATGCACACAGCAGGCAGTTAATACTTGCTGGGCATCAGGCCCAGAAAGTCTCCTTGAATTCCAGGCTATGGAGGGACTGGCAGTCCAGGGTACTGGGGTGAGGCAGTTGGTCCGTGGGCTCAGGGCACAGTCAAGGATATGAGTCCTGCAGACCCCTGCGTCCTTCCTGGCCAGGCCACCACCCTGATCTCTCTCTCTCTCTCTCTCTGGGTCCCAGACAGCCACTCAGTGGAGCACAGAAGTGGGTAAGTGGCAAGGCCTCTGTCACCCAAGCAGGGGGGAACCTGGCCCCTAGCTGCTAGAGGTGAGCAGGAGGGGCCTCGCCTGCTCTACCTGGGGCCCAGGGCTCGGGGAAGGGCCAAGCTCCTAGGAAACCAGAATGGTTCCCAAGCCTTCCCGACACTGCCTGGGACGGTGCCCCGGGCAGCTTCAGCTGTCTACACCCGCTGGGTGAGCTCTTCCCTGCTGGCCGCAGGGCTACAGGGGAGCCCCCGCCTGGAGTCTTTGCTCGGTGTCCCTAGAAATGGGCTGGGCCGTGAGGCCCCTCCATCCTCGTCCCCAGCCTCCCGGGGTCGGCCAGCCGGATCACAAAGGCGGACTCAGTTTGGGCCACAGACCCCAGGGTGGTGATCGGCCCGTTTCCAGGAGAGAGGCCCCGCAGAAGGAACGAGAGACGGCAGGGGTGTGGTGTGGCTGGATTTAATTGACCTGCGAGTGAGCTCCCAGGGGCCAGGGCGAGGCCCCCTGCAGCCAGACAGCTCCACCTCTCCAAGGAGCCGGAGCGGGGCCACGGGCAGGACGGGGCAGTGCCCCGGGGCGGCCCGGTGTGCGAAGCCAAAGGCAAGCGTGTGCGGGACTCACACGGAAACAGGCCCCGGCGCC
>CM027394.1:108349375-108442704 GCA_015711505.1 Sylvilagus bachmani | reverse complement strand
CCGCCACCGAGTTCTTCATGTCGGCCACGGCCGAGGTGAACTCGCTGAAGTGCAGCTCGGGGCAGTAGACCAGCGGGTGCACCAGGTCCCCGCACTTCCTGCCGGCTTTCACGCAGGCCGCCTCCCACTCGGCACTGTTGGTGAGCACCGCCGCGTGGTACTTGCCCGTGGCGATGCCCTGGGAGGGGGAGCGCGGGCCGGGAGCAGGAGGAGAGCAGAGCGTGAGCCGGGCTTCTGGCGCTGTCCCGAGCTGCGGCAGCCTCGGCGTCCACCAGAGGCCACAGCGGCCCCGCCCGCCTGGGGTCGGGAGGAGCGCAGGCTCCCTGGCGGCACCCACCTGCGCCCCAGTCAGCGTGGCCATGTCCAGGATGATGTCGGCGCCCAGGTCCTTGCAGGCGTAGGACACGCCGTCGGCCAGCACCAGCCGGCCCTCCGCGTCCGTGTTGTTGATTTCCACAGTCCTGAGGGGCGAGAGAGACCCCCGGCTCAGGGCTGCGACTCCCAGGCACACCAGGAGCAAGGCCTCTCAGGCCAGGGCGGCCACACTTAGGGTCCCCGCCCCAGTAGCTCCCTCACCCCCGGAGGCAGGGATGGCCCTGCACCCCACGGCAAGGCCGGCGCTGGGGTCCGGAGCACAGGGCGTGCGGGTTCAGGGCTGGCCTGCTGCTCTCTGCGCCTCCGCGTCCCCGGGGGCGGGGGGCTGGGGTGGCACAGGCCAACACGGGGGCAGCCTTACTTTCCAGAGTATAGCAGGTGGATGTCATCCGGCCTCGTGGCCTCGGGCCCCACTGAGTTCTCGGCCAAGCAGAAGACGGCGTGGAGGTTGTCTTTGAAACCCTGGGGAGACCAGGACACAGGCTGCAGTTACAGGCTGGGGGTCCCCAAAGCCAGCAGAAGACAGGCAGGCAGTCAGTGCCAAGGGCAGCTCAACTCTGAGGTTACAAGTAGCCACCCGCCCTGCCCACTGCCCGCAGGCCAGCCTGCCCAGCGTCAGCAGATGTCGGCCACTGCTGCCTGAGACAAGCCCCTGCGGATCCGCCGGATGGTGCCTGCCTGGTCTCCCTCGTCGCTGACCCGGGCACCTGCTCTCCTCCCGCGTGGACATGGCCCACTCCGGTCTTCCTTGTTTTCCTTTCCAGTGAGACACAGTCCCTCTAGGGCGGCGGTCAGGGGTGTCAGGGCTAAGGCGGACAAAGGCTAATGGGAGCGCCTCGGGCTCCGTGGCGGGGATCTTGCTCCTCGGGACCCTCGGAATAACGGTTGCAGCCCCAGAGTGGAGAGAGGGCCCGAGACCACCCACTGCCGCCAGCCTCACCGCAGCCCACCTGCTGGGGCGTCTCCTGGCCAGCCCGTCCTCCGCACCAGCACAGACCCCTGGCGGGAGTGCCGACCAGGGCGGGATGGACAAGTCACGGAGAGCAGGCTGCGCGGCTCTTCCAGACCTGATGCACTGCTTCTCTGCAGGACCACCCCGCCCCGGGCCCGCAGCCAGGTCCCCCGGCACCCTTAACCTGCTCACCTGCCAGGGAAGTGGGGCCTGGCTGAGCCTGTGGGGCCCTGGAGGGAGGGGGCTGGAACCAGGAGCTGCCTACCCACGGCCCAGCCTGCGGTGCCAAGCCACGTGAGTGCCATGCTGAACACTAGGCATGTCCCCTTGTGGGAGTCCCCAGTCAGCGAGGGGGCAAGAATGCATGTACACACACACGCACACGCACACACACACGACAGTCACCCCCAGGGCTAGGGGAAGCCATGGCTCATGAGCCCCACAGTCTCGGGGCAATGCCAGGCAGGTGCACTCCAAATGTGGTGCCATACCCCAAATCCCGCCCAGGTCACCTCCTCCCCTCCACCTCCAGTGAGGACCCGCCCCCCGCCCCCAGCAGTCGGGTACATGGGGTAAACCAGGACCCACAGCAGACAGAGCTCCTGATCCGTGGCAGGGACCACGCCCATCTGAACCACAAAGGATCGGCCACGACCTTTTTGTTTTCTAAGGTCAAGCGTGCCACCAGGGAGCCAGGCCTCACAGGCAGTGGCCGTGGGGGACGGTGGCCTCTGTTCAGTGACACAAAGAACTCTGCCTCTCAAAAGCTGGCCCGAGAGAGCTCCCCCGAGGCGGGAGACCCTGGCTTGGGACGGTCAGTGTGCCCTCTTCATTCTTTGAAAGGCCAGAGAGGGACACCCGCCGAGCAGGCTCAGGAGGGCTCAGCTGGGGCCTGCAGGGAGAGGGGCGGGGAGAGCCCAGGGGAGGGGCCGGCGAGCACCGGCAGTGGCGGAGCCACACGCACCTGCTTGATGGCGGCTCTGAAGGCCCCCAGGATGGCAGCGGCGCCCCCGCAGTCTCGCTTCATCCCCGGCATGGTGGTCTACAAGCAGCATGGAGGGAACAAGAGGGCCGTGAGCCACGCAGACACGGAGCCCACCCACCACGGGGCACCACGGGGCTCCCGGGGCCTGCCCAGACCCTACCCGCAGGCCACCTCCGCCTGGCCGCCTGCCCCGCTTGCTCTGGGGCCCCCAGCTCCCTGCCTCCCTCACCTTCTCCCTGGTTCCCACCCACTGCACACCACACACTCAGTGCGGTCCCTGCCACCACCTCCCGCAGCCCCCTGACCGCTCCCTCCGCCCGGCGCTCCTGTCTCCTCTAACCCTGCCCTTGGAGCAGCAGCTCCTGGCTCCAGAATTCTCTGCCCTCCAGCCCGCAGGCGTCCAGGGTGTAGGCCACGTGGTGAGGAGCACCTCCCCCAGGCTCCATTCCAGGCCTGGTCCCGCCTGCGGCACGGGCTTCCTGTCACTCTCTCCAAGTGCCGGGGCAGCCGCACCGCCCGACACATCCGAAACAGGCCTGCGGCCCCCACCGCACACGGCCACCTCCTCCAGGTCCCCGTCCTGCTGCGCCTCCCGAGAGCTCTGCTCTGCTTCTGTCTCTGCCGCCCCCACAGGCACCGGCCCCCTCCCTCAGGGTCCCCGCCAGCTGTCGGTCTCTGCCTCTTCTCCACCTGGCCTCGGCACTCTCTGCTCGTGGCTACCCTGCACCACTGCCAAGGTCGACGTGGCCTCTCCCCGCCTCCACCCAGGGGATGCTCATGGGCCACGCCACTGCCAGCTCCACCACCGAAGACCAGGCCTGAGGAGGGGCTGCCAGACGTGGGCACACCAAGGCCGCGGTCCACGCGGGTCAGTGCTACTCTCTGGCTAGCTCTTAGCTGCAGTGAACAGCAGGCCCTCGGACCTCAGCGTCCGTCCGGGTCCGCGGCATGCCGAGGGATTTGGGAACCCTCACTGTCTTTCACGGGACCTTGAGGCTCAGCGGAAGTGTTCAGATCTAAACCGAGCTGTCTTTACAATAGAGCCAAGTGGAAGCGTCCCCCTCGTGCCACTGAGGAGAGACCTCTTCTACCCACACTGCCGGGAAACATCACCACCCGCAAGACGAGGCGGCCGCGCGGGGGACACCGGGCCACAACCCAGTGCCTCATCCCCGCCGTGGCCGCAACAAACACGGGCAGGTGCAACTCGCCGATGGCCCGGGGTCTCGGCAACCCCAGCCGCCATCCTAATTCTCATAACAGCAATGATCCTTGCGGGACTTCCGGTGTTTGTCTTTTCTGTGGAGCGGATGCTCGGTGCCAACAGTCACAGGCCATGGTGTGTAGCCACGCAGGCGCCTCGGCACCGGGTGCTCCAGGTTCATCTCCACGCCGGCCAGGAAAGTAAGACAAGGCCAAGTTCACTTGAGAATGTCCTTGGGAGGCGGTATGGTTAGGTATGGTTAGGTTCGGTTCGGTTCAGTTCTAACCATCCCAGCCCTGAGCGCATCACGCTTGAGGTACCACTTGTGCCTGGAGAACCATGGACAGAGCCATGGCAGGTCCTCAGACTTGGCATGCAGGCATTTTTCCAGAAAGGGAACAAAGTGATCCTGCACTTTCAGAAAACACCTGTGGTTACGACATCACCAACAGTGACACGCGAGCTTTCCAGCATATTCCAGAATTCTGGAAAACTCGGGTCTAGTGGCCGCACGGCTTTCTCACAGCCAACCACGCGGCTGATGAGGGGCACGGTGACGCCAATGCCAGCGATTCTTTGTATGAGGAAACGTGTCCCACGTGGAGGTTCTGCGAGCCAACACGTGGCACGCGATGACAAGAAACCACGTGTTCGAAGCCCAGGGTAGGCCTGCGGATCCCACCGTCCTGGGGCACGGCAATTCACAGACAGAGCTTCAACCAACACTTCAGAAACCGCCGCGCGGAGTTCTGGTGTGATAGCAAAGGATGCCCGTAGCTCCGGAAAGGGCATTGGAACGCTTCTCCCCGCCGAGACGTCTCCCTGGCCCCACTGCAGACAACCAGAAACAGGTCCAACGCAAAGGCAGACGCCACATCCCAGCCGTGTTCAGCACACAGACGCCGACGTGTGTAACGACGCCGCTACACTGAGTGTCACTGGTCTTTTCAGTCTCCAGAGTAGCTACTTTAGTAAAATCATTCATGCTGTCGTGGGCTTATGTTTTATTTTCAAGTGAATAAAGCAAGCATTTTCATTTCTCAGTTTCAGTTTCCAGTATGGTAAGAACAAATGGGTGTCATCCCCGGGCAGGGAAAGCCTTTGGGGTCAGTACCACTCCCCGGAGTGCAGGGGTCCCAGGTCCCGGGTCTGAGACCTGGTGGTCCCGCTGCCCCCAGTTTCCCTTTGCAAGCTCTGGAGACAGAGCCGCTGTGGTCCAGTCGTGTCTCCATCACACTAAGCGGGGGCCTCGCGGGCACCCATTGCCACTGCTCACCCTCGCAGCGCGGCTCGCCCATGTAGACCTCAATCCCAGCTGCACAGCCACATGGATATGAGAGCCCTGTGGCAGGTGGGAGCTGTCGGAGTCACCGGTGGCCGGGAGGTCGCACGTCCCCAAGGTCAAATGGTGGACTCCACTTGAAACTTCGAATGCAGTGAGCAGGAGTGAGTGCGGGGCTGGAGACCCTGCCGCCTGTCAGGCTGCGGCCCTGGGCGTCAGAGAGGCAGGAGAACAAATCTGGGGAGTTGAGCACGTGGTCAGACTGCACCTTCTGGTCTCATGTGGGTTCTCGGGAGTCTCCGTTGCATGCTGCCATGGCAACCACTTGTCCTGAGCACCCGGGTGTCTGTTGCTTCAGGTGACACGGAGTGTGGCTCAGATTTGTTAAAGCGTGGTGTCCCCGATCGACTGCGAGTGCGGACGGGGTGACAAACGTGGCTTCTCTCTTGAACACGCAAGCAGCTAAGACCCCAGCACAGGAACACGAGGGCCGCGCCCACTGCCACGGGAAACCCAGCTTTGGCAAAACTATTTTCTATTAAGAATGCATTCATGCTATTTCAAGGGTTAATCCATGACTCTCTGCTTTACTGGTACTGCAGTCGTTATTTTTCTTTTCACTGGCGTGATACACACGGAGTTGAGTACGACAGTGTTGATTTTTTTCTTCCCTAAACCTTCATTTTGACCGGGTTCACGTCTGTCCTGAGAATCGCTGTGCTGTGTAGAGGAGGAGAGACTCAAGGAAGGGTCGTCTCCTGGAATTAAGCCCGTGATGCGCACATGAGCACCGGGGCGCCCAGCCTGCCGCACACCCTCCGCCCGACACGGACTCCAGGATGCCCCGGGGGAGCTGCGTGGGGCGGTCCACGGACCCAGGGGGACCAGCGGTGCCAATCTTGTGCGTCTACACAAGGGTAGAAACCTGGTGCTGTAGGAGAGCTCTTCCCGGCCTCAACGCCGAGAGCTCACTCGCGCTCTCACACGTGACGGGCCGCGTGCTGCGTGGGCCGCCAGCTTCCCGGCCTGTACTGGATGAGCTTGGCTTCGCCCTTTCGTCGAAGCGTCCTCTCCTCCTAGACTCTCGTCTCCCGGGTCTCCTGGGGCACATGCTTCTGCTGCTTCTTCCCAGACTTCCCAGGGGCCCTGAGCATCCGGCCCCGGGCTGTGCGTGGCGGCCCTGCCCTAGGGTGCAAGGAGCGAGCCCGTGGACGCCGTGTGGGGAGCAGGCTGGACACAAAAGCCACCAGCAACGCCCTGCAACCAGCTTCCTTCTGGGACATTCCGTGCTTCCGAGAAGTTGCTGGTTTCCAGGGTGGGGGTCTCTCGGGAAGACCCCGTCAGCACTCTCTCCTTGGACGCCCAGGGGGACTCCCAGGTACAGCATCCCGAGCCCCCAGTCTTGCCCTCTGGGCTCCACCGGACCAATGGGGTGCTTGGTTCCTGCACTCCTGATTGCAACGGGACACAAAACCCAGTCGCCCTGCACAGGGCGTCTCCTACTCGGATGGGGAGCTGGCTGTGCCGGCTTCCCCGGACCCTGCTGCCGCCCGATGGGACCGGGGCCGGCCCACCCTCCAGACCCACGCCGCACCTTTCCTTTGATGCTGAGGCCTCCGGTGTCATACACGATGCCTTTGCCCACCCACGCGATGGTCTGTGTGGCTCCGTCGGGGGTGTGGCTGAGGACAGCCAAGGCCGGGGGATGGACGGCAGCTTTGCCGACGCCATAGATGCCTGAAAGAAGCACAGGGCAGCTTGGTGAGGGGCGGGCGGGGCTGCGTGGACGCCAGGACGGTCCTGGAAACGCTGGGTCCTCACATGGGCTGCTGTTTCTCTAGGAGAGCTGCCCAGCTGGCCTCCCTGCCCCCCCCCCAGGCTGGCAGGGGTCCGGGAACCGGGGACTGCATGTGCACCCTGTGCAAGGTATTGTCAGACAGGAAAAGGGGGGGGAGAGGGAGGGAGGGAGGGGAGTGGAGGGGGAGGGGCAGGGGAGAGGGAGGGAGACGCCCCCACTGTACCACCTCCAGAAGAGCAGACTGCAGGATGAGAGGATTCTTGGGTGATGCTCCAAGGCCGCCCCGGCCCACGCGGACCCCCTTCCCGGGGCCCTCCCTGCATAGCGGCTGCAGCACAGGTTGAGCTCCCTCCAACCTTCCCAGCAGCCCCCGCCTCTCCACTCAGGGGTGGTATCTTCTCGAGGAAGCCCTGGCCTGCCTGTGGGTCCCCCAGCCACGGGTGGGAGCATGCGGCTGCCCACCAACCCCTCCTCAGCCCACAACACCCACTGCCAACGGCACCTCTTCCTTGAGGCTTTGCCCCGCCCAGGCCTGCAGTGGGCACAGCCAGGGGGCACCTCTCAGGGCGGGCAGGGTCGGGCATCTCAGCTGCAGCCAAAGGACACAGCGCCCAGCGTCCAGTCCTGAAACAGGCAGCTGCTTCCCTCTGTGCCCGCTTTCTCTCTCTCGTGCCCCGGGGCCTCCAGCGGCCCTGGGAGAGTTACTGCCACGTCCATCACACAGCACACTGCCAGCCAGCCCTGCCGGAAGCGGCCCCGGGCCCAGGCCGCCAGCCGACCCTGCCCACGGAGCTGCCCCTCCGCCCCTCTCTCCTGGGGAGATCTGTTTTGCAACCATGGATCATGCTGAGCGAGGCAGGCTAGCCCTCGGGTTCCCAGGCCAGGGATGCACACCTGGGACACGGGGGTGGGGGTGGGGGCTGTAAGAACATTCTGGGTGGTGAGGCCGTCCGTGCCGAGGCCCTGACATGGACAGGGACGTGTGTATTCGAGGACCAGAGAGGCCCTGCGAGCTGGCCAGGGAGCAGGGCTGTGAGGGGGCTGCAGGGGCTGCATGCAGGGGAAGCACTCGGATCCCGCGGCTTCCAGAATCCAAATCCGAACCTGGACGGCTGCCCCCCACCCCACCCCCAGAGAGCTCTGCTTCCCAGGCTCTGGCCTGGGGCTGGACATGGTCTTGGCAGGATGGAGTCCGGGAGAGTCAACTGGTGCCACCCAAGTGCCCATGCCCCGCGCCAAGACCCGTAGGGACACGCAGCCCCCTCCTACCTCCAAAGCCCCTCGTCTTGAGCTCCTCGTCCCGGATGATGGTGGGGGCGATCCCCAGTTCCTTCCCAACCTTGTTGATCTCCTGGATGAGTTCGTGGAAAAAACAAGACGAGCACAGGAAAGGGTGGCTTTGGTCAAGGCGAGGCCAGGCTGCCTGCACGGCGGGAGGAGCCCGTCCTGGAAGGCGGCCACCCCTGGACTCTCCTGGGAACCCAGGAGGGAGGGCTCCCCCTGCAAGGCCCCCGCGTCCAGCAGCTCAGGCCGCAGCCCTGCGGAGGCCTGGGTGGACAGCGGCGCTCCCCGGGAAGCGGCCGGGGCTCCTCTGCTTCGCCTGGGGGCCCAGCTCACCCGCCCCAGTCTGGTCCCTGCCCCAGTGCTGGGGGCCACCCACCTCGAGGAAGGTGTCTGTGTTCATCTCACTGCAGGGCGTGTCCACGATGCGGGCCGCCAGCCGCACACCCTCCGTGGCACTGGCTAAGCACTAGGAGAAAGCGAAAGGCCGTCACGAGGGCCCTGGGGCTGGGTGGACTGCGTCCCCTTCTTGTCCACCTCCTGGGGGCCCAGAGGCATCAGGGCACCTGCTGGGTGCTGACGGGGCGGCGGGGGCAATGGGAAGGAAGCAAGGTCCACGCCGTGACCCAGCACGCTGGCCTCGCACAGCCTCGGCCCATGCACCTCTAGACGCACAGATACCCTCGGCCAGGGCCCTGACCGCATAGACTGAGGCCCAGTTTCCAGTCTGAGCCTCCTGTCCTGCTCCTCTGTGAAACACCAGGGCAGAGCTCTGGGCACAGGCGAGGCAGCCCCCCTGCCCTCCGTCCGGGGAGCCAGCCGTCCCCCCAGCCAGGTTCCGCTTGCTTTGGCAGACCCACCCCAGCACTGAGAAGGGGGAGGGGCCGAGAACAGGAAGGACCCTGGGCCTCGAGGGGCTTCAGACCCGGCAAGCCCAGAGGGCACAGGCGTGCAGACAGCCTGCGCATGTGCCGAATCGGGCCGCTCCCCGGGTACCCGGGAAGGGCCTTGCCCCAGCCGAACCTGGGACGTCCCCTCCCCTGGGCCCCAGCGTCCGCGGCCAGGCTCGGAAGTGGCTCGGAGCTCTGCCTGCCGCAGCAGGATACTGACAGCAAAGCCAGCCGTGTGGGCTTCGGCGCGACGTCTGCCCCCCCTGCCCACCAGAGGCATGTCGTGTCAGGGCTGACACCGCCCCCCAGCCAATGAGAGTCTGCCTGCACCTGCCCAGGTTCAACCCCCAAGGCTGGGACTTGAGGGTCCCGGCCCCCCGTCAGCGGGTGCTCATCCTGTCTGGGACTGGCCCCAAGAGCAGTGGGCATCACTTCCAAGACCCCAGGCAGAAGCAAGGGGTGAGAGGGCAAAGGACGAGGGCTGTTTCCTCCTCCTAACTCCCATGCATCTGTACCGTCCATGTTCATGGCGTGAACTGCGTGCCAGGCACCGGGCCAGACCCGGAGAGCTCGTGATGGCCGAGGGCCTACAGCCAGCAGAGGCCGCACACACGGCTTCAGGAAGGGGGCCCAAGCTAGGGTTTACTGGCTGGGCGCTGGGGGCAGAGAGGCAAAGCAGTAAGACACAAAGTGAGGACCACGCGCCCTGGGGGGTGACAGAAGGGAAGAACAAGGGCAGGGGGCTACGTGGGCGGAGGGCAGGGTGGGCGTGGCCGTGGTGCAGGCTGCCCCGTGGGCAGAGGCACTGGGTCAGGCCACAGGGGAACCTCAGGGTGGGGCTGCTCATGTCAAAGTGCACCACAGGGCAGGGCGGTCGTCACCATGGAAACACAACTGACCAGGCTTGTCACTGGCCAGGTGCTCACCAGCACAGGCCCAACAGCCCAGCTCTCAAAGACAAAGCCAGGCCCCCGGGGAACCTGCACATGGAGCCGCCCAGGCCTCCCTGGGGCTCCCTGAGCAGGTGCAGCCCGGGGCCGGGGTCTGCGCGGCCAGACACCCACTTGCAGCGTGGACACCTCCACCGGCCCGTTGTCCTGTCCCACCAGGAAAAACTCCACCACGACCGTCTTCTTCTCCGTGCGCCGAGACGCCCCCGAGCGGCGAGTGAACAGCGGGAAGACGCGGGCCAGGGCGCAGGCCGAGGCGAACACGTCGGGCTGCTCGCAGACCATCTGCACAGGGAGAGACAGGGGCTGAGGGGCCGCAGGGGCGTGGGGGGCGTGGGGAGTCCGGGCCAGCCCCTTGGGTGTCCCTGGAGCCACAGAGAGGCAGGGAGCAACACGACAGACGTCAACCGGGCTGGCTCGGGGCACCGTTTGCCACCAGGGTGAGGTGGGGGTGGCCACCGGGCCCCTGGCTCTGCTTCCGTGTGTGCAGGGCAGAGGTGATGGTGTGGAGGTGTGCGCCCAGCTCCGGGTCCCCCCCGGGGTGCGGGGCCCCGTGTGCTGGGCTGGGCACGGCTGCTGCGAGCGGCACTCACCAGGATGCACCGGTGGGCGCCGGGCGGCAGGCAGGTGCGCACCAGCCGGGTGATGAAGTGGGCGGCCGAGGGGCTGTTGTGCCTGCTGACCCTGGAGGGCAGGGCGGCCACCGTGGCATAGTTCAGGTACAGGGGACAGCTGTCCGTGGGGTTGGGGTTGAGGGTGCCCAGGGCGGCCTGCCACAGCTGGAGGGGCGGGAGGGCGAGAGGCACAGGCGTCAAGCTTGGCGGGCACGGACGGAAGGGCCCTCCCCGAGGGCGTCCCTGCAGGCCCCCTGCAACCGCGTGCAGGCAGGAGGCCGTCGGGGCTCACTGGCCGGTGCGGCCGCCTTTGGTTCACACACTCAGCCCGGCTGCGCGGGGCTGGGCCGCCTTCCCCCGGGGCGGGGACGGGCCGGGGCCTCCACCGCCAGGCAGGTGGGCGGCGGCCAGGCGTTTCTGGGAGCCCGGGCCCGCCGGGCGCCGCTCCACGGCGGGCGCGGAGGCCCAGGGCAGGCCGGGCCCGGGCGGAGCGGGCGCGCGGCGGGGCCTGCGCGCCCCGGCCTGGGCCTCCGCGGCCGGCGCATGGCGGCGCGGCCCGCTCACCTCCTCGGTGACCCGGGGCTGCAGCTTCCCGCGGATGTGGCTCCAGGGCACGCGGCGCAGGTGGTGCAGCTGCCCGAGCAGCAGCAGGGGCCGGCTCTGCGGGTCCGCGTCCCCCGCGCTCGCCTGGAACTGCAGCCCCACGTTCGCCATCTTCCCGCGCCCGCCCGGCCCGCCCGGCCCGCCGCTCGCCCCGCCGCCCGCCGGGCCCGGGCTCGGCGCCGCCCCGGCCCGCCCGGCGCCGCGGGCCCCGCCTCCCCCGCCGCTGCGGGCCGCTCGCGAGAGTGCGCGGCCCGCCCGGGGCGCGAGGGGGCGCCGGCCGGAGGCCCTTCCGGGCTGGGCCGGGGCGCGGGCCGGGGCCCCAGGCCCGGGGAGGCGGGCTCGGGCCGGCGGTGCGCTTCCCTGCCAGGGGCAGAGGCCTCGGGGTGGAGGGTCCTGCGCCTGAGAGGGGACAGAGGCACTGCCTTGGGGTTGGGGTTGGGGAGGGCTCCTGTCCACGGAGGGTCACCGGTCCACAGCCTCGGCCAGCCGCCCCGCGGCCCCCAGTCCCATTCAGGGAGAGGGAGGGAGGGAGGGGGATGGCGCCCTGGCAGCCCCAGAGCCCCCAGGGGAAGGAAGGGGTCTGGGGGAGGGGGTGGAGGAAGGAGGTGACCCCCACCCCCGCCCGGCCCTCACTCCTGGTGGGGCTCCCATAGAGGGCCCCGGCGCTGCTTCAAAACACGAGGCTTACCCCATGCTACCCGCACCTGATTGTCCAAGGCCCAGCCAGCCCCGGCCGGTTCTGTGAGCCACTTGTGTCACTTTGAGCAGGATCTGCACCAGCAGCCTCAGGGCTCGGGCGGCCCAGCCAGGACCCTGCCGTGGCCCTGGGCACTCTCAGCCCACCTCTCGCTGCCCCCGGCCAGCTCTGCCGGCTGCCCCAGCACCCCAAAGGCAGGGCCGCCTGTTCTCCCTCCCCACCGCCCGCACCCTCCGGGAGCCGCAAAAACAGCTGTTGAATGAGCGGAGGGAATTTCCGACATAAAAGTCCGCGCTAATTGGCTCTTATTTTCTTCGAAAGATTTTTGCGGCTGAATGTTTTCACACATTCGTGAAGGGTACTGAGAGCGCCTAGGCAGATCCCTCACTTCTCCCTGTGTGCAAACACGAGGCAGAGGGGGGAGGCGGCGGGCATCCTCCCGATGAGGACCAGGCATGGCACAGCTCCCAGGGGAGAGTGCCCCGCAGAGCAGCGGCCGGGGCCCCCCGAACCAGTGTGGTTAGCGCAGAGGGCTGGGGGGACAGAGACAGATGGGCAGCGGCACGCTAGGCGTGGGGGAGCCGGATCCCGCAGTGTTGTGCGTGGGGAGTTGGAAGCTGTGGGCGGCGAGGTCGCTTGGAGACTTGAAGAACAGGCTGAGTAATGAACCCCAAAGGCCCGGGAAGGGTGGCCAGGGGTTCGGCGCGCCCAGCAGGAGCACGTGCCAGTCGGAAGCCAACCTCCGTGAGTCTGGGCTTCATCCACCCCTGCCCCGAAGAAATCCAAAGTCAACAACGCCCAGAGAACTGTTCCACTGCCGGGCCTGCCGGCTTCCTGGCGCGCACGGTGACGGGACAGATGGAACCCGCGCCAGACCGTGTTTGTGAAGGTCTCCGTGCAGGGCTTAGCGTGTATTTCACTGGGCACGAGAAATTCACCTCTATTTCATTTTCTTTGCAAACGAACGTTTACAATAAATGACCGGCTCTTCGATGAAACCCAAGACGACTTGAGGAAGGGGGGAGGCGTTTCTGGAGGACACGGGACGATCGAGGAAGTTTCGGGGTGCAGCTGACCGTCTAGGACACGTGTCTGGAGCCTTGTCAGGTCAGACAGCCCCTGGTGTCTACTCGTGCATTTGCAGTTAAACGTGCATCCACTCCAGCTTGGACTCCGCTGGGACACCCACAGGGGCCCCGGACCCCATTCTGCCTGACGCGAGAATGAGGCCCCGTGCTCCCTGGTGCTTCTATCGGACGTCCACCCCTCCTCTCCGTCATTCGATGCTTATCCAGGCTAAGTTCTGAGTAAGGGACTCCAGGTGTTGTCAGGGCATGCGCTGTGTGAGTGTGTGTGAGAGAGAGGGAGGGGGAGGGGGAAAGGGAGGGGCGGGGAGAGAGGGGGAAGGGGAGGGGGGGGAAGGGGAGAAGGAGGGGGAGGGGCGGGGGAGGCCGAGAGAGGATGAGGGCACTTTGGTTTGTGGGGAAACAAAATTCTAAATTTATTTGGGTGCGAGAAACTGTGGAAGCCATTCATCCACGTGGATTCTTCAAGAAGTCATAGAAAATGTATATTATGTCAAAACTATGCATGGATTTTGCATTTTTCATACCAGAAATAAATGCATCTTTTCATTCCATGTCCAAGTGTTGTAGGATAAAATTGATCAGGTTTGTGAGCTGGAAGGCCACGCCTTCACCACGCCCCGTGTGACCGCGTGCCTACCTGACCACACCTGTGCCCACCTGCCAATCAGGCTAATTAGCCACTCCCCTTTGGAAGTGGATTAAAGGCCCAGGACCCAGTGGGCCCGGCCCGTTTTCCTTCTGCCCTGGACCCGCTTGGCTGCCCCGCCCTTCGGGCCTCTGGTCCCACGCTGCCCGGCCTGTGCGCTCCCCCCTGGCTCCTGGTGCTCGGTGTGAATCCAGATGTCCCTGTCTCTTTTAGACAGGCCCTCGCCCCCATGTGCATCTCTCACTGAATGAAAAGCTTAAAACTGACCATGCTGCCTCGGTCACTTACGCCGGTATCCAGAATTCTCTGAGGCAAGAGCCCACAGGCTTATTGACATTGCGCATTTATTAATAAGCACCTGTGTGCATGTCTGTGTGGGAGGAGAGGCAGGGAACAAGCCCAGCCAGTCCCATAAAATCACGTGTCTGGGAGCAGACGGAGTCGCGAGGCTCCCCCAGATGAGGACCCGGCCTTTGAGTCGGGCCTTGAGGGATGGGGTCACGGGTGCCGGTCTGACTCCTGACCCCACCCCGCCAGGGAACAGTCCACAGAGGCCTGGCGTTTGAAGGACGTGGCCCTCTGGGTCGCCGCCCTGAGCTCAGATGACTGCACACACGGGTGGCAGAGCTCGGGGTGCGTTTGGGCACCCGCACGGCAGCCGTCGGGACCAACCTGCGGGGGGGGGGCACCTGCTGGCAATGATCCCCGCTCCCGAGCCCAGAGGACGCAGAGGCCAGCCCAGTTCCATCCAGAAACAGCTGGCCAGCAGCTGAGACCAAGGCTGGGACACTGGCTGGGCCTCCCTGAGCGCTGGACGTCCCAACCTTCCCTCACCATGTCCTGGGTTCCTGGACACCAGGGAGTGCCTGAGCTGAGCTCCGTGGCCCCCGACACGCCACCCACGTGCACCGAAGGTTCCCCCAAGGAAACGAAGAACTCATTGCCACAAAAAGCACACGTCTCCGGAAACCTTGGAAACGCATTAACTCATGCGGAAGTTGAGGCGCTGGCATCATGGACAGGTGGACACCCGTCACCCAGACTCCTGAGACGGCACTTCAAAACCTCTGTGGAGAAATGGGATTAAATGTGAATTCAGGGTGTAGCAGGGGAAGCCGCTGCCTGCAGTGCCGACATCCCATAAGGGCTCCGGTTCGAGTTCCCGCTGCTCCACTTCCGATCCAGCTCTCTGCTATGACCTGGGAAAGCAGTAGAAGATGCCCAAGTCCTTGGGCCCCTGCACCCATGTGGGAGGCCCGGAAGAAGCTCCTGGCTCCTGGCTTCGGATCAGCTCAGCTCTGGCCATTGCAGCCATTTGGGGAGTGAACCAGCGGATGGAAGACCTTTCTCTCTCTCTCCCTGCCTCTCCTCCTCTCTCTGTGTAACTCTGACTTTCAAATAAATAAATAAATACATCTTAAAAAACCGCAAGTTCACTTTGGTGCAAAATATTTTGAAACCCATGGGTATTGTTTCTGAAGACCCTTCCTATGCATGGAATTCAAGATTTTTTTTTGCACCAAAATAAACTTATCTTTTAATTCTGTTTTTCCATATTTTGAAGCACCTTAAGATACTGATACACACACCTACATGTGTGCATAGTTTTTGCATCATTTAAATGAAGTCGCACACACTTATCCCCAAATATCGGAGTTGTAGCTCTTCGCTAGTCCAGTTTCAATATCCTGACCATGCCACTGCCTAAAATACAGAAGGCACCGAAATTTCCTTATTTGTCCCCAGATGTCCCTCGTGGCACTACAGCCACAGTCCAAACAAGGGTCAGGCATTCCCCGGGGTTGTCCGCCTCTCTGCTCTCCCCCAATCGAGAACAATCGTGGCCATGTCTCCGGTGACACCGACCCGTCCCAGGGAGGCCTGGCACTGCACACGTGTGGCGTGTTCCCCAATGCGGCTCCGTGCCCCACCCCACCGGCCACAGTGGGCTCCTGGGGTTAAGTGGGGCCGGCCAGACCCCTCGTGGGAAACGTGCGCGTCTTCCATTGATGATGAGTGGAATTAGAAACGGATTCCACTTTATGATCCGAGGAGGGACGCTTGAGACCACATGCGAGCTGACTTCAGAACGCTTGTGGGAAAATGGAATTCAAAGTGCGAGTTGATTATGTCGGTGTAAAAGCAGTGGAAACCTTTGCTGTGTTTTCCTTCAGCACATACATTTTTCATGAGCTTTTTGAAGGCCCCTGGTATGCATGGTTTCAAATTTGCATCAAATTAACTTGTCTTTTAATTCCACTTTCCACAAAGCTTCTGAGGCTCCCGATAACCCTTTCCCCAATGTCTTCAGTGTGCAATGATGACTCTGCCCGAGCCCAGGGCGGGTGCCAGGTGGTCACTTTGTGCTGCCTCGCTACCTGGGGGCAGGGGGACTTCGGGCGCCGACCCTCCCCACCCCTGGTCCCCAGAACTGGACGCAGAACTCGTGGGGCCCAGTGCAAGATGCGTCTTATCCAGAGAGCACCGTGGGGGTGGACCAGACATGGGCGCACGAGACGCCCACGGCTGCCCCGTGAGCCTGGCTCAGGCCACCACCCCGCGGGCCCCCATCAGGCCAGTGGGAGCCTCCTCGGACTGGTTCGGGGGTCTTCCGAGGACGCTTGTCCTCTCTGGAATAAGAGGGTCCACAGGCTCACTCCGCTCCTTCTTGGCCTTAAATCTGGAAGCAGCCATTTCTCCGAGAAACGCTGGCCACCCGTGGGGGGTGGCTGGTGAGAACCCCAGCCCCACGCGCCCGGCACGCTGGTCCCCCCACACGAGTAGGAGTTGCTTCCCGATTCCTGCCAGGGAAACCCCACCGTGCAGGGTTCACGCTCACCTGCCCACCTTCCGCCTCCAGGTCAGCCCCTCCCCACCCGGGACGGTGGCTCCCATCACCGTCCCGTGGACCCTCCTGCACTGGCCCTGCCGCTGTCCCCCACAGCCTCTGCTGCTGAGATCACCCGACTGTTCAAGCGCGCCCCCCCCCCACGTATCCAAAGTGGGGCGGGGGTATCGATGGGAACCACATTTGGGTTCAGAGTAAAGGGTCCGCATTTTCACACACATAAGACATTTCTATCGGCCAAAAGCCACAGCTGTGAAAGCCAGCCTCAGCCAGGCCCCCGGTCTCCCCCGGTCCCTCCCCTCGGAACCACTTTTCATGAGCTTCTGGTTTATCTCTCCTGTCACTCCTGGGGACACAGGTCAGGCCCCGCATAGTCACGGGTCTTGCACGAAGGCTGCGGAGTGCGTGTGCTCTCCTTGGCGGCCTTGTCTGAAAAGCACGCATGTCATCTGTGCAGATCCGAGTTCTCCCTCCGTGTTGGGGGGCGGGGGGAGAAGGTGCTAATCAGGGTGGACTCGCTGTGGCATTTATTAACAGCTCCGCACTCCAGCCCACGAGGGGCTCCGGCAGGTGTCCGGCGGTGCGGCTTCCGTGGCAGTAACGCCCCTGCCCCCCAACGACTCCCCGTCTCGGGACTGCGTTTTATTTCCCTCTCAATGCCAGCTGTGGTTGTTCTCAAGGGCACACCGGGGGCCTGGGGAGTGGGAGTCGGCGGCACGGAGACCAGAGCAGCCCGCACCTGCTCCCCGCAAACAGCCCAAACGCACGCGTCGTGGGCACGTGGTGCTTTGGGCCAAGAAATCTCCTCTTGAGGAGTCTTCCCAGTGGGACCCTTTAAACAGCAGGTTTCCCTCCAGTGCCTGGACGATGAGTCAGTCTTCAAAAGCCTGAGTCACGCTTTTTATTTTTCTCCCAGAAGTGTCCCTATGCTCGTTATGTGGCCGTGATACTCGAATGCAGATCTTTTAAAAAGTAAACAAGACCGGGGCTGCTGCTGCTGAGGGCTCTGGCGGCTGAGCAGGGTAGGGAAGAACGAGGCAGAAACCGCTGGATTTGTTTTAAAAGAAAATGAGAAGGAAATTCAGTATTTTTTATTTTCACTAAATCTGGAAGGTTCCACGTTTCGGGCTGGTTCATAGTTAGGGATGGAAAGCACTGAAGTGCCCGGTCTTCCTTGTATTTCAGTGCAGGTTAAAACGCTGGATTTGAAATCAGATCGCCTCCCCGCTCTGTGATTTATAAAACCCGAGTGACATTGTAACCTAAACAGAGTAAGAAGTCTTACAGTCAAGTTCGTGGTTTTCCTAACGTCTCCATAAATCCACGAATACTTAAACATTTCTTATGAGAACCATAAAAAGACATTTACAGCCTTCTTCCTGACTCGTTAGGAACACACAGGCCACGTGCGGTGCAGCGGGCGGCTGACATCACACTCCTGTGCCTGGGACCAGAGTGCGGCTGCTCGCGTCTCCCAATACGCTGGGGACCCTTGGGGCGGCAGGCGCTTCGTTCCTGCCCAGGGAGGCACAGGAAGACCCGAGGGAAGAGGGGGCAGGGGGCAGCCGGCCGGGGCCGCCCCGCGTGGGCCTGTGCCACGGCTGGGGACGTGGCAGCCCCCCGTGGTGCAAAGACCCACGCTCAAGCCTCCTCCAGGCTGAAGTTCGGTGTAAATCTAATTATTAGCATGAACCGAAGGCACTGTCATTGTTTAACTCACCCGACCTTTTAAATGGATAACCAACCTTGAGGCTTAATTGGATTTAAAAAAAATCAATTTGGAGCCATTGCATAGTGTCGAAGTGAAGTGCTGCATTCTCAGGCAATTGTAAAACCAGTTTTGCTCAAGACTATTTTTTGTATTATTTACAAGTTTAAAATGACATTATCCATCTCAGCCAGCGTTTTCTGGACACGCGGACATGCACCGAGTCTGCCACTAAAGCACCATCCTCTTCTGTACGGCAGCAGGCTGGATCGGCGGCGGCAACCTCTTCACACAGTTACACACAAAACCCAGCGAGGGATGACACAGCCCCGCGCTCATCTTTGTAACAATAATAAGAAAAAAATCCCTTTTACCAAATCACATCTTGACCACTAAATCTTTCTCGAAGAAGGCCATTTAATTTTATGGAAAGAAATGAACAATTAAAATGGCATAAGCAGAAACCACGCTGGTCTGGCCATGAAGATGCTGGTGATCCCGTCCTGGGCCCGCCTGGCGACTGCCCTGGGACCTCGGCAAACCCCGGGGCAGGTCTCAGCCTGGCCCTCTGCGGAGGGGGAGGCTCGCCTTCCCTCTGTTCCCGCACCCCAGGTCGGCGCCCCAGCAAACAGGCCCCCGTGCCCGCCTCCAGGCTGCCGCTGGGAGACAGGCGGAGGTGCGTGCAAACCGGGGCCCTGGGCCTCCATCACAGAGCGGCGGGGGGTGGGCAGCGCTAATGGTGGAATCTGGATGATTAGCTGGAAGCAATTATAGAATTAGAGTTGAAAAACAGAAAATGCCAAGCCCAGTGGTCTGCTTTCTCGGAGCGCCGTTTCAACGTGTGCCGTGTTGCATGGCGCCTCGCTGAAATGGGCCTTTGTGGCCAGATTACGGAGCCCGAGTGACGGCCGCACAATGGTCCCCAGCACGCAGGACAGTCCAGGGAGCTAATTTGGACCATTGGACAAACTATTATTTTCTTTTGCCTCAATTGACCAGATAATTGTATACAAGTCTGCCATCTGGCACTGTGGACTGTCCCCTTGGGTGGCCACGGGCACACTGACGTGTCTGAGGTGGCACAGGGCCGACAGGAGGCACACGCGCCCACTCTCCAACCCCGAGTCCTCCATCAGAGCCACTCCCACGGGAGCCGAGGTCACCCCGACACCTCACTCCGCAGGGGCACGTCTCCCTGGGCTCCACAAAACACTGAACAACGTCAGGCAACAAGGTAGAGGGAACTCGGGGGAGGACCAGGGGTGCTCTGCAGACGGACACCCCAGCACTCAGCGCGTGCGGTGCCCACCGGGGCTGCCCAGCCAAATCCTGGGGCAAACACAACCTCAACCCCAGCTCATCCACCCGTCATTGATCAGCACAGCCCCGTCTTCCCCACACGGTCTGACCAGAAAGAGGGATCCGGATGGCCAGCGCCGAGGCCCACGGGGAAGGGTGTTATCCTCTTACATTCACACACACCAGGCGGGGCTGGCCCAGTGTCGCCGTGTCACCACGACAACGCAAACTGGGAAAACTCTACATGCCCAGCTCAAGCTCAGGGCTATGATCAGACTAGGGCCAACCCACATCTGGCCTGTTTTCCCACCGGCAAGGTGAGCATGCCAGGGCACCTCAGGGCTCTGCTGTGCCCAGGCCTCTGGGCCTCGGCAGTCCTTGTGGCTTCTCTGCCCAGTGGTGATGAGCCAGATCCTCCCTGCACACCCTGACAGGGCCAACTCAAGACTGGACTCAATTGGGAACACGACCCAAGAGGCTGCCACCACCAACCAGACTCACAACACGTGTGTTGAATTCTCAGGCGTGGCCCCCTCCACGCAGCCTGCACCAGGGTGGCACATCTGCTTCCTGTTATCAGCGTGGTCGGAATGTTCTTGAACCCCGTGGCAAACGTCCACCGTCTCTGAGAGAGGCTGAGGGGCGAGTTGGGCCAGTGTCATTTCCAGTGGTGAGCGTGGGCAGTGGTCATCTGTGCCTGCAGGTGACGGCCCCAGGAAGGGACAGCCAGCCAGGACTGGGCACCTGCCTGCCAACAGAGCAACTGCATCCCAGCCGAGGGCCACCGCTCCCGCGTCCGGGTCACCCAGCATCCACGGGGGACCGAGGCGCGTACACTGGAGCGGAGCTGTGTAACCGTCTTCGAGGCTTTGGGTGTAGCAGTCTCACGAGCCCGTGTGTACAGTGAGAGGGGGTGTGTAGCCTCTCTTGTCACCAGGAAGCAAACACCAGCCTCGAGGGGGATCCCCTTCTGCACCCTGGCAGAGGCTGGGTCGGCCCTCGACACCCAGAGCCCGCCCCTCACGCAGAACAGGAACCCGGGATTAAAATGAACACTAGGATTGCGGGACATTCTTTAATCTGCATGATTGCTTTATTGTACAAAAAGTTTCCAGTAACAGTAAATTAGTTTTTTAAAAAGGACAAAAAAAAGTCATTTTGGATAGAGGCGCTTCACTAATTGCTTTATTTAAGCATACAAGAAAAAAAATCTTATCTGACCAATTAGGTTGGAAGGGTTTTATTACCTTTAAGAAGCCATTAGCGGGAATAAAACACTGAAAGCACTTGTGTCAAAACAAATAAATAACGCTCTCTCAATTAGCAGAGAAAGCGGTGCATCGTTAAATTAGAGACTCACTGCTTCCCAGGCACGGCCCAGCCAGCACCCCCACCCCAAACCAGCAAGAGACAGCAGTTCCATCGCGATCTGGGGAAAGGTCAGGCGCTCCGGGGACCTGCGGGCAGCGCCACTGCACTGCAGCCACCTCAGGAGCCTGTCCAGGGGGCGCCGTGCCCAGGGGAGACTCGCCCGAGTGACGGGCACCTCCCCCGCCCAACAGGGACCTGGCAGCCACAGAGATGCGGTGGCCACGCGGGCTCACTCGGAGGGAAGCCACGACCTGGCTACCAAGGTCGGCTGCTCCTGACCTTTCCCCAGGCGCAGGCTCAGTAGCAACAAACAGGGGCTCGAGGGCCCAACAGGGCTCTGCGCAGCTCGGGGCCTGCTGGTCCCACCTTGGCTCGCCAGCCCCGCTGGCCACACAGCGGCCGGTGGGGGCCTCCACTGGCCCCGCGCTGCTTCCAGCAGACTGGGACCCCTGTGAGTTTCTCAGCACATCTGTCACACCACCCAAGTGGGTTGGGGAGGGGGAGACCCCCCATCTGCTGAAAATAAATAGAACCCATGGCGATCTTGTCCTAAAGGGCCACTTTCCCAGAAGGCCCTGAGACTCGGCGTCTCCCAAAGCTTGAAAGGTCATCCAGCGTGGCCGTGCCTGCCGGGCACCGGGCGTGCTGACCCTGGGGAACACCTCGGTCCTCTGGGGTTTGTCACCGCCCCACACTCGAGGCCGCACCGCGGTGCGTTTCCCTAACACGTGTCTGCCCGGGGGTGCCAGCCCGTTTCCTGAGTGGCCAGGGCCCCCCCTCCCCCAGGTCCTTCCCATTCCACGGCCAGCCGCATCAGCAGGAAGAAAACCAGGGGCTGCCTGGAGGCAGAGGCCCCTTGGGGAGCGGTGGCAAGGGAAGGCCTGGGGTTCAGCCCACACTCTCTCTGGACCCAACTCCTGGACACCACGCCAGCGTCCACACAGAAGGCATTGTATGCGGCTGGTCCAAATCAGATGTGACAGGTTAATGAGGTCGTGCTCTTCCTAAACTTTTTAAGAGAAGAGCCATCAAAAATGACACAAGGACCATCAAAACTGTCTGGTGTCCACTCAGACAAGGCCAAGATCACATTCCCCGTTATTCCACAGTCCCGGGAATGTTTTCAAGCACCATATTGATCATAGGCAGGTAAACAATAGTCTCACTTGGGCAACCTGATCCGCACCCCTAACCATGAGGGGTTTCCTACCCAAGATTCTCACAGTCCCTGGGAACAGGCCTGCTTCCTGGGCATTGCTAAGTGGCGGTGGAAGAGCCGATAAATCAAATCGCTGGTGGAATATTTTACTTTGAAATGGAGTGATGTTTGGTTAATAATTTGAGATCCACTAATCCTAAATGGGGTGACCCATTTAAAATGGCCTCTGTGTAAATTCACAGTTCATTAAGTGGAGTCTGGTTTGAACAGGTCATTATGTGGTTAGTGTGTAAGTAATGGGCTGAGCAAGGCCAGCTGGGGACGAGCAGGGGCCGCACTGGCTCAATCTGGTTGACTTTCCGCCACCGTCAAGCTTCCTTGCGAGTGAGCTTGGCTCCTGTCACCAACGTCTGCACGTAGGTGGTTCTGCCTAGCAACCCCTTTGGTTTACAGTAGAAAACACAGTGCAAAAATGTAAAATGAGGCATACTCTATTTACAATTAATTTAAACTTATGACGCTATTTGAACTGGCCCATCTAAATGTGTTAATTAACATCAATGATGGCTTTCTATTTTTCACACTTTGTTACTCTGATCATTAACAGTGATGGAAAAGCTAAATTAAGTTAATGGGGAACGGATTATAAATTCTTAAAGGACTTCTCAGTTTGTTGTCAACTGGAAAATATACAGAAAGATGAAGAGGCATTTTTGCCTCTACTCATAAATTTTTGGTACCAAATTTCTTAAAAACCACATGGCTTTAAAAAATTTTTTTCCAAAAATTATTTTAACATGATGCTGCTCAGACACAACTGCTAAAAAAAATAGCATATATACGTAATACTGAACAGCTCTGCAAGGCCCGCCAACACTCAACTCCTCTTTCAAAAAAAATATATATTATAACTGATCACAGATCAACACAGATCAACCTCTATTCTGCAACAGCATCCAAAGTCCTAAGCTCCTGACAGTGAAGGAGACACTGAGCAGGGCTGAGAGGGGCCTGGGGACAGGCAGGCTGCCCCTCCGCAGGGAGCCGGCAGCATGGCCAGTCCCCTCACACGTGGGAGATCCGTGTGTGCGGCACCATGGGAACCCAGCGCCACTTAGCGAGACTTCACACCGACGAGGACAACAATGAGGACGATGATGATGACAAATAATATTAAAATCACAAGCATCTTCCGATTCTTCTTTTGATACTGCTCTGCCTATGGGAAGAGGGGGTGGAGAAAGACAGTCATTCTCCCCAAGTCCAAATCAGTCTCCCCACTTCCACTGTGGGCCTCAGTTCTGGTGCACGGGCGTTCCCCCCACCCCACCCCGCACCCCAGGAGCTGAAGTGAACTCCAGTCACCAGCATGCGGGGGCTGTGGTTCTGGCGTTGATTTGCCTGGGTCGGGACCTGCTTCTGCCACCACCCACACACGGCCATGGCCCGCTCCTTCATTCAGGGCTTGCCGGCCAGCCCCGTTCCTCAACAGGTGCACACCTGACACCATGAAAGAGAACAGCTGGCTAAAGACCCCGTGGGCAGGAGGCATGGCACTCATGGAACCAGAGGGGCCCATTTTTTATCTCTCCCGAATCTAGAAACAAGAGAGCAATCGTCCTTGGAACTAAACACGGGCGAGGGTGCTCCGTGAATGTCATGTGCAGACTCCACCGGAGCTAAGTCCTCCCAGAGCTGGCGAGTACATGCAGAAGCCAGCGCGAGCTCCTCCCCTGCTTCACACTTCTTCCCCGACCACGGTCACAGGCTCTCCAAGGGAGTGCCACACTGACAGACGCAGAGGCCTGAGAGCGGGGAGCTGCCGTCTCCCTCTCGTCTCACGTCCAAGGTCCCCAGCCTCCCGACTGCTCACGCTCTCTGTAAGCCTCCCGGTCCATCTGGAAGAGCCCGTCACCCCGGAGAAGGGCGCGGGCTGGTCAGAGCACCCAGAGTCCTGCCTCCGGGGCAGCTCCCGAGGCGAGTGATGCCCAGGGCACCAGCGGGTGGGTGCTGACGGCCGCACGACGGCCGCGATGACACGCAGCTCGCCTGATCTCCTAACAGGCAGCGTGGAGCACTTGGGAAGTCAGCGCCAGACGACCCACTCTAAGACCTCTCGGGCCGCTTACAAAGTGAGCCTGGAACAAAGTCTGTGTGCCCACTAGGTTTGCTCTCTCTTGCAGAGAAAGCTTTTTTCTGTGTCTGTGTTCTATTACAAAATACGTTTCACTAGTTCTTATTTAAGAAGCTTCCAAACCAACGCACAACTCAGCAGCCCATAAAGACCCGGGCACTATAAAGCCAGACTGGAGTTAGCTTTCTCTTCTGATACACAGGGCTTGGCACCAGGTCCGACCTGCATGCTTCCCAGGCCTCTGCCGGGACAAGGCCATGCTGCTCCTGTGCTGGCCACAGGCTCGTCCCACCCACACGTGGCCAGAAGCACACTGACACCCAGGGGAGGACCTCCGGTCAACCTCCACGGCCAGAGATGGGGCCGAGTCTGTTACAGGAAGTGTCCGGTCTCAGAAAATACAGGAGTAGTTCACTACCCAGTAGTGCATTGGAAAAATGTCCATCAAGTGACAATACCACCGGGTCTCAAAGATACCAGGAAATAGACAGCAGTCATCATACTGCTTTTAAAGAAAACAGGTGCCCAATTAAACGTGGGAGCCTCTCAGCAGCTCATGCATATGTTTCTTGTGACTGAATACAAGATTTCTAAGATGACTTTCATTCATTTTGTTAAAAAGATATTAATAGTTGGCGCCATGGCTCACTTGGCTAATCCTCCACCTGCGGCGCCGGCACACTGGGTTCTAGTCCTGGTCGGGGCGCCGGATTCTGTCCCGGTTGCCTCTCTTCCAGGCCAGCTCTCTGCTGTGGCCCGGGAGTGCAGTGGAGGATGGCCCAGGTCCTTGGGCCCTGCACCCGCATGGGAGACCAGGATAAGAACCTGGCTCCTGGCTTCGGATCGGCACAGCACCAGCCGTGGCGGCCGTTTGGGGGGTGAACCAATGGAAGGAAGACCTTTCTCTCTGTCTCTCTCACTGTCTAACTCTGCCTGTCAAAAAAAATAAAATAATAATAAAAAATGTATTAACAAATATCCTGAAAGACATCCCCTAGCAGGCACCTTATTCGTGGAAGAGACCTATCTCTTCCCAAGGTGATCTTGGTTTGCTGTGGTAATCACAGGCAAAATCAGATTCTTCCCCTCTCCAGCATGACTGTCCACCAGCAGTGGTCACAAGAGAAGCCTGGGTCAGCACCGGCAGCTCCCTCCGCACACAGACCAGCGAGTGCCCCGTCAGCTTCCTGGGACGAAGGATGTTCTACAAGGAAGGAAGCCCCACACGCTCTGGAATTCTCAACAACTTCCAGGCCAGGCTGCGGCATGCCTGGAAACCTGAGCCACGGCGACGGTGCTTGTGCAGCACCACCGCCGGCGGCGACCGACGAGCGCGCCCCGACGGAGCCTCCAAGGCGCCAGCGGTCCCCGACCATCTCCCCACGGACACAGAGGGCGGTACCTTGTGCAGCTGCTTCAGGCCGTCTTCAGTTTTGATACAGGACTGCTCAACATTATAGTCAATTCTATCGAGCACTGTACCCTGGGGAACAAGTCAGTTACAGGCGATCAGCGGCCGCGACTGGGAAGCTGGAATTCAGAAATGAGAGGCGCAAACTACAGACATCACCCCCGCGGGCCACCGCGGGCAGCAGGTGCGCACGGCGGGCTCGGGGCCCGTCCTCGAGCGGCGAGGCACTCGACGGCAGTGACGTCCAGCTCATGAGAAAGGAATACTGGCACATTGTGGCATCTCTCGTGGACCTGGCCACTGTGGGGTCTGCCTCATTCAGATTCACTGTGGCTTTACAGAGCACGTGGCGCGGTGGGAACGTGGTGGCGCAGGCGCAGCGAGGGCCGGGCCGTGTGCCCCTTGCTGTTCAGAACACCGCTTTAACCCTCCCGGTCACCAGGAGGCCTGAAGTGGACGCTCATGTCTCTGAACGTGAACACGGGTCCACGTGGGTCAGACCAGAGAACAGTGAGTTCCAGTCCACCATCTCTAATGAAAAACATGCCCTAAAGGAGAATTTTAATTGTCTAATCTCTGGACTCCAGTAGGGACCCTGGGCTGTATGGATGAGCAGGGCTTCTACTGGCAACATGCTGGATCAGCAGAGCGCGCAGCAGCTCCGGGAGCGCAGAGTAATTAATGTAACTAGCTCTCCCACAGCTTGCGCACGCACCCTGCAGTGGGCCTCACAGAGACCAGCACCCAAATCCCCGCTGGCAAGATAATAAACGCCCTAATCGGGTTTTTACGGTGAACGACAATTTAATTCTCCTGGAGAGCTAGTGGTTCCAATCGCCATTACCCAATAACCTGCTAACATCGGGAGGAGAATCTTATAAATCAGAATTATTGCTGAGCTTGGTCAGAACCAACCAGGCCTCCCCAGTGAGGAGCTCACAGGAGCACCCTGGGGCGTGGGAGGAGAATATGAGAACCTCACTCCATTCTGTGTCTGAAAAGGACTTGTTAATATTTTTAAAGGGAACAACAGTAGCGTGTATATATATATACATATATATATACATACATATATACACACATACACACACACACACACACACACAAGGCAAATAAGTTCTAATTTTTCTCCTCACAGGATAAGAAAATAAACTTGGAGAAGGACCAGACACCGCAGCAGAAGCCCCATGGTGAGAGGTCGACTCACGCACCTGCTCTACAATCATGGCTCCCAGGTCCCTGAAGATCTCATTGAGGTCGGAAATGGACTGCACGATCTGGCGGATCTCTCGCTCCCTCTCCTCCACCATCAGCGTGTTCTGTTCCACCAGCACCAGCTGGTCGTCTGTGAAACCCTAGCAAAACACACACAGGGTGCGCAGGTCAGCTCCCTCTGTCCTCGGGAGAGCAACGGGGTACCAGTCTACACACAATTTAAAGAAGACGAATCCCAAAAATATCTCTAGAAAGCATGGAAACAATACAGAGCACTGATGTTTCCTTCCCAAGCAGCAAAGATCCAAGTCCCCCAAAGCAGCAGGTCCTAAACCACAGCGCGGTAGGGAGAGGCCCGTGCTGCAGCCACGGAGGCTCCGGCCCGGGCCCGCCGGGCTCCTCCCCACGAGGTGGGAGCACACTGCTTTCCTGACGGTCCTGGGAAGCGATCACGGGGCTTCCCTGTGACCCTCGGAAACCGAGAAATGGGATGGCTGTACTTGTGCCCGCTGCAGCGACCACTTGGTGGACACACAGGTCAGCCGCGTTGATCGTGTGCACTGCACACAAGTGAGGGGTCTGGGAAGGGAAGGGAAGAGGGCGGAGTGCAAAGGACCAGCGCCAGCTGTGCAGCCCCTTCACGTACCCGGTCGTAAAGAGCATTATCCTCGCCATCATCCATTAGTGGTACTGATGTATCAAAAAAATGCTGGGATCTTTCCTCTCGATTCTTCATGCCTATCATAGATAGGAATTCACTTTACTGGAATACGTAAACCATCCTGGTTACTGTTCCACCACTAAGAAGGTGAAATCTACAGTAAAACTCAACAAAGTGGAGACAGTCTTAGCAGCTTTAAAGACGCCTCTCTCCGATGGCAGCGCGGAGAGTGCAAGGGACAGAGCAGACGAAAGCATGCAAGCCTGGCAGTCACATGCGAAGGGGCCCGAGGCACGTGACGACCACAGCGAAACCACACCTGAGACTCCCCAAGTGTGGCAATATTTACTCCAACCGCTGTCTCAGTTTTCTTACAAAACAGATAGCAGCATTTCTCTGGAGGCGTCCCTAGTAAGAATTCCAAGTGGCCCTGATCACATTTTAGAAGTAGTAAAATTAAACACAAACACGCCAACTGTCAGAGGAAGACAGGACCGGTTCTGTCTGTCTTTCAAGTATGTGCGGGGACTCTCTGGACTCCGAGGCAATGACAAGTGCAGGTGAGAGGGTGATTAGGGCGAGGATACAGCCGGCACGTGCTTGCGCAGTGCTGAGATGCAAAGGTACCAAGGCGGAAGAGGTGGTGGCGCCGGCAGGTTTGTTCAAAGCCGCCCCGGGAAGGTGTTTTAGGCACTTTCAGGTACTTTGGTCGTTAGGCAAATACGTGGCTTTAGGTGATAACTGGTCTCTACCCATGTATGAGTAGCTCTCTCAAATCCCAACCTCTAGAAATCAACAGGTTTTTAAATGGACCACGTTTTCAACTTCTTCACGCTGTTCGCTGACACATGACTCACCACGGTGCCCTTGCCCAGCCACACCGTGTGGGAGCTGTGCCTTCACTCCGAGCCTGGCGTGAACATGCTCCTAGCTAAGAGGGGCTGCTGCAAACCACACCCCCCAGACCCCTCTGGGGCCCCAGTTGTGGCGCGGTGGGGTAAGCCACCACTGCGAAGTCAGCTTCCCATGTAAGCGCTAACTGGGAGTTCTGGCTGCTCCGCTTCAGATCCAGCTCCTTCCCAACGCGTCTGGGAAAGCAGCAGAGGATGGCCCAAGTGCTTGGGCCCATCAGCTAGACCCAGATGGAGCTCCTGGCTCCAGACTGGCCCAGCCTTGGCCATTGCAGCCCTCTGGGGAGCGACCCAGCAGATGGAAGGTCTCTCTGTCTTTCCCTCTCTCTGTAACTCAAGACTTTCAAGTAAAATAACCGAATCTTTAAAGAAGCTAACGAGCAAAGGCACAGGGCTAAATGGAGAAACAGTTGCAAAGGAAAAAAAAAAGTAGTTATCTTTTTACTGAAACTCACGTTTGAGGTAGCCGGACTGAGCGTGCCGGAAGCTAGTGGACAGCTCCCGCAGGGCCTGCGCCAGGGAGGCCACCACATTCCGAAGCAGCCGCTCCTCTTGCTCGGAGCAGGCCCTGCGGGCCCGGCTGGGCAGGGCCTGCACAGCGCGCTGGCATCTGTGGAAAAGCTGGGAGAACGGGTCCCAGGCTCAGGGCAAGCCGCAGAAGAGCCCCTCCACCACCCTGCCCCCACTCCCGAGTCCCAAGTGGGAAGGGAGCTGCTGCGTTGGTAACTGGGGTTTGATTGACGCAGACTGAAGCGGAGTCCACCCTCCTGTGTGTGTCCTGCACTGCGCACACAGCACCACCCACCCACTGCAAGCGCATACGCTCTGCCAGGAGGACCCCGTGCTGTTTCTGCTCCCCCTCTCAGAGGTGAGAGAGGGGGTACAGGAGAACCACACCACTGTGACCGTGCCACCCTTCCAGGGCTCCCCGCACAGTGCCACATCCCTTTCTCCAACCATTAAGCACCCAGGACATGTAAAGAAAAATTGTTAACGCTGGTCGTATTAAGCATTAGTCAAATGTAACATTTTATACAAAAATTTTCCAAGATACTGAACTTCCTTCTCAATCACAAGAACTCTATTTTAGCCTAAATTTTTCTAGTCTATGCTAGAAGTCATACACTTTAAAATGAAACGACTGAACCCAGCAATGTCTGAATTTAATTTTTATTTTCATTCCACTAAAGCATCCAAGATGGGACTCACAGCGCACTGCTCCCTGGAGGGCCTCAGGCCTCCTCTGAGAACCGGAGGTTGGGACGGGGGCTCCCAGCACAGTGAGCGTGGCAGCACCGTGTGGCTGCGGGGGCTCCTCGAAGCCCCCCGCCCGCCCCGCCCGGCCCTCACCTGCGTGATCTCCTGGGCGGTGATGTCAATGGCACGCTCCTCCGCGCTGCTGTCGTCCAGGGTGGGTCGGTTCAGGTGCTTGTCATGAAGGCTGGCTAGCTCCTTCATCTTCTGCTTGATCCGGCCAACATCGGACTGGATCTGGAGGGACAGTCCCCAGCACAACGGTCCGCTCTGAGACAAGCGGCCGCGCCCGGACCAGAGTGTGGTCTCGGCACAACTCACTGACGCGCAAGCAACCTGCAGCTCAAGTTACTAGAAAATCAAAACCACCCTTCCTTGCTGTGGAGTTTCTCCCTATAATTCAGGGAGTTACTATTGCTGAAACTGAAGTCAAAATCATTCACACACATACGGCTTTTTCTTGCAGTGTGTAAAACACACAAAGCCCAGAAGCTGAAGTATTTATAGGCACAAGCATGGAAGCAAGTGTAGCCAAATTAATCTTACGCAGATGTCATAGAACGCTATCCTGATTCTAGACATCCTAACTGTTTCCATCATTATGAGAGTGTCTCTGTTGTCCTGACCAGTAGATTTCTTAAACCATGTTGTCACAATTGAGACACCTTAAAATGTTGTCCTAG
Source organism: Sylvilagus bachmani (assembly GCA_015711505.1). NCBI lineage: Eukaryota > Metazoa > Chordata > Mammalia > Lagomorpha > Leporidae > Sylvilagus > Sylvilagus bachmani. The sequence continues at coordinate 108,412,685 of CM027394.1, read as the reverse complement.
TGGTCAGATATCAGGTATCTTTAAGTACATCGTTCCAAAAACTTATATATGAGACAGCATGAAACCCACATTCGACTTACTTCATCCACGCCATCCACCCATTTAGGAGGGGACCGTTTTGTCACGCCAATGGCTGCTTCTGGATCTAAGCTAATGCCTGACACCAGTGCCATACGGTCATCAGCAAGCTACAGAGACACAAAGGGGCATTTTAGAAGATACTTGAATTCAGTGTAGATCAACAAATTCTTAGTTGTTTTAAACGTCGCTCCCTAAAAAGACACAGAAATGGAGGAGCAAGTGCACCTGCCTGGGCTAGAAACTTGCTCAGATCCTGCTAGGATCTGGGACTGCTTTCCTGCACCAGTTCTCAATGTCCTTGGACATACCTGTGAGCATGAATTTGACTTGATCTGGCTATAGACATGTAATAAAAAGTCAACAAACGAGCCTTCAAGTAAAGACCTCTTAGCACCAGTCTCCACAGTCAACGTCATCAGAAACAGGTTAAAAAAAAAAGGCACCAGGCTATCAACAGAACCGATACAAAATGCTTAACAGCAGTAAGTTTACTGACACACACTTAGCTTATTTTAGAAACAGTGCTGGTCTAGTTATCTTAGTCTCAAGACCATTAACCAGGAGTTAAAACCTATGGACAAACTACCCAAAATGGTCAGTGAAATTATGCACCGTTTGGTAAAGGCGACCCTTAGACCCCCACGCAGCTTGACCGGCACTTCTTCCCACGGGCAACATCTCCCTGACTCGGCCAGGGCATCCGTAGCTCGTATTCATGCTGCCTGTACAACACAGGCTCGTTTAAGAACGGGAAGGCAGTCATGGGTCCGGCTCGGTTAAGCTGTTTTCCTGCCCGGAGGCAGTAACTCAGGTTGAAAAGATTTAAGGTGCCCTCCTAAGCTGAGAACTTTAAATGGCAGTTCCAAAAGATCCAAACAATGATCAAAACCACACGGAAAACAGTCCACAGCAGTCCTTCGCAGATGCTGAGTCGCACAGGGGAGCTGGGTGCAGAACTGTGTTTTGCTTTTCTTGTCCCTTCCCTGCGTTTATTTAAATTTCTCCCCTCATTCATTCAGTGAACACTTGTTTGCTTCTCTAATAATAAAGGAACAAGACAAATTAAATTTCCACAGAGGAAAGGAGGGAAAAACCACAGAAGGGAAAATCACGATTAAAGGGACTAAAGTAATAGCTCTAAATCCCAAAGAGAGATCGCAGCAAAATTCCTAAAAGCAAATTGGTGTCTTCACCGACGCCCCAGCGTGGTTCTCCTGCACCGGGCTGGGGGCACTCCCTGGGCACATCTCCCAGGGCAGCCTTGGGGCAGGACAGGCCCCACAACTGCCTCCAGGGCGCCTGGGAGCCATTTCCGGTCTCAAAAAACGGTGTGTCATCCAAACGCACACGGTCTGGGGCTCCAAGCCCCTCAAGTGGTGATTCTCCACTGCCACCACCTTTTGTTTGCTTTCCAGAGGAACTGTGCATTCTTCTTATTATTTTAATCCTCACAAAAGCTAGGTGAGCTAGGGACTATTACTGCAATCTATAAATACGGAAATTGAAACTCAGAAAAGTGAAGTAGCTTGCCCAAGGCCACGGAGCCATCACGAATCAGATTAAAGCCTGGGTGGGCTGACTGCGGAGGCCCCTTTCCCTGGTGAGCTGCTGATCACCGGGGCAGACCCGTGAGATAGAACTGCAATTTGCTAAGAAAATGAATCAGGACAAGCAGCCATCAGATTAAAATAACAGCAGCAAAACAGGGCTTTGATTCACTCCCCACCAATGGCACCAGCGACAACATAGGAGACCTCATAGGAGCACGTAGCAACAGTAAAGCCGTCTCCCTTAGGAACCACAGGGAGACAGCCTATGTACCAGGCACCCCACAGAGCAGGCAGAGGGTATCTGCCCCAACCCAGACAGTTTACTCCTCGACAGCCCTACCCCAGTCACCAGAAGGCACACAACTTTGTGGGGGAGGCTGAGGCAGGGGGATACCCCTCACCCACAACCCGCTCCCACCACCCAGCTGGAAGTCCAACCAACAGGTGCTGGGCAGAGGCTTGGACTCACAACCCCAGCTGCTTCGCAAGGCGAGAGCTAACACTGCTAAGGCACCTCTTCGTGTGTCGGAAAAATTTCACTGTGTCAGTTTATTGTCTAATCTGCCATATTTTATTATTACACCCTATTTTATTGAGTAATAATGATTTGTTTTATCTACAGCAATTTTATGTTTCTAAACTCATGTGCAAAATAGCTTGTACTGTTCTTACTATTTACAAATACACCTAAGAAAGATTCACCAGAGATGATAGCTCCCTATCTAAATTTACCGGTGTTGTCATTAGCATGCTTTCTCTGATAAACCACATTTGAAAAGTCAGCTGAAATGGAAGCAACTCTTTTTAAACAGCACCTGATTTCACATAATAGATGTCTTCCCAAGAAATGTGGTGTAAGTCAAAACTGGAACAAACATGCCCTGTAAGCGCACCGAGGAAGCCTGCTCATTGAGAGGCCAGCCTGCTCAGCTGTTGCTACCCTTCCCACACACTGGACCTGGATCACCTAGGAGGGAACAGCTGCTCCGGGACCTGGACTACACGGTGAGTAGCAGCCATAGCTGGCTTATCATGACAAAGAGCCGCTGCCCTGCTGAGAAGGCATGTGGCACCTCTTTCCGGGCAGGGATCTGCAGTGACCAGTGTGCACTATGGACTGTACCCATGCACTGTGTACCATGAACTCCACTGCATGAATCTGGAATGCGATTACCATATGGACTCTGCATCTTATTACTGGGTTTACAACATGCACCATAGCATGTATCATGCATCTTCTCCATGGATTTATAATGGTATCACGGCATGCATGGAACTGTAATGTTATGGTGTGTACTGTGGGTTTTGTCACATGGATCTGTGATGTTATCATGGAACTATCAGAGCACGGATTTGCAGCGGGTATCACAATATGTACTATGAAAGAGAAGACAGTTTTGGGAAAACGTAACTGAAGATAAATACCAACAATCTGAAATGGGAACAGATATGAACATGCAAATACAGGTAAGCGCACGCGATCACCTGCCCCACCTCAGAGCTCGCATGCCCGTGACCGGCTGCCCTGCGTCCTGAAGGCCCCTGTGTGCAGCAGCTCTTGCTGCCAACCTGCCCCACGCAGATAAACTGCCAGGCTCTGAATCTCTCTGCGTATCCTTGCCTACTTCAACTCAATCCCCCTTCAAAATAATATGAAGTTACATATTCAAGCTTTTCTTAAAGAAATTTATGCTTTGAGGTTTCTAATCTCTGCTCCGTAGTTCTGCCCCAGAGGAACTATCTGGATGCCCTCCCTAACACGATGCAGACAAGCACATGGACGCCGACTGCAGCGCACGCCCACGGCCTTGTCCACAGGCTCAGTAAGTTAGCTTTTGCCCTTGGTCCACTTTAGGCATCGGCATTTGTCCTTTACAGAGCACCACACAGTAGGGACAAGTTCTTGATCTATGAAAGGAGTAAACATATACACACACTCATAAATCTCACCGTGCCAACCACACAGCCTTCCCACTCAGAAAACTCTGTCTTGGGACATTATGGTGTAGCAGGCAGAGTCACCCCTGCGATGCATATGGGCCTCGGTTTGTGTCCTAGCTGCTCCACTTCTGCTCCTTGCTAATGGTCTGGGAAAAGCAGTGGAAGACGGCCCAAGTGCTTGGGAACCTACCACCCACGTGGGAGACCCAGATGAAGCCCTGGTTCCTGGCTTCCGTCTGGCCCAGTGCTGGCCATCGTGGCCATATGGGGAGTAAACCAGCAGATGGAAGCTCGCTCTGTGTGTGTGTGTGTCTGTCTGTCTCTCTGAAGTTCTGACTTTCAGATAAATAAATAAATCTTAAAAAAAAAAAACAACTCTGCTTTAGTGTTCCATACAACTAAGGAAAGAGCAAACTTGTGGGCAGACTGTACGGGGGGGACCTGTAGGATGAAGTCGGACCACACACAGCACACGGTACAAAAGGCTCAAAGACTGTGCTAACAACCAGGCTTAAGGAATCGTCGGGTTCTTGGAAGAGTGACTAAGTGTGTGGGTACCAGGCAGTTGGGGATGTTAACACCACATTTTTTTAACCCGTGATAATTTAAAATAATGTTTACCTCTCCTGGTGATTATGTGTTTAAAAGCAATTTTCCAACTGTACAAAAACACAGAAATAAAAAAATTGAGAAGCATACTACTCTGGTAGAAGTGTTGCTGCTAGTTTACTGCTCTTCCTTTATCTCCACGCAGACCCCTAGGAAAAACAGGCGCAGACCCTCTGCCCTGTAAGCTGCACTGAGCACTTCAGCAGGTGCACCTCTCTCGGCGCCAACAGCCGCGCACAGAGGAAGGCTGCTCCCTGTGTGCCCCTCACAGACACGCGGTGCTCAGTGGGCTGTGTCCCAGCCCAGCCTGGCTCTCCCCGACAGTGTCTAGGGACCTGACACTGACATCTTGTAACGTGCTAGCAGTTCCTATCTGAATGGAAAAGAAACAACTTAGGAGCTTGCCTTGCCACAGGCAGGGAATGAATGGTGGACGGCTTCCCCCAGGGACACCTGCTGAGACGGAGAGGGAGCGGCAAACCAGGGCACTCAGGTCGGACTGCGCAGGAAGCCTGGGGGTGAGCAGAAGCAGCCACCAGCCCGGGGTGTCTGCTCCCACACAACCCCTGCGGGGGCTGGGAGGCCCTTCACTGCTCCCGGCAATAGCAGTGTGAAGCCCTGGACTCCCACGCCTCCTGCACCCCGGCCCCTAGCCCAGCATCTGGCTCTCCCCAGTAATGAGCACAGGGTTATCAGCTGAGCGAGCCCACCGTGGACGGGCGGATGGATGCGGTTAACAGCATCCACGTCAGGTACAATTCTGGAAGGCGCGTCATGAAACATACAGTGGTGCCAGACAAGGGAGACCAGGGCGAGTGAGGCTTGTGTGCGGGACAGGGCGCTCCACCCAGGTCTCCCGCCACAGGACAGGAGGGCGCGAGGTGTCAGAACAGCGAGCTCAGCCAGCGCGTCCCACTCTGGGACTTGCTGCCCGGAGACATCGCGGAGGCCTCGCGGCGGGCTTGGCCGGCAGACCCCGAGTGACTTGGACCTCATACACCTCGCCAGCCTCGTTCAACCCGAGCGACCTCAACGGTTTGCTCTTTGCCCCGACCCTGTACCTCCTTTGGGCGGGTATAAGTAAGTATGGAGCAGCATCTGCTCAACCTCACGGCTGTCCCGAGACCTCCTGCCCCCAGGCCTCCAGCGCTGCCTTTGAGAGTGGTCAGCAACTCCGCCCAAGCGTGTGAGCAGACGTGACCTCATCCCTGCAGGGCCCAGGCCGGGGCTGGCGGGGAGGTCCCTAACCAGGAGTGGCCCTCACACCCAACTCCACGAGCTGGCAGCGGAGGGTCTGCTCTTCAATACACGCGGTTTCTCATTGACAAAATAAACACACGTCATTCTTCAAAAGGGGTGCGTGCGTGCATGTGTGCCTGTGCGTGTGTGCCTGTGTGTGTGTGCATGCGTGCGGGTGTGCGTGCGTGCCTGTGCGTGTGTGCATGCGTGCGTGTGTGTGTGCATGTGTGTGTGCGTGTGTTCGTGCGTGCGTGTGTGCCTGTGCATGTGTGCGTGTGTGTGTTCGTGCGTGCGGGTGTGTGTGCGTGTGTGCCTGTGCGTGTGTGCGTGTGGGTGTGCGTGCGTGCGGGTGTGCCTGTGTCTGTGCGTGTACAAGAAAAGGCCTGTGGTGGAAAGAAGTCCCCTCCACTCCTTGTTCTTCTCGACAGGATCACTGTTAAGTTTCTTGTGTATCTTTTCAGAATTTTTCAACACAAAAAAAACACAAATGTGAGTTATTTGCCTTAAAAAAAAAAGAATGGAATTATATTATCCATGAAGGAACTTCAAAAAGTTTGTGGGAAAATGTAATTAAAAGATTTTACTGTGGTGCAGAAAAAAACCTGAAATCCATGCATAGTTTCTTTTCAAATGCATGGATTCCAAAAACAATTTTTGTACCAAAATTAAAATACCTTTTAATTTTATGTTGCATGGCCCTTTTGAAATCCCACTACCTGTCCACGGACCACGTGTCCGGAAGCTTACGCTGTTGCAGTCTACAGCCAGTGACTGAGCTGTTATAGTTGAGATTTAATCAATTCCCAATATCTATTACCAACTAGTTCAGGTCTGCAAGACTTACAGAGCGATCTCAGTCTGCTAGCCAGGACACCACTCATTTTCAACGTGGTGGTCCTAATTTCATCTTCTGACCATACTCCCTATTTGGGGTAATTTCACACCAAAAAAGCAAAGACAGACACTCATCCTAAGCACTCTTTTGAAGGCCTGCCCTCGGGAAAACCAGTCAGTCTTCCGTCTGCATCGCTGAGGCAGCCAGGCACACAAGGCTGACATCAGCAGCGCAGGCTCCTGTCCCCTCCACCGGGCGCAGCTCCACGAGGACGCCCTCTGCACGTCCACAGACAGAAAGCCCAGACGCAGGCTGCCAGGACGCGCACGAGGGGCCCCACTGCCGCCAGCGGCTGCGTCCACAGCGCCGGGGCTCCAGCCCCTGCTCAACAGACTCAGCCTGAAACTCCACCTGGTTTCCGTCAAGGAAGCAGTCACCCTGCGCTGCTCCTGAGTGAGGCAGAGAACGCTCCCACGGCGCTTTCCAAACCACCAGTCCACACGTGTGAAACCCACTAAACAAGGCCAGCATCCCACTGTTCAACACGATTAGGCAGTAACCAAAACAAATACTAAGTTGGTAGCATGGCACGTGTATGTGACCAGCAGCTTCAGGAAAAACAGCATTTTATAAACTAAAATCGCCTAACATAGAAAAATCTTCAAAACACAATACCTCATCCAGCTCCTGCAGGGGTGTGTCGGCCACCAGCCCCATCCAGTCAGGGACAGCAAACGGGACGCATGGGGACAGACAGACAGACAAGACAGGGTCAGTTGAGAAAACACAGATTTTAGATAACTCTAAGTTCAATAAATATCAAGTTGTACTAACCAAGGCATTTACAAATGTCCCTTTCTGATTCTTCCTTTAAAAAAAAAAACTACATCAATATGTTCTTATTTTTATTTACTGTGGTGGTTGTTTTGGTAAATGAGATAGGAAACAACCCATAAACAGTAGTAAAATTAAGACACACTGGAAACAAAACACAAATATACTAAATGTATTTCACTATATATTTTACTTTATATATTTCACTAAAATCTACTTAATGACTTGTTTCACAAATATCAAATAGCATACACAATAACACATTCTAAATGTCCCTTAGGAAAATGAAATAAGAGAGCGAAGCTGAAATGTAATTTTACCATGTCAAATAAATGCACGTTTTAGCAGGTAAACAAGCCCTGCGAGCGCCACAAAATTTAAAAACGAACCAGCTGGAAATCCTGCCTATGGCTGTTCTCAGATAACATCGGAGTGACCACACTACGTAAGGTTGCTGCACATTCGCCGCGGCACACGCGGCTTCATCCCATCTGTGGTAACAGAACAGCAGAGCCGGGAAACCACTCTTTCCGGGGGAGAGAGACAGGTGGTCAAATAAAGGAAACCCCCTACTACGTGCTTGGCGTGTACTGTCCCTCGTCCGGAGAACCCCCACAAAGCCACTGTGAAAGCAGGTGCACGCACCACAACAGGTGAGGGGGTGGGAAAGGGCACCAGAGAGTTACGTTCAGGTTTAAAAAACCAAAGATTCTTTTTCAGATCCACACAACTCTACCTTCTGCACATTTACTAATGACAGATAATCTAAACAACGAAGTCCTTTTTTGGCAGTATTGATCACTGAAATAATTAGTGGCGAATTTCAGTAATCAACCGTGTTGATTTTTTAACGTTTAGCAGTAAATTTAGAAAACAGAAAAATAACTTATTTAAAAGTTCATAGAGCAAAATGCAGCTAGTCTATCAGTGCCAAAGCATTACTAGACAAGGAGAGAGCAGCAGATGCACTCAGAAGCGCTCTCCCCAACAGTGCAGCAGGTAACGCGGCGAGAGCGCCCTCCTCACTCCTTCCAGCAGCCAAGTGGGAGCGAGCGGCTGTTTTCACACACACGCGTGACCTAGCACTGTGAGATGAATGAGACCATGGCGTCCAGTGGAAATCTAAACACCTTCTACTTTGAAAGAAAAAATGCCTTTCTTTTTCAAAAGGTTAACGTTTCCAGCAATGGGGCACTAACATCTGTAATCAGTAAAACGAGACCCGAGGCAAACCCCTAACTTCGTCTGCTTCTTCTCAGGCTCCTTGGCACTGAATCTAAACAAAGTGACGACGAGCCCCAAGCCCTGGGCAGCTCGGCTTGTGCGGGTCCTGTCTTCCAGGGCTTTCCCCCACACACCCCCTGCTCCTCGGATTTGCACGGTTATCAGCTGAGAAGAGGTAAAAACCGGAATCAGAGATTCTAGGACTAGAAACAACTGCTCTTACAAATAAGAAAACTAAGGCTGCAAAATGTGTCAAAGCACGCTGCCCGCAGCCCCAGGGACGCGCCTGGGGAGGACGGGGAGACCCAGGCGCGGGCCCCCACCTCACCCCCACTCCCCTAACTTCACGCACAGCTCAGGGACTCCTCGCGACAGGCAGCCGCTACCACACCACGTCAGGAATTAATTCAAAGGTCATCTTTTCCAAGAAACCCCCCTCCCAACTTTGCTACTTAAAAATACAAAATTTTCAAAATTCCCCTTGCCACCAAATGGCCAGGAAATTCAGTCAAGACCAAAGCACAGCCAAATGAAAACACGTTACTACACACCATCACCCTCTCTTTATCGTGTCCAAATCTAGGCTTCTGACCTGCCCATGGCTCACAACCAAGCAAACACCGAGCGCTCCGAGGAGCACGGAATTCACAGCCCACAGGACTTTCTACACAAAACTGACGAAGTAAGTGGAAACCCAGCTGTGTTTACTCAGGAAGTCTGGAAAGGCAGCGCAGGACGAGCTGGAAACTCAGGCCCTCGCTATAGTGATATTTACTTTATTCCCCTCGCTGCCAAAATCCAAGTCTGCTTCATTTTTATCCAACAAAGCACCCTCTTCTCCAGCAAGCCGCACTGCGCAAACGGAATCTGTAAAAGCAGAAAAGCTAATAGATCTAAAGAGAAATACACAGTGATTTCATACTTGGATTCTAAGGAGAGGACTAATTTTCCAACCAACTCAGCCTAGGCTGCAACGCGGACCCTTCGAGGCACCAGTTAGAGCAGACTATGTATGGTCATGAGGAGAGAGAAGGGAAGATGGAAGCCCGCTGCAGGGGGGAGGATGCTGTCAACGACAGGGCCTTCCGCCTCCCAGGTGCTCCGCAGCGCAAGTCCTGGAAAACACGGCCAGCCGGTGAGCTGGGGGACCCTGGAGCAGCCCCGACTCCTCTCCAGCTGTCTTCCTTATCTGTGCCACGAGAAAAACAGCCACCAGCTCCTGGCCCGGCCCTGTCAGGACTCCACGGGGGCACACACGGAAAGAGCCCACCCCATGCCAGACACGGGCAAGCGCTCAATGACTCTCAGCTAGTACCGCAGTGCAGAAGAAAGGAAGTAGAGTTAAGTCCCGGTTTATTTTCCCCCGAAGTTCACATTTTTATTAAAAAATGATGTGCTGGCTTCAAACTAATCCAAGAGCCATTAACTGTGGCTCCCACGTAGAGAGGACGCTTTATTTTAAAGCAGAGTGCAGATCGGGCGGTAAACACCAGCCAAGCAGCTCCACTGGGGAGCAAGGGAACCAGAGCCGTCACAGGGCATCTCCGATCAGAGCAGCAACTCAGCGTCTCCTTTCACTCAAGACTGCATCACTTCTGAACCAGTGCTGCACTCCATCAACCCACTTCCGCTCCCCCTGGGACGGCCTGGCTGCTGGAGTCACTTCTGCACAGGGCTGACTTCCAGGCCTGGGGGACCCCTCGGGATCCCTCCTTTGCAAATCAAAGCTCAGGCCCTGCGCTTTGGTCAGGAGCAGCGAATGTTTTAAAGCAAAACTTGAGAAAGCACTGCTGAACTCTGAACTGACAGGGCGCCTAGACTTTACCAAAGAGACCCGCAGCTCGCCTGCCGGCAGGCAGCCACACTGGGAATGGCCCCACGGCCCCAGGCTTGCACCCCAGTCTTTCCTGCGGCAACAGAGGGAAGGGCCAAAACCGAGGTCAAACCCCAACGACCTGCACTTTGCTGAGTCCAACATCAAACTCTTGTCTTTGAAAACAACAACAACAAAGACATTACTAACATGAGCACAAACAAGTAAGCAGAATTGCGGCCAGTTCTAGCTGTGAAAGCTTAAAGAGATTTAAAAAAAAAATTAGACATCATTCATAGGAAAGAGGTCGCACGGGGCTGCGGGCCCTGGAAACGGGACGGCAGCCGGGCAGGGGCAGCAGCGCTTCCTGAGTGGGAGGTCCTGGGGCAGAACAGCACAGCCAGGCCTGGGGGACACAGGGACGCTGCCGCCTCTTCCTGGCCCCGACCCCGGGGGAGGGCGGTGTGCGGGGCTCCTCAAGGCCGGGCCAAGTGACCGCGGGGTCCCTCAGGCCGGGGCTGCCTGCTCTTCCGCCGGGAGGCCTTGAATGTGTTTACTACACACTAACCCTCATCACTCACATTAAGAAAAAGATACGGGTCTTCATTGTTTGAATGGCAATGGCTGTAGGGCTGTTTTGTGCTGAGATGTTTGATAAACACACACGCCACTTTTCAGCCAATTTTTGCAGTGTTTTCCTCAAATAAGGATGTGAAATTTCAGGAATTTTCCAATTATTTTAGGTGTGATTTCTTTTTAGCTGTGTATAGCAAATACACGAAAATCAATTTTCTACAGCTTTTTTTTCTAATTGGGAATTTAAAATTTCAAGTTATGAGTTAAATTCTCAAGTTTAGTTACTGCCTTGTTAATTACCTAAGTTAGCATGTATGTTTACAAATTGTGCTGTTTTACTATGACAAAATATAAATTTTTATGATTTTCCAAACACACAGAAAAAGCATGTAAAATGATATAATGTCCCAGTGATAGTTATCACTAGGCTTAAGAATTAGGAATATCGTGCTTCATTTGCCTCTTTCATTGGAGGGGGGTTAAGTGCTTAAAATAAGTAACAGATTTCTTGCGAATACAACACCAAGCATTTCAGTGCCATCGCTAGTAAAACCCACCAATGTAATCAATTGCAATTAGTCTGACTGATGCATTATCGCCTGACAGCGGCTCTACATTCCAGCTGGAGGTGTCACTCTGTTTCATCTGCGGCGTGGCCTCCTCTGAGAACCGCTCAGTCCGCAGCTCCACAGCTGAGAGCCTCCCTCCTCCGCAGTGTGCAGCTGCCGGACTGCGGAGAGCCGAGCCGGCCTACCCTGCGCTCGCGCTGTGGGATTTCTCTTCTTGGTGCGCGTGCACAGAAGGGTTTCTGCAGGAAGCCGCCGCAGGCTCCCGGGGCGCGGGGATCTGGGGATGCGGTGCCTCGGGGCGCACAATTAAAATATTAAAACACGCAAATGCGCCCGCTAGTTTACTTCTAAAAACCGGGCACGCTAACGCCGCAGGCTGCAGACCGCCTTTTTGAAACCTGGGCTGTGGTCGGCGGCCCGACGGCTTCAGTCACCCAGGCAGGCTTGGAACACACTGCGGGGCACGCGGCGCGTCCCAGCGGCTGCGCGCAGCGCCCGCACGCGGGCTCTTGGCCGACCCTCGGGGTCTCCAAGAACCCACGCAGGCTCGGGCCGCGCTTCCCGGTGCAGCGGTCCCGGCCGTGCACGCGGCTGCGCGGGGCCCAGACCGCTCCGCCGGGTTATGCAGACACGCAGCTTAACTACGCGCCCACGCAATCCTTTCTAACCCGCCTCCGACTCACGGCGCGGCCCGCCTACACCGCGCCTCGGCTCTGAATCCGCGGGCTGCGGGGCCTCGCGAAGCCCACGGCGCGTGTTCCTCACGTGGCCTCCACGCCTCGGCCCGGGCTGGCGCGGGAGGTGCGAACACAGCCCCGCCGCGGGCCTCCTTCCGACGTGCGGGGAGACACGCGAGGCCTCCGGCCAGGCCCGCGGGCACCGGCTGCGTGCGGGCGCCTCCCGCCGACAGCCACGCACGGCGAGCCCTGGGGAGCGGGGAAGCCCGCACGCAGCCCGGCCACAGCGAGGAGCCGCGGGCCTTGGGGGGCCGGTCGTCCCCTCGCGCCCGCACGCTCACGCACACGGACCTCCCGAGGCGGGAAGCCCCGTCCGCGCGCGCCCGGCCGTCGGGCGGGGGCGGGGCCCGCGGCGGCGACGCCCCCTGGGCGGGCCGGGGCCGCTCGGGACTGGTCGGCGCGGCTGACAGACAGCGAGACGGACAGAGACAGACAGGCGGGCGGGCGGGCGCGGGGGCGCGCGGCGCGCGTGCCCGGGAGACTCACCGCAGCAATGCTACGTGAATGCAGAGGGCTGGAGGTGGTGTGACTACTCACTTGCTCGGCTAACAGCTGCCGGTTTTGGATGGAATTATTCCGCAACAACAAGAAAGCGTCGGTTAAACGCCTGGTGGCCATGGCGCACCTGCGGGACCCCGCTCAGGGCCCCCCGCCCACCTCCAGGCCCTCTCTGGGCCAGGCCGCAGGCCTCCAGCCAACGAGGCGCGAAGACCCCTCCCCAGATAGCCGCCGTGGCTTGCCAATTGTCTGCCTCCCCCTCCCCAAGCCCTGGCTTCGATCTCCAAGCACTGGAATCCCCCCAATCCTCGCCTGGCCTGCCGCCGTCCCTGAGACCCCCACCCCAATCCAACCCCGGATCTACAAGCGCCTAACTCGCCAATCCGGCTCGGGACTGGCAGCACCTGGAGCCCCCTGCCTCCCTCGACTCCCTGAGACCCCGAGACCCCCGACGGCCTCTGACCCCCGGGCTGGCCCTGGCCGCGCGCTCGGGCGTCTAGGCCGCGCCCCGGGGCCGGGCCCTGCCTCGCCGTCCCCGCCAGAGGCCCGGCCTCGGGCCTCCTCGGCCAACCCCAGGCCTCGGCCGCACAGCGCCTGCAGCTCCCTTCTCGGCCCGCGCTGAGCCTCTGCGGCTCGGCCGACCTCCTGACCCGCTGCCCCGCCGCCAGCAGGCCGCCGGCCCCTCACTCCTCTCCTGCAGCTCCCTCCACCCCCGGCTCTGCCTGCGAGCTCAGCCCCGGGCCGCTTCCGCGCCGTGGTCCCGGCTCCGGCGTCCCCCCCGGCCCTCTTCCTGTCCGTCCCTCGCGAGTGCCCCCCTGCGACGCTCGCGAGCCTTGCTCGCAACGTTCCGGGCGCGGGAGCTGCCTGCCCACACCGGGCGCGGGCGCGCTCCGCCCTCTCCCGGGGCACGGCCGGGGCGCCCCGAGTTGCCGGCCCCCGCGGGGCTCAGGCCCTGGCAGCGGGCCCGGGGGGCAGCGCTCAGCGCGGGGAGCGTGGCCCCCGAGCTGCCCGCCGCGGCGCACAGCCGTGGCCCCGCGCTGGCGAGCGCAAGGTGCTGGGCAGGCGAGCCTGGGCACCGGCAGAGCACAGCCGCGCGGCGCGGGAGGCGCGGGCGCGGGAGGCGGCGGCGCGGGCTCTGCAGGCCGAGCACGCGCCGCTGCGGGCGGCGGCTCGCGCTCGCGCTGTTCTGTTCTGGAGGGCTTTTTTTTCCAACTCTGAAAAAGCAAAAAAAAAAAAAAAAAAAAAAAAAAGATGTATCTGAAAAACAACCAGGAGAGGGGGAAAAAAAAAGGAAAAAATTGTGAAGCGAGAGCTCCGGGCGCACAGGTCGCCTGGGCGGCGCCGCCGGCGGCAGGCGGGGGTCGCGGGGGTCGCCCGCGCTCCCCAGCCGCCGCGCTCCGTAGGGGCCACTGCGGGGTTGCGGGATCTCAAGGGGGAGAGTCACCCGAAAACTCGGGCACCCACCGCCCCCCGAGCACCGCTGTGTGCGCCGAGTGGACCTCGGCCCCGGCCCCGCGCCCCCGGCCCGGGCTCCCGCGTTCTGGGGCCGGCGGGGCTCCCGGGGCTGCGGGCTGGGGTCGCCAGGCCGGTTCACACCCGAGCCTCGCCCCGCCGGGCGCCCTCATGCCCCGCGTGGACCGCACCTGGCGCACACGTGCCCGTCCCCTGGGCTCACGCAAGGGGCGCCCCGGACCCCCACCCACGTGCGCCCCTCAGGCACTCGAAGGAGAGCGAAAAGGGTCTCCGAGGCAAACTGCACGATGCGGGAAAGAAGGAGCCGCGCGCGCCGGCGAGCCGGGCAGGGAGAGTTCCGAGCGCGGGAGCCGAGCCCGGCGCGCCCCGGCCGAACGCCGCCACCCGAGCAGCCGCGGCTGCGGGGCTGGGGGTTGCCGGGCACGGGGACAGCGTCCCCGGAGACAGAGCAGGCAATTCGGGGAGCCCCGGGCTTGGCACAAGCGCTGCGCGAAGTATGTGTGGTTCCCCAGGCCGAGGCGCAGCGGTCAGCCAGTGAGTTGTGGTTGGGACCAGCGGCCGGGCCCACCTCCCCCGTCCAGAGGGTCCCGGGCTCCTGGCCTCAGCCTGGCCCAGCCCGGGCTTTCGGAGGGGAGTGCACCAACCGATGCAAGAGCTGTCTGTCTCCATCTCTGCCTTTCAAATAAAATGAGACTCGATAGTTTACAAGATTTGAAGGAGCTGAGGCTGGTGGAGAGCCCTGGCGCGAGGCCGGCTCACCATGCCCTGGGGGCCATGGTCACTCCCAGGCCGAGCCGCATCGCCTTCCCGCACCGGCCTGCTTTATGCGTCTCTGTGTGTGTAGCCCTCTCTTCCGGCTCGGGAGAGTCTTGGGATATGTGCATGAGAGAATGGGGGACCTGAGCCTGCTGCCCCCTCTCTGACCCACCTCCCACGACCGCGAGCCGTTAGTCTTTGTGGGTCAGGAAAGGAAAAAAAGAAAGCTAGGTTTTCATAATCCGTGTAATCTGTGGCCCGCCTGCCTCTCCAGGATCAAATAAGTGAGACCTACGGGGCGGAGCAGATGGCACACGGGGTGGTCGCTCCTTCCCCCACTCCCTTCGGGAACCGTCACCAAGGGCGGCCTGGCCTTGGGGTTCCGCGTAGCCTTCCCTGCGTAGCCTTGAGTCTTCACTGCAGGGCGGCCACCTTCTTCCTCACTCTGAGTCTCAGAAAATCAGTCAAGCTTCTGTGTCTGAGCAAACAGAACATGCTGGAGCGGAGCTGATCGGCAGCACAGTCCCAGGGCAGCGCCGTGCAGGCAGTGTTAAGTGGAAAGAAGGGCGCCGGAGAACGCGTGGACGCTGGCGCCGGTCACGTCCACGTGCGCCCTGGCCCTCACTGGGAGGGCGTAAATCATTGAATCTGAATGTCCCTTGGCTGTTTTATTTTCCTGTCAAATGGCTTAAGCCTGGATTTCTTTCTTTCTTTCTTTTTTTTTTTTAAAAAGCATTCCCTCATGGCCAAGTACGTGTTTCCTTGTAATTGAAATCTAGGTTGATGGTTTTACATTTTAAAAGCTTTCTCGGTGACTCACTCTTGGCCTGGGATTCAATTCTGTAATGCTCCCCAAGCCTCAAGAGCCTCCGAGTCCTGTTTCCCAGGCTTCGTACCCACTTTCTAGCTTTTAGCCAGTGGATCCAAGAAGTCACTTCTGGGGGACAGGTGTTGCAGTGTCGTCTTGATCGCTGTGGGAGGGGCAGAGAAGGGTGAGCAGTAGGAGGCTTGTGGCCCGAGGACGTGTGAATGCGGCTGGGGGCACGGCCTGAGTCCTGCACTCCTGGGTAACAGGACGGAGCACAGCTTGTCTCGCCGTGGGACAGCCTGCACGGGACCTGCCGCCCCTGGGAAGGCGTGGCTGTGGCACTGAGCCCTGTCCAAATGGAGGCTCCCGCTCCCTGGCCTGGGAGTCCCCGCGGTCCCAGGAAGTGGGGCTCAGGCAGCCTTAGACAGACTACTTCCCACGTTGGCCTTTCTAGTGTTTGCCACCCTCCCTCCAAGATGAGCGGCAGAAGCCCCCAAGCCGGATAAATGCCTCATTTGCACTGTCGGCCAGGACAGGCAGACCCGGGAAGACAGGAGCTCTAGACCCCGTCTCCCCAAACAGTTCCTCAAAACCTTGAGTATTTCCAACCCCGGAAACCTCGAGACTCCGGGCAGAGAACACAGTCTTTTTGTTTTGTCCGACTGCATTAGCTGTTCAGACCAGATAAGTCAATTTCAGAGAGAGCACTGCTAACAGCCAGCCGGGCTGTGCCTCGCTCTTGCCAGACACCGCTAAAAGGGTTGCAACAGGACAGAACTCGCGCCCCCAGTAGACCCGCAGCTGCAGGACTGCTGCCCACGTCCCACTTTCCACGGCGGGGGGAGGGGTGTTTGCCAGCAGCCTCCTAACAGCCACCGTCTGGTCCCCCCGCGTACCGTCTGCCCTGCAGCCACGGTGACCTTTCCACGCAAATCTGATCACGTCGCTGCCTGCTGATTGAGGCGCTGCAACAGCTGCCTCCGCCCTCCGCAGGAAACGTGCTCTCCGCGCAGAACCAGGGGCGCCGCCAATGCTAACGAATGACCATCTTCTCTTGGGTGGCAGAAAATTAAGTTAATTGATGGAATGGTCTCCAGGTTCAGTGTTTATCACTTGGCTATATTAGAGTGTAGTGTAAGGCTACATCTGATAAACCCAGAAGCACGGATGTCGTCACCAGTTTTTATGTTTCCATCCATGCTGGTGTGTGGTGTGCGGGTGTCCTGTGTGTGGGTGTCTCATGTGTGCATGTCCTGTGTGTGGGTGTCCAGTGTGTGTGTGTGCAGTGTGTGGGTGTCCTGTGTGTGGGTGTGCAGTGTGTAGGTGTCCAGCATGTGGGTGTGCAGTGTGTGGGTGTCCTGTGTGTGGGTGTGCAGTGTGTGGGTGTCCTGTGTGTGGGTGTCCATTTGTGGGTGTCCAGCATGTGGGTGTGCAGTGTGTGGGTGTGCAGTGTGTGGGTGTCCTGTGTGTGGGTGTGCAGTGTGTGGGTGTCCTGTGTGTGGGTGTCCATGTGTGGGTGTGCAGTGTGCGGGTGTTCCATGTGTGGGTGTGCAGTGTGTGGGTGTGCAGTGTGTGGGTGTGCAGTGTGTGGGTGTCCATGTGTGGGTGTGCAGTGTGTGGGTGTGCAGTGTGTGGGTGTCCAGCATGTGGGTGTGCAGTGTGTGGGTGTGCAGTGTGCAGCTGTGCAGTGTGTGGGTGTCCAGCATGTGGGTGTCCAGCATGTGGGTGTCCAGCGAGGGGGTGTCCCATGCGGCCACCACAGTGGAGTGCTGGCTGGGCCTTCCCAGGAGCGCTTCGGGCTCCTCGTCAGGGCTTGGCCCGAGGGCTTCTCTGCCTGGCGAAGGTGCCTCCCGCTGCCTGCTCAGCTCTGAGCTCTGTAGTGTTTGTGGAACGGGGGAGCAGGTGAGCGGACACACGGGAAGATGGGTTGAATGTGTCATGCACCAGGCGGTCAGGACTCAGCAGGGCGGCCTGGACACACGTGGCTGTGTCCCCGTCCCCGCCGCCCCCTGCCCGCAGCCATGGCTCCTTCTTGCTGTTCGTCACGCTGCCTCAGCACCTGCTGTCCCCTCCTTCCTGGGATCTTCCTGATTCTGGCTCCTGCACACCTGGGTCTGAACCCACCCAACGAGAAGTAGCCTCTGCTGTGTCCAGGGTGTGGGGAGGGGGTCTCCCCTCCAGGGCCCTGGGTCTGTTAGACCACAGCCCGTGCTCGGCGAGCATCAGGGCTCCCACCATGTCTGACATGGGGCTGTTGGTGTTCGGGGCCCGGAAGGGGGGCCGCCGCGGTACCGGCACAGGCTGGCCAGCGTAGCTGTGTTCCACATTTCTCTTCCAGGATAATGTTGACACGTGTGTACTCAAATGAATCAGCCCTCCCATCTTAACTGTCTCCCTTGGCAGGAACAGTAAGTCCTCGTGCCAAGCCAGGGCTGACCCGCATGACTCCATCCTTGAAAATGTAAAGGAAATTATTGTGTTTTCGTGCCAGCAAGGATTGAGACGCAGCCAGCTCATCCGTTTCTAGTTTTGTTTTTCCCCCAGGGCCGTGAGCTGTGACCTGCTTAGGGTAATTTGTGTGATGTCCAACTGCACCACGTTCCTAGCCGCAGCCTCTCATTAGCCACGTGGCCGGGTGCGGGTCAGGACTCTTGATCGTAAGTACCAGAACCCAAATGAAGCTGACTTCGGCTTAAAAGCAAACGCGTCGGTGCAGGCGGGTAAGCTACAGCAACACGCTCTTCCTGGCTCTGTACTGGTTTCGCTCGGACCATCTCTCCCCAGGAGGCGACACACTGAGGTGCGCATGCTCTTCCCCGGGCTCTCACAGGACAGCAGCTCCAACAGCGAGGACGCTTCTCTTTCCGACGGTTTCAGCAGAAGTTGACTCTCGGCAGCTTCTCTCGGGTTGCGTTCTCATCCCCGAACCCCATGCCACCGCTGGCGTGTAAAGCCAGCTGTGACCGTGAGCGAGAGCTCGGGCAGGCCCAGGTCACGTGGCTGCCCTGTACCCCCAAGGAGGTCTCCTGCGGCCGAGTCTGACCCGCCCAAAGCGAGCAGCCTGCAAACCTCCTCTGCCATCAGTGTGCTGGGACCCAGGAAAGCCTGACCCCCGCTGCTCAGGTGCAGCAGCCCTACCTCGGGGCAGCGCTGAGGCCACGCCGTGCCTTGACTCCTCCAGACCCTCTGGCGGCCAGGACCCCCCGTCACAACGCTGCCCCTCCTCCAGCTCTGAGGCCCAGACCCCAGGCCTTGCTCTTCCCAATATTCTGTCCTTGTTACCCTGTGCCTTCCATCCACCCACGGTCCCCATACCTGGGGACCTGCTCTGCAAACTCCATCCTCACCTCTCGCCTCTCCCTGGCACGTGGATCTCCAATGTCCCACCGCGCAGAGCTACTCGGACGTCCTGTGCGTCCCACGTGAGCTGCTGGCTTCCATCCCCGTCGCTGTCGCTGGCCCCCGTCAAGCAGAGCCTCTGCCCTGCCTGCTACCTGCCAGTGCGCCACCCAGCGCAGGGGTCCCTTCGTCTCCAATATCGTCTTTCACCTGGAAAATCGCAGCACCCTGCTGGCTGGTCCTCACGGCTCCAGTTCAGGCCCCAGTGCAAGACAAGCCCTAGGCCATCACCTTTCTAGAAAGGCCAGTCTGTCCACGAGCCCCCCACCCCTGCCCCCGCCCCGTTAGACCCCTGTTCTGTCTACCTTCTGCACACGAGAGGAGGTCGCTCCAGCTGCCCTCCCACGGTCTGTCTTGCCACGTCCACCTCGAGCACCCCCGGAATGTTCTCTGCACACTCCACGCCTGCCGCTTCTGGCCCTTTTTACCTTTGACCTCCTCTACCTCGAACACCTCCCTCCATCTCCACTCCCTGGAAAAGGAGCTTGTTCACCTTCGTGGTCCCCCCTGTGGCTGGTGAGCCCCCTGCCCGGGCTGGGGGTGGGTGGGCTAGGAGCCACTTTTGCTTCTTGGAGCATAACCACTGTGTTCACCCCCGGGGCTCGCAGGAGGCGCCACCCACCTGGGGCTGATGTGTTCACACGTCTGCCTGCTCCGCCAGATGGGGAATGCTCGGAGCACAGTGCCCGCCACTCAGAGTGCGTGACCGGATGAATGACGTCTCACATCCCTGACAGGGTGGGGGAGTGGGTGTCTTTAGGGCGCTCACTTCAGTCGGGTGCCATCCGCAAGCGCAGATGGCCTGAGGGGTATCCGGCTTAGAGAGACGGTCTCGAGAGCTGAGGACAGCTCCAGTCGCAGCTCCGGGCCTCTTTGGAGGGACCGGCTGTCCCCGGCTGGCAGGCTTGTGGTCACCTTGTGCCTCAGGGTTGGATTGGCTGTGACGCACAGGTGCCTCCTGCTCCCTGCAAAACACACGCGTGTCCGCCTGGAGTGCGGCTCGCAGCCCAGATAAAGGTTCCCTTTGGCTCTATCACGTGTGACTTCACTCCATGTCCCCGAGGGGGTGGACAAGCTGCTTCCGGCCTTTGGGGTGGCCGTGACTGCTGGTGGAGTTGCCCTGGCGTGGGATTATCTCTGCAGCTGTGGCTGGACGTGGGGTCTGGGTGAAGCCCATTTGATTTTCTCTGGTGCTCCATTCCCACCGAGGAGCCGGCGGTTTCAGGAGCTGTGCCGTCAAAGGAGAGGCGGCTTTCCAGCCCCTGAGGACTGGAGAGCAGTGAGACAGGGCAGAATGGGGGTGGATGTGGTAGCAAAGCAAGAGAGGAACCCACTCCCTCCGCGCGGGGTGTGTCCACCAGGGCCGCCGTCAGGCACAACGCCCAGCAGTCAGGATTGGGACCTGTGTCCAGCAAAGAAGGAACCAATCCACCGACCGGTGCAGAGGCACTGAGCGGCTCCCGTGGGGCCAGAGTTGTGGGAGAAGCCGGAGTTATAGAAGACCCTGCTCTCAAAGAACTCAGCGTGGCTGAGGACACAAAACCAACAGATGGGGAACAATTAGTGAGCAATGGGGCTTGACAAAATCTGCAGAAGTGACTCTAAAGACGACAGCAGTGCAGAGGAGGGAGAGAGGCTAGCTCAGAGAAAGTGGCCTTCACCGGGTGGTGGGGGCAGACCCGTGCCTGGAGGGGCCCCACGCGGGAGCCAAGCGTTAGAACTTGCTGTAAAGGACTCGGGGTAGGGCAGGTGAGGGACGGCTGCCTGGGCACCGCGAGGCGTGGGAGGGGAGGAGGGCTGCGACCCTCGAGCAGGGCAAGATTGAGGGCCCCTCCAAGTCCAGGTTCAAAGCTGCTCTTTCTTCCATCCTCAAGCATCTGTTGAGTTCGTTCTGTGTGTCAGGTGTCGTGAGTGGTGCAAGAGATTCAGAAACGGAGACGACGAATCCAAGCTGAGCCCATCTGTTGTTGGGGGCGGTGTCAGAGTGCATGGCTGTACTGCGTGCCCGGAGGCCAGGCAGGGCAGCCCCCTAGCCTGGTTGGATCTAGTGGGCTTCTGGATGGAGGCAGTGTTCATGCCGAATCCTGCACAGCACCGGAAGTCAGCCAGGCGTAGCGGGCAGAAGCGCAACAGAGGCACGCACGAGGTTGTTCTCTGCCACGCTGTTTATCCTAGTGAAAAACCGACAACAATCTAAACGTCCCACAAAAGCAACCAAGGGAACCGTGGCCTGACCTGGCCATTGGAAAGAGGAAGGCAGTTCAGGGGCTGGTGCTGTGGCTCAGAGGGTTGAGCCACCACCTGCAGTGCCGGCATCCCACATGGGCGCCAGTTCAAGTCCTGGCTGCTCCACTTCCCATCCGGCTTCCTGTTGATGTGCCTGGGGAATGGGGGGGCAGTGGGAGATGGCCTGGGCGTCTGGGGCCCTAACACCCATGTAGGAGACCCGGATGGAGTTCCAGGCTCCTGGCTTCGCCTTGGCCCGATCTTGGCCGTTGCAGCCATATTGGGAGTGAGCTGATCAATGGAAGATCTCTTTCTCTCTCTTTCTCTGTAGCTCTGCCTTTCAAATAAATAAGATTTTAAAAAGTCAGTTCCGTATATTTTTATTTGGAAAGCCCTCTGAGATAGAGTATTAAGAGAAAAAATGCAAGATCCAGAAAAAATAGATAAAATATAGTAAGGCCTTTTTTCACGTGAGGAAATAAGAAACGTATATTTTGCTGGTAAATGACCAGATTATCTCTGCAAGACAATAAGAAATGTGGGATCTCGGATGTTTCCAGAGAGTGGATCTGAGAGCAGAGCACAGAGGAGCCTGCGTGTCGACCTTGGCAATGAAATGACCCTAAGGGGACTGTCCCGGGACGCTGGAGCGGGGTGGATGCAGAGGGGCAGTGTTCCAGGCACAGGGGACAGCCCGTGAGTGCGGGCCTGCATAGAGGCCCTCGAGGGGCGGTGCACTTGGGGCGGCAGCTGAGAGGCAGCCGAGGCCGACGCCCACAGAGACCCCTGTACTTCTGACTGGCAGGGAACACGCTCCCCGGCCAGCTCAGCTGCAGTTCCTGGAATTCTGTTGGCAGCTGGGCCACGAGGGAGACTTGAAGGCCTGGAAGGCGAGGAAGGCAGCGCACGTCTGGGGCTCAGCCCCTTGCCAAGGATCTGCTGAGGCCCCTCGCTGGCGGCAGCCACACCGCAGCCTGCCCGCCTCTTCCAGTGTTTCCGCTCCCACTCACCTGCTGCGTTGGCAAGGCGAGGCCGGGCTCGGCGGTCAGAGGCAGCAGGAGCCCAGGGGCCAGTCTCTGTCCTGGGGCTCCTGCTCTCTCTGCCGCCCCTCCTTACCCCCATGGCCTGGCCGGCGGACCTCAGGCCCAGCACCAAAGTTGAGACACAGCCTTAGAGGACTGCCCAACCCGCTCCACAAGCGTGCAAGTCGATTCTCTCCTAACGCCTCCCCGCGTGTGCTTACCCAGGGGGCTCTGCTTTCTGCTTTGCTGAGCCGCCCAGCCTCTGCCAGGCAGTTCCCGAGCCCCAGGACACAGACGATGGTGAACAACATCAACACAAGGCTTGCTTTCCCACCATTCCCCTTCTAGGAGGAGGAACCAGAAAACAACAACACCGGCCGGCGCCGAGGCTCACTAGGCTAATCCTCCACCTTGCAGCACCGGCACACCGGGTTCTAGCCCTGGTTGGGGCACTGGATTCTCTCCTGGTTGCCCTTCTTCCAGGCCAGCTCTCTGCTGTGGCCCGGGAGTGCAGTGGAGGATGGCCCAAGTGCTTGGGCCCTGCACCCCATGGGAGACCAGGAGAAGCACCTGGTTCCTGCCATCGGATCAGCGCGGTGTGCCGGCTGCAGCACCTGTCTCTTGGCTTCGGATCGGCACCAGCCACAATGCACTGGGGGTAGCAGCCACATGGGAGGTGAACCAACAGGAAAAGGAAGACCTTTCTTTCTGTCTGTCTCTCTCTCTCACTGTCTAACTCTGCCTGTCAAAAAAATAAATAAATTAAAAAATTTTTAAAAGAAAAAAAGAATAAAACCCAGGCTCCCTACTGCGGCTTCCAGGCCCCACAAGGTCGGGCCTTGGCTTCCAACCTCGCCCTGCGCACTCTCCCTGCCTGGCTCCTTCCTGCTCCCCGGTGGAACCTTGGCCTCCGAGGGCGGCTGCCCCATGCTCTCTGCCAGGCTGTCCCTTCGGGGCTCAGCTCGGGCCTTGCTCTCAGAAATACCCCAGGTTGAGCAGGCCGCTCTGGGAACCTTCTCCTGACGCCTGCCACTCTCTGGGAGCGTGTTGTGTCTGTCTGTGTTGTTGTTTTCTTTTCTTTCTTTTTTTTTGACAGGCAGAGTGGACAGTGAGAGAGAGAGAGACAGAGAGAAATGTCTTCCTTTGCTGTTGGTTCACCCCACAATGGCCACTGTGGCCGGTGCACCGCGCTGATCCAAAGCCAGGAGCCAGGTGCTTCCCCTGTCTCCCATGGGGTGCAGGGCCCAAGCACTTGGGCCATCCTCCACTGCACTCCCAGGCCATAGCAGAGAGCTGGCCTGGAAGAGGGGCAACCGGGACAGAATCTGGTGCCCTGACTGGGACTAGAACCCAGTGTGCCGGCGCCACAAGGCGGAGGATTAGCCCAGTGAGCCGCTGTGCCGGCTGCCCGGGTTTTCTCCTAAGAGCATCCTGAAGTGCTCAGAGGCAGCCGAGTGGGAATGTCCACACACGGGTTTTCCTTTGGAAAGTGGGGATAAAACGATGGTCCCAGTGTGTGCGTGTGCGTGTGTGTGTGTGTGTGTGTGTGAGAGAGAGAGAGAGAGACAGAGACTTCATGCTTGGCTTTTGCCCTGGCTTGCCTCACAGACCTGTCGGCCCCCCGAGGAGCAGGAGTGTGCCAGGTCCCGGCTGTTCTCACTCGAATCCCTCCTCTCCCTCTTCCCAGGCTTCCTCTCCAGGCTTCCTCCATGGAGTCCTTCCTAGGCCTCCGGTAGAGGCGCTGTGAGGAGCTGACCAAGTCGTGAGTTTCACACTTCATTTCCTGGGGACGCCACTAGCAACATCAAGCACTCTGTCTGTCTGACACAAGTCCCTGCCCTGCTGTGCCCGGAACTGAAGAACGAAAGGGGAGGGGCCGTGTGGGAAGCCGGGATGGGTGCTGTGCCTGGTGTTTTGGGGTGGAGGTCGGCGTCCAGCACTGGGACCTCTGAAAACTCCTCCCCAGCGTGCACTGTCGGCCCCATGACCTCGGGCTGCGGGTCCAGGTCTAACTGACTTAGAAGTAACGACTTTTCCTGTACAGGTGTTGGGAGATCAGGTGGCCCAGGGAAGGGAGGCTGCTTGTCCAAGGTCACACAGATGCCCAGGGGCCAAGCTTGGCTGGGAAGGCCACTCCTGTGAGTCCCAGAGCAGCCGCGAGCACGGAACACCTTAGGAGAAGAATCAGTGTCTCCCCAAAGTCCCCTACGAAGACCAGAACTCCTGGGTTTGGTTCTGCGGACGATGCATGTCATCTCTCATATTGGAGATGGTGGAGTCACTTACGTGGGAGTCCAGCTCCCGAGCAGGAGCGGGTGGGATGTGCAGTGGGAGGGAAGCAGATACGGGCTAGAAGAGGGGCTCCTGCCCCGGCTTCCCCACCATGAGGCGGACAGGCGGTGGGCGGGTGGGTGGAGGCGCCCATGCAGATCTACAGCTGCACTCTGCTCTCACACCCTTTTAAGACCCGATGTCCACCTGCAGGAAGTCTTCCTGGCTTGACGAAGAGTCGGTGGATTCTCCGGCTCTGTCCAGTTGCTTTGGCAACGTGTACTGTTGCTGGACAAAGAGCCATTTCCACGAAGGTCCCAGATGGAGTCCTGGAATCGAGCCACATTCTCCTAGCTCTGATCCACTGATGGCAGTGCACTGGGTCTCTGCTGGGCTCAGTCCAGTGCGCCTGCTCTGGAGAGACAGGCTGGCCAGGTGCCCCTTCCCCCTCCCTGCCCAGCCACATGGGCTGATGCTTTCCCAAGGAAAACCGGGTGCTGTTAGCAGAATGCCCTGGCAGCCAGCCCCACCCCCACAGCCACGGGTTTCCTTATCTGCCTTGTGGAACCACATAGCGTTGTGGCACCGTGTGTATGCAGTTCATTTCTGCACTATCCCCAGGCAAAGGAAGAGCTTAGCAAATATTTGTTGAGTGAATGAAAGAATAAATGAATAGCAAATGAATGAATTAACCTCCTGAGAGATTAAGGCAGGCCTCGCCATGGGGATAAAGCAGAGGCCGGCTCTGGGCATGGCAGGGAAGGGCCGTGGGCCCTCGCTCCCCGGCACCTGACCTGCGAGACAATCTCAGCCACCCAGGCTGTTTGCACAGTGTGCTCGGCCTCGGCAGGTGGAAGCCCTGTGCCAAGAGGCACTTGGGCTTGACGTTAAAGAGGGCAGCTTCATGATCCGGCACACGGGGACCGGGTGTGGGCTCAGGGCGCAGCGTGGTGTGAAATGAGGGGCCGCTCCTCTCAGACACGCCGGCTTGGCCGGCAGCCCCCGTCCGGGGCACACTTGGAAGGCAACAGATGGGTCCGTGGTGGTAGGAGAGTGCCCGAGGCAGGATCCTCTCCTGTCTCCGTGGAAGCTGCGCCCCCACCAGCCCAGCGTGGAGAATGGGACGGACGGACTGCCGACGGCGGCACAGCCTCCGGGAGAGGCTGACTGGCTGTCCCTGCTCTGGCTGCTGGGTGGCCGCCAGCAGCACTGGGCAGATGTGCTCCGTGACAGATGCGAGACTTCTCGCTCTCCGTGCAGAAGCCCCCGCCTGCCAGGCTCAGGGCTGTGGCAGAGGGGGTTGCGCGTGTCCGGAGGCGGAGCGAGGCTGCTTTGCGCCACTTTCCACACTAATCCCACCGTTTGGATTTCCCATGAGCAATGTTTTCACAACCCGTCAGTCTTTTAAAAATGAAAGACGCAGGAGGGGGGGGCACAAGTTGGTGGTCCCCAAAGGACCTACCCAGAAACAAGCAGCCCCTGGCCCTCGCTCAAGCTGCAAGACCTGCATTTTTCAAGGCTTCCGGACCACACTTCTCCCTGGGAAGAGGCCTGGCTGCGCCTGCTCTGTGCTCAGCACCCCGGAGGCAGCGTCACAGTGAACTGTGTCTCCTGCCTCCCTCTTCCCAGTCCCGGGAGCAGGGTCAGCTCCTGCCCTGAGACCATGGAGCGGCACTGTCGGGGCGGAGCTCGGGTCCAGCAACACAGCCCACCTTGCAGCTCCTTGGTGGTGCTGTTGGCTTGAGGCAAACCTGTTGGCTTCACTATGATGACCTTAGCTGAGCGCCATGTTCCCAAGCCCTGGGGGACCTGGCAGGGCACCCAGGCTGCGAGCTGACCCTAGCAGTGCCGGGTGTGGAGCTGGCCGCTGGGGAGGCCACGGCCAGCGAGACACCTGGCAGAGAGCAGACACGTCTGAGGGTGGTCAGGGACGGCCTCTGGGTGGGGGGGGGGCTGACCTTGGAGCAGAAACCAGGGACAAGTAATGAAGGTGCCCACAGGAAAAGTGTTGCAGCAGGTCAAGTGTCGGGGTGGGGGTCTGCTTGTGTGTTCAGGAGAGGAGAGGAAGTGAGGGGGGCCAAAGGTTGGGGCGGGCATGGGGCGGGCAAGGACCGGCGTGAGGACGTGGGATCTGGTAGGGTCTAACCAGGCCATGGACATCTGCACATGGGCACCGTAGGGGCTCCCTCTCACTTTTTTTTTCTTTTTAAAGATTTCCTCATTTGTTTGAAAGGCAGAGGCAGAGGGATCATCCATCCGCTGGTTCGCTCCCCAGATGGCTGTGGCAGCCAGAGCTGTGCCGATCCAAAGCCAGGAGCCAGGAGCTTCTTCCAGGTCTCCCACGTGGGTGCAGGGGCCCAAGGACTTGAGCCATCCTCTGATGCTTTCCCAGGCCATGGCAGAGAGCTGGGTGGGAAGAGGAGCAGCTGGGACTCGAACCAGTGCCCCTTTGGGATGCCGGCACTGCAGGCTGGGGCTTTAACCTGCTGTGCCACAGTGCCGGCCCCTGCCTGACTTTTGTCTCTCAGCTCCAGGTAGCCTGACTTTGTTCCCTCTGGAGGCAAGAGACTGTAGGAACGCCCTGGCGCCCACCCCATCTCGTGTCCAGCTTCCAAGGTGCGGGCAGCCGCCCACCACAGGGTGAAGCCGGGGAGACGCAGGAAGGAGGGCCACAGGGGAGCAGCAGCAGGTGTCTGCTCCTCGCATCCAGGAAGTCCTTTCCCAACTTGACCTTGGGTTCCTTTACGTCTCCAGGCACACCTGTCCATGACGCTGGGAGAGCCCGAGCCCCCGAGGGAGGGGCCGCGAGGAGCGCCAGCGGGAAGGCAAGCCTTGCAGGCCAGGGCTCCCCAGCCCCATGCCACTAGCAGGTGGGGCTGGCTGGTGGCATCACAGGGTGTCTCAGGGAGCGCAGGATGCCGGCAGCACCCCAGGCCTCAACCTGCCCTTAAGCCGTGGCAACCGGAAATACCTCTGGGATTGCCAGGTCCCCTCCTGGAGGCGGAGTCAGCCTGGCTTAGGGGCCTCCGGTTTTCTCTGTGTCCCCAGGACTGGTAACTCCCTGGACTTGCTGACCTGCAGGGTGGCTCTCTGTGCCCGAGGTTTCTGCTGGGGCTGGGGCGCCAGAGACCCTGGCCCGCAGAGCAGCAGGGAGGGGCTGCTACCTCCTCTGCCCTCAGGAAGGCAAGGGGGAGGCACTGGGGACCCGTGGGCATGTGGGGCCTGGCGCCCAGAGGGTGCGTTGAGGAGGTCAGAGGCGCAGAGGCTGGGCAGGGCCCCCCGCTCCCTAGCTGCAGCCCACACGGCCTGACCATCATTTTCCCTGCGCTCCCCTTTTTTTTTCCCAATCCCCCCCCCTCCCGCCCCTGTTCTTGGCTCAGGGAGATGTGGAAAAACATCTACAGTGACCATACTGTTGCGTCTTGGTCAGAGGCGTAAGGATTTCCCAGTAACGGAGAGAAAATACCGCCTGACGTGTGGCTAATAAATCTCGCCCCGTGTACGCACTGGCGGGTGCGTCTGGACTGGCCCACTCCTGGCCCCATTAAAGGGGGCCTTGCTGGGGCCTGCCGAGCACGGCGGGTGCAGGGGGGCCTCAAGGAGGACCTTCCAGCAGTGGCCACGTCTCTCGCCTCCGGGCTTCATTCCGTGAGCTCCTTCCCTGTGTCGGCCCCTCATCTTACAACCCCAGCACTGGATTCACGATGAGAATTTTCTCACCTCCAAATCCCTAACTCACATCTGCACAGAACCTGCTTCCACATGAGGTCTCTCCCGGGGGCGGGGCCCGACCAGCGCTCGTCCCAGCTGGTGGCTTTCAGGCGTGGGTGCCCAGGGCGCTCCTGGCCAGTGCGGTGTGCCCGTGGCCCCATGCTGTCTTCCAGGGCAGCTTCAGAAGGGGCTGTGCGTCGCTTCCCTTGCTTCGGGGGCACCTTGGATTCCTCCCGCATTGCACATGTGAGCTTTAAATCGCTGTTTCTTAAAAGGAACACAAGGCCAGCCGAGTGTCCGTGGGTCCTTGTGACAGCCGCTCCAGGCCGGCAGGGGATCCAGGCTGGTCTCAGCTTTGCCCTGAGTCAGGCTTAGACTGGGAAGTGGGCTGTGTAACGGACCCGGTGAGAGTTGTCGGCGCTGGCGGGAACGAGACCCGGGTTCAAGGCTCGGGTTTGAATGGCGTCATCCACAGCCCAGGGGACTGCCCCTTTCCCCCAAGCGCAGTGGGGTGCTGTGCAGATCAGAAGATGCCCGGAGGGACACCAGCTGCCCGCCCACCTGCCGCCGGGGGAGCAGAGGCAGTCGGGCTGGCGCCATGCCCTCGTGGAGCTGCCACAGGGTATCCACTGGCCCTGGACCCAGCCCCTCTGTGCCCCTGCACCTGTCCTCCCACCAGAAGGGACGCTGCTGGGACTCGGAAGAGCCACCTGGGCTAGGGCCTCGCTGGGCCCCTGGGAACATGCTGTCCCCCGGGGCGCCCCTCCCTTTGGCTTCCGCCTGGCTTCTTTGGGGCAGATGTTGATGGGGGTCTCAGCCCAGAAGTTCCCATTGGAGAATTGTACTTGGCTCTTGGGACCAAAACCACGAATTCACAGGGACTCGAAGAGTCCTTGACACCTGACAGAGGGCCGGAGGAAAGACACCGCCCTTCCCAGGAGGGAATAGAGACTGGAGCTTCCCACCGGATTCCAGGAGGGCTCTAGAATCCCGGCACCTCGTGGGTGCACCAGCAGCCCACACCCACGCCCGCGGCCCCTCCGTGGCAGTGATGAGGCAGCCCTTTGCACTCTGCGTGGCGCACGCTGCTGTGTCACCCACTGGTGAGACTAGGCGCATCCAGCCTGCAGGCCTGGGAGTCAGAGACCGGCAGCTCTGCTCCACGCTCATGTCTCCCGAGAAAGACAAGATAGCGAAAGCCTCACCAATGATCCGGGTTAAACAGCCGTTCGATAGGACAATAGGAGCGATATCCCAGGCGCTGTGTGATTAATTGCCCGGCCGATCTGCGGGATGATAAATGTTTTCGGAACACAGAGGAGGGAGCAAGGGTGGAACAGGTGGGGGAGGGTTACCGCTGTGCTCTTTCTGCAGTCCTGTGGGGCTGCTGGCCGAGGAGGGCACCGTCCTGTGATGGGAGACGTCAGTATTTTTTAAATCCTTCAGTATTTTTTAAAAGATTTATCTATTTTTTGAAAGTCAGTTATATAGAGAGGTAGCGAGAGAGAGAGAGAGAGAGATCTTCTATCCTCTGGTTCATCCCACAAATGGCTGCGACAGCCGGGACTGGACCAGGCTGAAGCTGGGAGCCTGGAACTCCACCTGGGTCTCCCACGTGGGTCCAGGGGTCCCAGCACTTTGGGTCATCTGCTGTTGCTTCCCCAGGTGCGTTAGCAGGGAGCTGGCTCAGAAGTAAAGTCAGGACTTGAACCGGCATCCATACGGGATGTTGGTGTCGAAGGCAGCGGCAGCGTAACCCACAGCGTTGGCGCTGAGAGCCTTTTTCTTTGTTGAAGGAACGAGAAATGGCACCTGTCTGCCACGTGCTCCAGTGATGCCCAGGGAACGGGCACCAGTGGGAGCTTGTTGTCACCCCCTTTGCGCTGTCTCAGCTTCCCCAGGACAAATCCGTCCTCTGGGATCTGCCCCGGAGAAGGTGGGATGGGCATGCAGTACTTGCAAGAAGAAACGGAGCCCCGCGGCAGCTGGGGCTGCTCGCCCTTGGCTGACGGGGGCCCCGTAAGGTTACAGAAACGCATCCTTTTCATGGCAGCGCTAAGACTGACAGGTGTTCGGATGTTGCCCAAAATTTCAAGTGGCTGAAGCCGAGAGCCTTCTTTGAAGCTCTCAGAGTTTGGGGTCGTGTTCAGCTTGGGCCCCTGTTGAGAACACAGACATTTCATCACGGCTGGGCCCACAGATCGGTGCACGGATGCCTAAGGCTTTGTCTCATTAAACAGTGCTGCCGTCTAGCTCGGCTGTCCAGGCTGCTTCTCTGGGAGCAAGGTCACCCAGTATCTTAGAGACTCCAGCCCCGGGGGCCACACACCGCTCTCTGCAGACTCGGGGGCGATCATCACGGCCACTTCCAGAAACACCAGCCACCCCGAAAGGCCCGCCACTCTCCCTGGGCTGTGGCAGGGCCAGCTGCAGGCGGTGGGGCCGCCCAGGGGTGGGGGTGGGGGTGGGGGGCCGCGCCGGGCTCTGGCTGTCCCTAGCAGTGAGAAAGCAGATGGCTGGTGATGGATCACAGGGCTGACACCTGCGGGGGCTGGCTGGTGATGTCACAGCTGGGGAGGGGGCTCCTGGAGCCCGGAGAGGCCCAGGGAGAAATGCCGGGGGCTGAATTAGTCATGATGGCTCCGCATCTTTCTCCCTCCCTCTCCCCTCTCTCTCCCTCTCTTTCATTTCCTTCCCCCTCAGACCTAACTGACCTGAATCTCAAGAACAAACTAACGGCCCCACAGACGCCTTTGTCACCGATCAGAGGTCACCGGAGCAAGTGGGCAATGCTGGGGCCTCCCTGAGCTGCCACTCGCTGCCGGGGGCTGGTGACCTTGCACTTCCACTCCAGCCTGTGTGGGCCTGGTTCCTCAGCTGTGAAACAGGTTGCAATGAGGATGAGCCTATGTTGGGCGATGCAGGGCTTGGGGCGAGAGCACGGGCAGCTGTAGCGGCCACAGTCAGGGCAGGACGGGCAGGCTGAGGTGGTCCCAGCCAGGGCGGCTCCAGTCTTGCTGAGGGGGCCTGCACCATCAGACTCAAACCCCGCCCCCGGATCTGGGGCCTTGGTTTCCCTTCTTGTAGCTCTCCCAAGGGATGGGGGAGAGACGCCTGGAAGTCAGAGGGGTGCAAGGGGCAGAAGCGGAAGAGCTGGGCGTGGCTGCGTGGCTTTCTGGATTTGAGGCTTGGTCAAGCCAAGGGTGCAGGTGAGAATTGCCAGACCACACGGTGGCGAAGCCTGGAGCCAGGAGCGGTGGGGGGAGGTGGTGGGGACAGGAAGAGGAGGGGGAGTACGTTGTCCTTTTCAATTAGAGATGTGTTCCATCTGTTCATGGCTCCGGAGGAGGGCGGCCTGGCCACCCAAGTCCTGGCAGCAGCTGGAAGTCGAGCTGCGGGGCACAGGTCTTGCTGGGAGCGCGTCAGCGGTTCAAGCTGCTGGAGGGACACAGCGGCTCGTGGGCACATAATGCCGGCCGGACTCGCAGCTGGAACGAAGCCAGAGGAGGGGAGCCCTCCAGAGACCCCAGAGAGGACGCGCCCAGAGCCGAGGCTGGGCAGAGAGGAGGGTCCCAGGCAAAGGGATGGCAGCAGCCCCTCTGCAGCCCCCGGGATCCTCCTGCAGTGAGACCGCACCTTGCCCGGCATGGGCACCGTGGGGGCTGCCCGGGTGCCAGGATGGAGCCCACACCAGACAGCCTCCGACAGGGAGGGGCAGCAGTAAACACAGTGACCAAGAGTGTGGCTCTGGAGCCGAGGTGACCACAGGACACCGTGGCCCTCCCCAGGCACCCACCGCTTCCTCAGCCACGGGGGAGTCACAGAGTTCCGGCCACGTGGCCGCTCGGCTCGGAGCATGGTGCCAGCACACGGGAGGTGCCCGCTGGCATGACGTGGCGTCACTTTTCCAGCATTTTCTGCACATTGAGTGTCCGCACACAGCTTGGCTCCTGGCACGTTTACAAAGATACTGAAAACCACACGCTGAGGGTGTCGTCCGTGTCATCCCCTAGGAAGGTGGGTCCCCCTTGACATGACCCAGAAACAGGATCCAGGAGTGGGAGGGGCTTGCCCAAGACCACCCAGGTTGAGATCTGAACCAGGCCTAGGTTTTGCACCCGCCTCACACCCATGTCCTCTTGCGTGGGTTCTCTCTGCTGCACTGTGGGTCTCTTGCCCGTTCCGTGTCCTGGCCCACTCCAGGGCTGCTCCTACCCAGCGGCACGTTGGTTTCCCCAGTGGGAGGCAGGCTTCCCTCTTCGGCTCATTCACTGGCCGTGGCCCAGGTCTGCTGGGGATGCAGCCTGCCTCCTCCTGCAGGTGCTGTCCAAACTGCAGCATCAAGTGGAATTGGGAATCCCTTCAGTCCTACGGAATCTTCTAGCAAAGCAGCTTAGCCGAGGCACCACCCACCCCACACGTCTCACCTACTTAGAGCTCCTGGGATTCTTGGAAGAGGGAAGATGGAAAACAGGAACGGAGATGGGGAGGAGAGAGTGAAAGGAAGAGGAAGACGACGATGAGGGGGAGGAAGCAGAGTCAAGGAGGGGGGAGAATCCCCCAGAGAGGGGACAGTAGCCTTCAGCGGTGCGAGTTCGTGGCGACACCGCCGGTTCACCCAGGAAACCCGACCCCAAACCTCTCTCTCTCTCCCTCTCTCCCTCTCGCTCCGTCACTCTGCCTTTCAAATAAATAAATAAAAATGGGGCCGTCTCTGTGGCATAGAGGATTAAGTTGCTGCCTGAAATGCCGACATCTCGTATGGGCACCAGTTCAAGTCCCGGCTGCCCCACTTCTGATCCAGCTCCCTGCTGTGGCCTGGGAAAGCAGTGGAGGATGGCCCCAGTGCTTGGGTCCCTGCACCCACGTGAGAGGCCAGGAAGAAGCTCCTGGCTCCTGGCTCTGTTCTGGCCTAGTCCTGGCTGTTATGGCCATTTGGGAAGTGAACCATCAGATGGAAGATCTCTCTCTCTCCCTCTCTGCCTTCAAATACACAAATAAATCCTAAAAAATACATAAATAAATCCTAAAAAAAAAAAAAAAGCATCTCTCTGGGCTGCCCTGGAGAAAGTCTCCCAAAGCCCTCGGGCAGGTTTGGTCCAGCCACGGCCCGGCCCACGTGCTGCTCCCGCCCACCGCGCCCCGAGGGCTGCGCCCAGCACTTGTCCCCGGCACCGCGTTCCCAATCAGAGACGCAGGACACTCAGCCCTTTTAAAGCTTCCGCTGCTAATAGCACGATTTCTCTCCCTGTCGTCAGTGCTAACAAACTGATCTATAAAAGGGTTTTAAAGTGCTGCAAGTGGCTCCGCGGTCCCTGGAGTCAGCTCATCAGGGAATTGGCGGATTTTATCGCTCCCTGCACACTTGGGTACTTGGAGGTCACTGACAGGAGTGCACCTTGCGCTGGCGAGGCAGAACGGGTACCTGGAGGGCGGGGCTAGAGAGAGTGTGGTCTGGACCATTCTGAGCCACTTGTGCGGCGTTGGTGCGGGCCCCGCTCCATGCCAAGTAACTAGTATTTGCCTATACTAAAAAATCCACTATGCTGCCATTTCTTCTAGAAAATGCAGAACCATTTACGGTGGGGCAGGCCGTCTGCTGGCTCGGGGCTCTCTCAAGGGAAGGCCCCTAAGATGGAGATGGGAGTCGCGTCATCTTCACCTGCTGAACCCTCTCATGCCCCAAGAACAAAGCCACAGGCCCGGCTCCACGGGCTGCCCTCCCGTTGGCTCCCCTTGCCGTCGGCTCCACTGGCTGCTGCCGGGGCTGTCCCGCCGCCCCATGCTTCCCTCAAGCAGCTCCCCCCCCCCTCCGTCATCCCACCTGTTCCCTGCTGTGCAGTTTCCCCAGCCTTCGCCCAGCACAAACCTAAGCAACCGTGCTGCACGTGGAGGCACAGGACCGGCCCGGCCCCGACCGTATCGGGTTTTCTCTGCAACACACAAACAGACGGATGAGCATTTCGGGCGGCCCCACTGCTACGAAGATGCACCCTCCATCTGGCCTGCTTCTGTTCTTCCTGTCCCCAGGGACCAGCCCGCCCACAGGACCCTACGCCAGGGCTGGTGTTGGGGGACAGTTTCCTCTAGAAGCTTCCAGTAGGGCAAGCAATTGTGGAGGAAGGGAGGTCAGCTCTGCCCCCCCAAAGAGCCTCACCGAGGCCGAGTCTCCTGCACTTGGGGGGCCAGGCCCGTGCCCTCAGAGCTTCTGAAATGAGCGGTCTGGGAACACACCCGGCTGCCCTTGGCCCTGGTCCTGACTCGGGGGAGCTGCCATTGCTCTTCTGAGTCAGTCTCTCTCCATACTCCCCTGCAAGAAGTAGCAAGTTCAATATCACATGGCCGCAGGCGTGGGTGTGGGTGACTCAGTGTGGGCTCTGGGGAGGCAGCGGGGTTCTGAGCCGCACGCCCCCGCAGTCTGCAGCCCAGCCGGTGACTCACTGGGCTCATGACAGCGCACACACGCTGTGCACACTGAGACCCCAGCGGGGCCCATGCACAGGCAGAGGGGACCAGCCTGGGGGAGAATACTGGAGGATGCTCCCCTTTGCACGCTCATGCCCCCCCAGGTACAGCACACACTCGTATTCACACACACGCTCGCACACACAGACTTGCGCACGGACCGGCTGGCTCGTCTGCTCTCCTGGGAGCACCCCCCCCCCCTTGCTGGTTGAGAACACGAGCTTTGGGATGGGATCATCCTACCCAGCCCCGTCATCCCCGCCACCCTCTCACCTGCCAGCTGTGCAGCTCAGACAGGTACTCCACCCTGCTGTCCACACACCCCTCCTCCAAAACCTGGAGTCCCCCTGGGGCCCCTCCTAGGGCCCAGCTCCCCGTGAAGGGCTTGTTGTGGGCGCCCTGTGTTACCCTGGGCCCTGCAGCTCGAATGGTGACCAAGCCCTGCCCCCAATGAGCACCTCCCGGGTACCTGGTCCCTTGCAGCTCAGTCCTCTCCTTGGAAGACCCAAGGTCTCAGGGTGGACAGAGCAGGTGGCCCACTGCATGGCTGGCAGGCAGCAGAGCTGGGCACTGTGCGGGTGGTGGTGGAGGCACAGGGCTTGGGTCTTTAGCAGCCATGGAGAGGGAGGCCTGGGGGACGAGAAGCCGATCCCAGGCCAGTGTCCCTTGACTTTTTGGGGAGGAGGTCAGCAGACTCAAGAGCCAAGGAAAGTACTCTTGGCCTGGGGATCTGGGACCCCACCAGCACTGGGTGGAAAGAGCCTACTCCCCCAGGACCCCTCTGTTTTGCCTCGGATGTTATTTGAAAGAGAGTTAGAGAGAGAAATCGAGCGAATGAGAGAGCTCATCCATCCGCTGGTTTGCTCCCCAATTGGCCAGGAGTCTGAAGCCAAGAGCCAGGAGCTTCTTCTGGGTCTCCCACATGTGTGCAGGGGCCCAAAGACTTGGGCCATCCTCCACTGCTTTCCCAGGCCATAGCAGAGAGCTGGACTGGAAGTGGAGCAGCCGGGACTTGAACCGGCGCCCATATGGGATGCTGGTGTTGTAGGCCTTGGGGTAGGGGTGCTTTAACCTGCTATGCCACAGCGCCCCACCCCCCCATCTTGTCTTAACAATGTTCTTTTGGTGGCCAAGAGCAGGAAGCCAGCTCAGTGTGGCTAAGGAAACACGCACACCTAGGGTGGTTGATGGGATGGGTTTTGGGCACAGTGAGATCCGGGGACACCAAAGCTGCCACCAGGGATCCGTGTCTTGTGGGCTCTGAGCTCTGCTTCCCTCCATCCTGACGCCACTCCCCCACCACCCCCAGTGGCTGCTGGCTGGCAGCCCCCGATCGGCCATCCTGCGGGAGAGGCCCACGCCTCTGCACTCCCACCCAGCGCCTGGTTGCATCTTCTTGACCCGAGGGCCGTCTGCCCTTCTCTAAGTCCGCCACGGCGGCCAGGAAGGGACCATGCTGATGGCTCAGCTCCGGGCCCCGGCTCCACGCAGGCCTCATGGGTCGAGGTAGCCCCTAAAGGAAAACCCAGGCACCCTCACCAGAGGGGCTGCAGCAGGACAGTGGGCACAGCAGCAGCCGTGCAGGGAGGCTGCGGTCTACTGGGCTGTGGAGGGCAGGGGGCAGTGGCCGGGGGATGGGGAAAATGGGCTGGGTTTGGGGAGGGGGTCAGCATTAGGGAGGCGGGGACAGGGTCCATTCCTGGTTTGAGACTGGATTTCATGTGACAGCTTCTAGGTGGGGGGTGGCAGGTTGGGCCCCACACCAGGCTGATGGAGTTCCTTGGGGTAGGGGCGCTAGCTCCCCTCCAGGGGGTAGTGTGACTTCCTGGGGTTGCCATAGCCAATTGCCACAACCAGATGGCTTCAAACCACAGAAATGTGCTGGTTCATGGCTCTCAAGGCCAGAAGTCCTGGGGGGAACCCCAGACTCTCAGGGGTGCAAGGGCTTTGAGAAGAGGTGGAGGGGAGCCCTGGCAGGGGTGTGAGGCCAGTGGTGTGACTGCTGGG
This sequence comes from Sylvilagus bachmani, assembly GCA_015711505.1. Taxonomy (NCBI): domain Eukaryota; kingdom Metazoa; phylum Chordata; class Mammalia; order Lagomorpha; family Leporidae; genus Sylvilagus; species Sylvilagus bachmani. The sequence continues at coordinate 108,376,041 of CM027394.1, read as the reverse complement.
GCAGTCATGAACGCAGGGCCGAGTCAGCCCCGCCCCCAGCGGCAGCCCCCGAACTCTGGACGGAGCCATGTTTAGCTGGGATGAAACCCTACACTGTGAGGCCCACCCGGGGCTGGTCTTCGTCTTCTTGCACTCCACGTGGTGGGTCTGGTGGGCCGCCCAGGACCACGTCGGGAAGACAGAAGGTGTTGCCAAGGCTGCCTCTGCCCCCTGGAAACCCGAGGCCTCTGGCCCAGCGAGATCCATCTGGCTTCCCTGGGACCAAGGAGGAAGGAGGAGAAGGGGCCCCTGCAGGGAGGGAGGGAGGCCCTCCGCGTGGGTCTCAGAGGCCCAGTCTGTCCCCGTGGATGGCTTGGCCGACAGACCGCTTGCTGCCAGGGGCTGCCCTTGCTCACGGACACCATGGGGCTGGGCTGGGGCCAATGTGTCAGGAACCGGCCCGAAAGGGGGCAGGTGGAGCTGGTGCATCTCCTAACAGAGCGGTGACGGCACGTTGCAGGCGCACCCGCCCACACACACGCCCCAAGCATGGTTCCTACTTGTGGAAGACAGTGAGGGGAGAGGAGAGAAATCTGGGGAGGGAGGAGAGAGATGTGCGAGGCTGGGGAGACGGGAGAGGTTGCCGAGTCCCCTGGAGCATGGAGCTCGCTTCCCTGCCTTCCTGGGCTCCACACGCCCCCTCTCTGCCCGCAGCTCCGTCTCAGCCTTGGGTGGCACCCTCTGTGGGGGAGGGAAGATGGCCTTCGGGCATCCTGGGAAGGCATGTCTCTCGGCGTTACCCACCCATGCAGCCCGCAGTGTGCCTCCATCTTCTTCCCCAAGGCTCAAATCCCACTGAGCTCGGCTGCCCTGGGTTACAGCCGCCATGGCAAGACCAAAGGCCCAGACACCCCCTGAGCCCTGCAGTGGGCAGGCAGTGGGGGCCAGAAGAGCCCATTGGTACCACGCACTGAGTCCCTGCCCAGCGTCAGACGTGGCACTGAGCCTTGCACCCCCGGCCGTGCCTGCACCAAGCTGAGGGAGTGAACCCTTGTGCTGTGGAACCCGTTATCCCCACTTCACAAATGAAGACACCAGGGAGTTGAGAGCGACATTCGGGCCAAGTTCACACAGCTGGTACGCACCGGCACAGAGCTACAGACACAGGCTTTCACCCCCAAAGCCCGCCTTGTCCGCTCCCACAGTCACTGCCCACACTGAAAACCCCACACTGCTGATCTGGCCGTTCTGAAGGCCGAGATCCAACCTGCACAGCACTGGCTGGGGTCCAGCGGCTGCCAGAGCTCCACTCCTCCTGGAGGCTTCCGGGGCGGGTCCCCGTCCTTGCTCGTGCGGCTTCTAACGGCTGCCGCATCGTTTGGTCCCTTCCCTGTCTTCAAAGCCATCGCCATGCTTCTGGGGCCACACTCACATGGTGCAGTTGGTGGATTTACTAACTGGAACAGCGCACACACGTGTGCACACACACATCCACCAATTCCATGCTCACAGAAGAAAGACGACCCAGCCCTACCCAATTCTAATCATAACCCCAGCCCTGACTCTCCCTGTAAGAAGCTCCCCATCTGTGTCTTGTCAGCACGGCTTTCCAGGTGCCGCGTTGTAAGTACCCGTGCATCGAGGGGAAGCAGATAAGCACAGCTCGGCCACCGTCCAGAGCAGCGACAGGGACTCAAGAAGGAGTGAGCACCGGGGTGGCCGCTGAACCAAGGGTTGAGTCCCAGCCTCCCGGGCCCAGGGCTGGAGCTGCGGCGGGGTTTTCCCGGGCAGGCTGGTGTGGGGGAGACCACGGGGCCTCCCGGCGGCCCACAGCCTCGTGTGCGCACTGCGTTTCCCGGTGAGCTCTCCCAGTCAGCCGGCAGGGGAGATGGGGTGAGGCCAGGGCTGCCTTGGCGTCCCCAGATGAGAGCCAGGAAGCTGGGAAGGGACGTGCAGGGGCTCAGAGGAGGGAAAGAGGGGGCTGGCGGCGAGAGGACCTGCGAGGGCCCTTCTGGAAGAAAGAAACTCGGGGACACTATCAGCTGCTCCCCCCAGTCTGTTGACTCCTCTGAGGGCGGAGCTGGGGGCAGGAACCCCCCCCACAAAGCAGAGCCCCAAACCCAGCCTGTTCCCCACCGAGCGTAGACGGCCAGTTCCGGATGCACACAGCAGCTGCCCCGCATCGCTCCCTCCCCGCCCGACAGCTCCTGCCTCGTCTCGGCTGCGACGTGTACCCCGGTGCCCGGCTGTCTGCATGTGTGCCCGCTCACAGGCGGGGTCTGTGCCAGGTCGGGGCGGGGGGGCTCCAGGATTTGGGGCATTCCCACGTGCTTGCTGACAGATTTCGTTGTCCCCCTGCTGAAGGGCAAGACACACAGAGGCCGTCAGGTGTCCGCTGCCGTCCAGAGTGGTCCGGAAGCTCTGCCGTCCTCAGTGCGCCCTGCGAGGCCCTGGCTCGGAGCCACCGGTGCTGCGTCAGCAGGGGCCTCGCCCACCCCCGCCTTGGCCGGGACGGGTGCGAGGGCATGGGCAGGACAGCAGTGGAGACTCCTCTGGAGAATGGAGCAGTCTGAGGGGCCCCAAGGCTCAGCGTCTGCCCTCAGGAAAGACTGGGCCATGTGGCCCCTTGGGGAGTGAACCAGTGGGTGGAAGTCTTTCTCTCTCTGTCTCTATAACTCTTCCAAATAAATAAACAAAACATAAAATAAAAAAGGGGCAGGCCACCAAGCCAGCTCCACCTGCCTTTCGGGGGGCCGTGCCCAGCCTGCAGGTGCCTGACCCTCCGAGGGAGCACCAGGCCCGGCAGGGGAATGGGCGGTGGAGGAGCCACAGGAAGGCCCCTCCCCGAGGGGCGGGGTGTCTGGCTGCTACAGGTGACTATGCATTTGTGGCTTTCAGCAGCAGGGGCTGGCTCTGGCCTCAGGAGGTGCCTGCCCAGCCCGGCTCTCCCTGACACTTAAACCCCGAGTGGGAACAGGGCAGCTGGAGCCCGGTGGGGCTCGGGGTGCACCCAGCTCGGGGTGCTCTTCCTTCGGGTGCCTCTCCCCGGTTGGGGCGAGGTGGCAGGGCTTGTGTGCAGGGTAGGTGGACGTGGCGGCACAGCGCACAGAGTGATTTCCCCAGCTCAGTGGCTGTTCTGCAGCCAGGGCCCGGGGCAGGCGCGCTCAGCTGGGAAACTCCGAGGGCCTTGAACCAACACCTTGAACCTGGGCCCCGCTGCTCTGCTCCCAAGGCCTTTGGAGAGAGTGCTGAGGCTGAAGACGCCCTACGGAGACCCTCACACTTCCCTCTCCCAACAGGAGGAGCTGATTTCTCGGCTCACTGCTCACGGCGCCGGCTTCTGAAACGGAGCCGTCATGGTTTAAGCGAGAAAGAAGAAAGCAGCGCCCTAGAGGCTTGGCCGGCCTGAGCCACCTTGCTGTTCTCTGCAGGGTCCAGCGCAAGCGAGCGGGCGGAGCAGCCAGCAGACAAAGCATGAGCTGCAGCCTGCAGGAGGGTGTGCAGCGAGCTGGGGTGGGGGGAGCGGGCACGCTGTGCAGACTACAGCTCTTGGCAGGAACCGGGGGCGGCCATGGATGGGGCCAGGCGATTTGCCCAAATCCCCGACCCTCCAAGGGGCGGGTGTTGCCCCCAAAACGCCACTCTCCAGCCCTACAGTGGAGCAGGGGATGAGGACCTAGAGCAAGATGATTGTCACGCACGAGCATATTGGCCGCAAAGGACCTGGAAGCACCATCAGATGGACGCCTCCCGCTGGGGTTGGCTGGTGTCCACGGAACGTCTCTCTATAGCCGAGAGGCTTCTAGTAGCAAGACAGAAAACAGCAAGACCCCAACACGCAGCAGGGCTTGGTGCCGCTGGCTGGGCCCGAGCCAGGTTTTCCACGTGAGTGAGAGGTAGGGCAGTTAGCGGCGCACGGCACGGCCCCTGTGGTGAGCAGTCACAGCTGCTTCCGTGCGTCCAGTGGGTCGCGCACGCCCGTGGCTCCCATGTCCACGACTTGTGTGGAATCATGGCAGACAAAGCTGTCCTGGCTCACGCAGCTGGAGCGCCCACAAGGCCCGCCCTGGTGCACGGTGCCCGCACACTCCGTGACCAGCAAGCACTCATTGCGTGAAAGGAGGTAAAAAGCTGCGGCTCTTGGCCCTGTCTCCCCTCCTGCAAAGTTCTTCCTGACCCCCAGGGGCCATCTGCAGAGGCCACTGGCTCTCCGGGCCAGCTCGTCCCAGGGCTGGGTGTCCTGTGAGAGTCAAGACCACCCCTGGCTCCCACCTTCCGCCCCCACCTCCCGAGGCAGGTGCTGAATAAGGACCCACGGTTGACAAGGAACGAGGTCTGATAACCCCACATCCAATTCAAGCTTGGAAGCCCCGCCCCCCGGGGCAAGGAAGACCAATCACTGTTTCTCTGGCAGAGGAGGAAGAAGGCGCTAAAACGTGATGGGGAAAAGCAGGTTCAAGCCACTGTGAAAGCTCGCTCGCGCCGGCCAGGACACGGTGGCAGCCAGGACACGGCGCTGGCCGGGGGTGACCGTGGCATCGTCGCACGCACACTGCTGGTGGTGACGCAGGATCCCGCAGCTGTTTTGGAAAGGACTCAGTTTCTCAAAAAACTTAGGTGGTCACCGCATGACCCCGCAATTCTACTCCCAGGCGCCCATCAAGAGAAACGCAAACAGACGTCCTCGGAAGACCCAGGAATGCCCCGGCAGCATCGTGCCTGGTACCCAAAGCACGGACATAGCCCAACTGCCCGGCCGTCACAGAGCCTCCCGCGAACGTGGCATTTCCAGGGGAGAGGACATCCGGCAGCCACCAACCGGAGCGAAGCCCTGAGCCGGGCCGCCGGCTGGATGAACCTGGACGGCGCTGGGCCAAGCGACGGAAGTCACGCAAAAGGCAACGCAGCCTGGTAAGATCGCCTTGGTCTCTCTCCCTTTTTTTTTTTTTTAAGGATATTTTCTTCAATTGTTTACTATTTAACCTTTTACATTTTATTTATTTATTTGAAAGAGTTACAGAGGGAGAGGAATAGAAACACACACAGGCAGAGAGAGAGAGAGAGAGAGAGAGAGAGAATCTTCTATCCACTGGCTCACTCCCCAGATGGCCGCAATGGCAGGAGGCAGGCCAGGTCAAAGCCAGGAGCCAGGATATGCATCAGGGTCTCCCACGTGGGTGCAGGGGCCCAAGGCTTTGGGCCATCTTCCACTGCTTTCCTGGGCCATAGCAGGGAGTTGGATCGGAAGAGGAGCAGCTGGGACGTGAGTGGCGCCTGTTACACCAGAGTACCGGCCCTGCCTTGGGCTTCTGAGTTTCGCTCAGCTCTGGGCGCCAGATCAGGAAAGTGGGGGCTCCACCTGTGTCTGGGAGACAGTGAAGGGATTCCTCCCCCCGCCCCGGCGCACGTGGACGTCACAGCTGGGACGCGCCCTCCCGCTGTGAGTCCCCCAAGCCAACCTCTTACTGCTGCTCTGCCCACTGGTGGCCGGTGCCCAGCGAGCGAGGCCGCCACAGTCCGCAGAGTGCTCACCGGGCCCCGGCCGCCCCTCCTGCCCCACGTTAGGGTTTTGTAAGTGTCCCCAATGCTATCTCTGCAAGGAGACTTTGAAACCTCGTTCCCCTGGGAGCTCGTCCCACAGACGTGTGATGCCACGGAGGGCCTGTGGCTGCCTTTGGCTGCTGGTCACACACCCGTGCTTTGCACACGCAGTCCACACTCTGCTCCTCCCAAGAGCTACAAGCTTCCGGGGCGGGGGAGCCACTGGCCCACCGAAGACCCCGGGGCTGCCCGTCGTGCCCGTCTGGCGCTGGGTCTCAAGGTTCGCCCTGGCTCACGGGGCTGGGACGCGGTGGGAGGGGACGTCTTGTCGACTCTCCTCGAAGACAAGGCTGAAGTCAACTCTCCAGTCCAGCGGTGACAGCTGGGCGCCAGGGTGGCTTGCTCGGGGCCAGGTGTTGTCCCCGAGGGGGTGGGCCCCGATCCCACGTCAGGGCCTGGCTCCGGGGGCCACACCCAGCCCAGGAGCTCCTAATCTGGGGCTTCCTGGATTCTGGGGGGGCCTGTGATGGAAATTTCAGGGGCTTCTTGGAGGTGGCAGGTGTCCTGGGAGGCTCAGGGTGGCCTCTGGGGTCAGGGGTGGGGGCCCGCGGGGCTGGCGCTGCCCAGACACCTGCTCCTGCTCCCCGACTCAGAGAGCAAGTCGGGAGCGCGGTGGGATTCGGAGCCAGGGGGCACCGGCTCACCTCCGGGCTGAGCCGGCCGACATCTGTCCCGAGAAGACCGCAGTGCTGAGGGGACCCAGGCCTCCCTCTCCGGCCCCCAAAATAGCTGACACCTCCGGCCTGGCCCGGACATCCTGAGGAAGCCCCACGGAGTGGCTGGCGAACAATGGGGCCTGTGTGGCCCCGGGCCCCCAGACAGGAAGCCGGGTCCTGTAGGGCCCACCCCCAGGGCGACCTCGCCGCCGTGGGCCTGGCTGCACGTGGGGTCCAGGGCCAGGTGCTGCCTGGCTTCCTTCAGCGGGAGCCGAGCTGGCCAGGAGCACCAGGAAACGCAGCAGGGGCTGGCGGAGGAGGCTGGGGGGTGCAGGGACGGGAGGACCAACAGCGGGCGGTTTAAGCCGGTCCCTTCCGCATCCTCCTCCTGAAACCCTCCCTCTGACTAGGGGACTTTGCTGGATCCCAAAGCCCCCAGGGGCCACGTTTCTCCCTCCGTGCCACAGGCTGTGGCTCCCATGGGTACTTCGAAAGGCTGCCCGGCACGTCTCAGGCCCCGTCCTCTTCTGCCCTCACAGACCCTTGGGTGCCTGGGGGATGTGCTGCGTGCACAGGCCCCAGGGCCTTTGCACTCCCCCCCCCCCCGCGGCCCACACACTGCTTGGGAGCCATTTCTGTGCTGTTCCAACGTCACCTCGCCAGCCGGGCTTCCCTGCCCTCACCCGTCTTTTCCCGCACGGTGCCAGGCCAGACGCATCCTGGTGGCGTCTCAGCCGGGGGGGTCGGAGCTCTGCCCGCCGGTGCCTCTGCATCCTGCCTGTGGGGTGAACAGAGCAGTGTAGCGTGCAGGTCACCCATGCAGCGTCGTCCCCTACCCATCTCAGAGGCCAGCAAGCTCGTGCCCCACGAGGACAATGGGAGGGCATGAGAGTGAGGTGAGGTGGGGGGTCCTGTCCGCGGGGAGCCCTGGAACGAGCCGACTGCCGCGCGGCCTGGGCACCCGGGGGCCGAGGGAAACCCGAGCCGCCCGCCGGTCTGGAGAATGGGCAGGAGGGAGGCGGACGCTGGCCGCGGGAAAGCCCCTGGGAACACGTCGTCACAACCTGTAGGCGCACATGGCTATGACCCAGGGTTCTTCCCGCTGGCCTGGCCTCCCGGGCCGACGCCCTGAGACCAGGCGGCAGAAGCAGACCTGGGGCGTGGCATGGGCCACTAGAGTCCCCCCCACCTACACCTTCCTTCCACGGACCTGTCCAGGGCCACACGGTGAGGGGGCAGGGGCACGTGTGGCCATGGGAGGGGCACAGGAGCCAGAGCAGCCCCCAGCGTGTGAACTCCTGCCGTCCAGTGACTTGAGGCGTGGGGAGCCCCGTCACTAAGCTTGGGGGATCCACCCCAGAAACGGCAAAGTCCCTGAGGCAGAAGGGGGCGTGGTGGGGGGGCGGGCTGCGACCTCTCATGAGTCACCCCAGACAGAACGCACGCAGGGAGGCCCCAGAGGAAGCAGCTGGGTCTCAGGCAGCCCCCCACCAGCTCCAGCACCCCCACGCCACCCAGGAGCAAAGCGGGGACCAGGGAGGGTGAGCGCTCTGCCACGGCCACAGAGCTGGTTCCGGGGGAGCCAGGATGAGGCCAGCATGCCCCCCATTTCCACGCGTAGCGGACCACAGTGCCCTGGGCCGGAAGGGCCACTCTGACTACACCTGGCCACAGTGGGCTGGGGGTCCACCTTGCCTCACTTGCAGTCTTGAACCACACACCCCGGCTGGCCTGCGCCCTCCAGGGCTGCCATGCCCCCCCCCCCCCCGGGCTGGGGTCTCCTGTCACCTACCAGCCACAGCCAGAACAATGAGTCCAACCTGCTTGGGGTGGGCACGTGTCTGGCTCCTCCGCCATTCTCCTGGATATAATTTTTTTTTAAAGATTTACTTATTGTATTTGAAAGTCAGAGTTATACAGGCAGAGAGAGAGAGAGAGAGAGGTCTTCCATCGACTGGTTCACTCCCCAGATGACCGCAATAGCTGGAGCTGTGCCAATCTGAAGCCAGGAGCTTCTTCCAGGTCTTCCACATGGGTGCAGGGCCCCAAGCGCTTCGACCGTCCTCTACTGCTATCTCAGGCCATAGCAGAGAGCTGGATTGAAAGTGGAGCAGCTGGGATTTGAACTTGCACCCAGATGGGATGCCAGCACTACAGGTGTCAGTTTTACCAGCTACGCCACCGTGCCGGCCCCATGGATTCAATTTTTCTTTGTGGCACACTGTGTCCTCCAGGTGACGGACGGATCACTGTACCCCTCACATCTGGACTTCAGGGGTAGCACAGCCCTAAGCCTCTGCCTTCCACCACGTCCTGAGTATCTCGTGCTGTGCTGAACCATGGGCCCTTCCCTGAGCCCACAGGCTAGGGCGGCACCCACCCCGGCTCTGGCCTGGAGAGAACACACTGCCCCTTTCTGCCCCTCAGGTCATAGGACCTTCCTTAGGGCTGCTCTGTGCAGTTGTCCAGGTCACACACTGCAAAACGCTGGGCACTGTGCCTCCTTGGGATGAGGATTCTCTGAGCCAGTGCAGGCATAGGGGAGGATATATTACCAAAAATGGTCATTTTACTCCCGCCGATACGAATCGTCATTATGCTGAAGTGTTGTATGCAGCACTTCCTGTGTAGGATCTCAATCCATCCTGTGACAACCCGTGAAGTGCCCGTTTCCACCTCTGGAAGACATGGCAGCCAGAGGGGAGCAGAGGCCACTCAGAGTCTCCCAGTAGTGCAGAGGAGACAGGACCGGAGCCCAGGGCTGCTCACCGCTGCGCCTCTGCCCGGCCCGCTGTGCAGGGGAGTGCCCCACGCTCACGCTGAACCTCCGGGCTGGCCCCAAGGACACACACCTGCACGTCTCTGCATGTGCGCGTGAAAGACCGGGCGTGCGTTGAATGCCCAGAGATGAGACCAAAACGTAGATTTCCACGCCCTCCCTGCCCCTGGGTCTCTGGGCAGCGACGCCTTCCCTGGTCAGGGACTGGACCGCTGACAGTGCTCAGAGGCACAGTGGCTGCCTTCGCTGAGAGGTCACAGTCACGCGTCTGACCGTGCACTCTCCCGGTCGCCAGCTTTCCCTGGTCTCTGTCCCCTCGGACTGGGCAGGCCCCTCTGGAGCCCACAGCTGGCTGCCGACCCTGCTGCTGGGCAGTGCAGGGTCCAGCTCTCAGGGGACTGGCGACCCAGCTGCACCGTGCGGGTCACTGTCAGCTTGTGCATGAGGGGAGGGGAAGACTGAAGTCCAGGGGCGCACTTGAGGTCCACCGGGGAAAGGCCCCAGAGGAGCCTGTGTCTCGGGCAGGGCTTCCCGGCACGTTGGGGTCACCTGGGCTCAGATCAAACACCTGGCGTCTCCCGAGTGGGAGGCGGCCGCCTGCCCCATCGGACAGCTTCCTGCCATGGCGGCCAGATGGCCCGGGGGCCGCCGTGGAGCCGGCCAGATGCCTGTCCTGGCTCCGTGTCCATCCCCGCCTCGGGGCCGGGCCTGCTTCTGGAAGGGGGATATGCACGTACACACACCACGCTCACTCCGCAGCCTCTGGCTGCTTCATTTAAAAAAAAAAACGTAAAGTTTAGAGGGAATCTAATTAAGCAGCTCCTCTGAGGTCTTATCTCGCACGAAATGCGATTCTGGAGACACTTGACTCATCCCTGCCCGGGAGCCAGGGCTCAGCACGCGCCCCATGGGAGTGGGCGAGGCCAGGCCCCTCTCTGGGCTCTGCTCCCCTACATGTCCGTCCCCACCCCCGCACCCCACCCAGGGCCTGGGCAGTCGTGGGAGAGGACTTCACGGGCCCTGGTCGTGGGAGGCAGGGTGACGGCCACCCGGCCTGGGCCAGCCCCTTAGTCTTTGCGGACCTGCGTGAGAAGCTGGGGCCAGGCACTGGTGGCCCCGGAGCGCAGGAAACCCGGCCTCAACCCTCACGGCTGCGTGCAAGCCCCGCCCCGCGCCCGTGGCCTGCTCTTCCCTCCTGAGCTGGATCAGGACGTGAGCTGAGAGGAGGGGCCTCCACGCAGACGCGCGTGGAGAGGAGGGGTGCCTCGCAGAGGCCCCCTCCTGCAGCGGGGGTCACATCTCTTCCACTCAGACAAGGAGGCTGAAGCCCACAGCAAAGAGCTGGATTGGAAGTGGAGCAGCCAGGACTCGAACCAGCACCCATATGGGATGCTCACACTGCAGGCAGTGGCTTTACCCGCTACACCACAGGGCCAGCTCCCAGCAGCCTGTCCACCAGGAACCATAAGGAGGCAGCTCCTCCATGCCCGGCCAAGCCCTCAGGTGACGGCAGCCCTGGCCGTACCTGCACCCTCTCAACAAACCCCACACCCAGGCCAGTGGGCACCACGGCCACGGTGGTCATGGCAGTCGGTGGGACAGTCAACGCGCCTCACTTTCACGGCCGAGTTTGGGAGCGAGCTGCTACGTGGCAGTAGATAATTCACACAATCGGCCGCAACTTGGGGAGGCTGGCTGCCAGGCGCACATCTGATAACACACCCCGCGGAGCAGGCAAGCCCACAGCGGCCTCAGCAAATGGAGGGACGCGCGAGCAGATCTGGACCGGCGATTCACAGAAGATATATGCACAGACAATAAACACACGCCCCGCAGCATTAGTCATTCAGGAAGTCTAAATGAAAAGCACACTGGGATGCATCTACGTGTCTATTAGAACAGACGAGACAATGTCCATCTGACAGCACCAGGATGAGGCTGCAGAGCGCCCGGACCCTCGCAGACTGCAGGTGGCATGGCCGAGCGTGGCAGCTGCTCAGGGAGGTGAATTACACTCCCCCCGCGCCCGGCCCTGCACACGTTTGCCCACCCTGAGGACGGCGGCCTGGTTGGTGATCGGCCAGTCCAGAAGCAGCGCCCCGAGGTGACACCGCACTGTGACACAGCCTCACCAAGGACGCTGCTGGTGACGGACAGTGAACGCACGTCCTGCAGGAAGGGCACAGTCAGAGGACCGGGGACAGCTCCGTTCCCAGCAGGGAACTTTGACACCTTGACCAGGGCAGCGTCTTGAGGCTGTGTTTGTCAAAGTTCATGGAGCCACACACCTGTGAAGGGCGACCTTTATTCTAGAAAAATCATCCCTCAGTAAGCCTGACCTTGGCAAAGAACCCCACTTGACCAGGGCGTCCCGAAGAGGAGGGAGAGGCATCTTCCACACATGACGCCGGGACGCTGGACACCCACCCCCCAACCCCACCCACCGCACACACCACACACAAACTAACACAAACGGGGCAAAGATCTAAGTGTGCAAGCTAAGACTGTAAAACTCTGGAGAGAGCGGATGGCAAATCTTCATGACCTCGGTTTGGCAAAAGGTTCTTAGATACGACACCAAAAGTGCGAGCAATAAGAGAAAAGAGATCAACCAGAATTCCTCAAAATTAAAAAGCTATTTGCTGCAAGAACACGATCATGAAGTCGGAGAGACAACACACAATGTAAGGAAACATTCACGCAGCATCTGATACGACTTAGATCCAGCATATGTAAAGAACGTGTACGACTCAATAACAAAAAGCTGAATAATCCAATTTTAAAATGGGCCAAGACTCTGAGTAGCTGCTTCTCCGAGGAAGAGATGCGAACGCCAACAGGCACTGGCACAGGCACAGGGCAGTGCAGGTCAGAACCACGAGGAGACACCGCCTCACACCCGCGGCTGGCTCGCAGAGGGTGTGAGTGAGTGAGACCCTCCCGCACCACTGGCAGGAGTCAGAGTGGTGCAGCCGCTTCGGAAAACCATCTAGCACGTCTCAAACGATTAAACAAAGTTACCGGGGCTGGCACTGTGGTGTAGAGAGTGAAGCCACTGCCTGCAGTGCCGGCATCCCATATGGCCGCCGGTGCGTGACCCAGCTGCTCCACTTCTGATCCAGCTCTCTGCCGTGGCCTGGGAAAGCAGTAGAAGATGCCCATGTCCTTGGGCCCCTGCACCTGTGTGGGAGACCTGGAAGAAGCTCCTGGCTCTGGATCGGTGCAGCTCTGGCCATTGCGGCCATTTGGGGAGTGAACCAGCGGATGGAAGACCTCTCTCTCTCTCTTTCTTCTTTTTCTTCTTCTTCTTCCTCCTCCTCCTCCTCTTCTTCTTCTCCTCCTTCTCCTTCTCCTTTTCTCTCTGTGTAACTGACTTTAAAATAAATAAATAAATAAATCTTAAAATAAAAGGTTGCCCTGTGAGCCAGTATATCCCTATACTGGCCAGCGTTTGATATATCCCTAAGAGAAATGAGAACATATGTCCAAGCAGGAACCTGCAGGTCAATGCTTACAGCAACACGACACAGCGCTGAAGACAACCCAGACTTCCATCAGCGGACCAGGGAGAAATGCGTGTGATGCATCCAGACGATGGAGTGTGAATTATCCAGCCACGGACAAGGATAAAGCCCAGGTCTCTGCTCCACCACCAGCCAGCCTCAGAAACCTGCCAAGCCCAGGAAGCCCGGCGCGGAAGGCAAACATTGCAGGGTTCCATGGGCATAGAAGCCTACAGTGGAGGGGGTCAGAGACACAGAGGGGGCAGCTGAGCTGAGAGCGGGGGCGGGGCCCCTGCTGAGCCCTGCGGGGGTTTGTTCAGTACTGACTGTGGCAGTGGGCGCATGCATCCGCAGATGGACTAAAACCATTGAACTGCACCCCTAAAATGGGTCGGTCATATAATAGGCGCATCACAAGAGTGCTTCAGGAAGGCTGTGTTCATCGATGGGTGAATAGATAGATGGATGGTGGATGAATGGACAAATACAAATTGCATGCATAGATGGATGATGGATGGTTGGATCGATAGATGGACAGGCCAATACAAGTTGCATGTATACATGGCTGATGGATGGATGGATGGACAGCATAGATAGGAACAGACAGATGCATATGTAAGAAGATACGTAGACAGATAAATAGAGTAAGAGCAGGAGAGGACGCGGGTCTCAGAGGTTGCTGGGCTGAGGCCTTGGGGTGCAGGCTGCTGGCCAGAGACCGCCACTCCTGTCCCTGGGCCTCTGTGGCTCCCTCAGAGTGAGCACAGGACAGGAACCAGGGAAGAACAAGACAGAAGCGACAGCTTTTGGTAACTGACCCCAGAAGGGGCCTCCGACGTCAGCCGCCCTCTGCGACTGGCTTAGAGGTCAGAGCCAGGTGCAGCCCACACCCCAGGGTAGGCGTGTCACAGGGGCACCCATTTCAGGGGGGTCAGCACCACGCCAGAAGTTGCCACCCACGCTGGGGGACACTAAAAGGTGTCACTTGGGGGCATGGTGAGTTTTAGATGCTGCTAGGCCACTGGGCTTGTGGCACGGCCGAGGGAGGCAGGGGTTGAAGGAATGAGGAGCAGGGAAGGAGGCCGAGGAGCGGCCAGGCCACTGCTGGAGGCTGGTCCTGCTGCAGTCACTTAAAGAACCCACCCTCCATGCCCCAAGGGTGAGCTCTTCCTGTCGCGGAGGCCGTGAACCACAGACCCTCCCCCTGCCTCCCGCCCTCCGCTGCCTGCGTGGATCTGGATTGAGCTCCAGGGAGGATGAGCTCAGGGGTGGTCTTTGGCCCTGCCAAATGAAAACGTGGGCTTTTGTCCTGCTGCGGGGAGTGTGTCCCGCCCTGGGCTCCGAGGGGAGCCACCGGCTGCCTGGACAGCACAGAGCGATCATGGAATTCCAGCGGCCAAACTGTGCTGTCCACGCCAGCAATCCTGAGTTATGGCCGAGGGATTAAGGGCTGGTGGAAACTTGGAGGTCACCCATGGAGACATCTGAACACTTGCTCGCTCGTTCCAGCCCCACTTCTCAGCCGCATGGGGCACTTAATCCAACGTGAAGCATCGCAGAGGAATTGTCTCTGGCACCAGAGTCCTGCTCGTTCACCAATGAGCTTGGGCACCGCGTGCGTGGACACGCTGTGATGGCTCGGGGGGGCGTGGCTGTGCGAGTCCGTCCTCTGCATGCTGTGTTCTCACGGGGGTCTGTGCCCACCCCGGTGCAACCCGGAGCACGCACTGGGCTTGGCTGCTAAATCATGAGGCCGGCTTGAGGGCAGCCGGTGCGGGGAGCGGGGTGCCCTGGCCGTGGGCACGAGGAGGGCAAGCCCCAGGCTTCTGCAGCTGAGCCGGGTCCTGGGCTGAAAAACGAAGCCCCCAGCAGGAAGGCTGCTGTGTTCCTATGGCACAGCCAGAGGCGCCGGGGGCAGGCCCCTCATTGGCAGCGCTCCTGTGATTTTATGGGAACGGGGCTGGAGCGGGGAAGGCTGAGATCACTGGGAAAAGCAGCCCCACCCGGCAGAGGCCCGGTGCACCAGAGATGGGAGCTATTATGTTGACATCCTGGTGGGCCCATCTGCAAGTCCTTGCCGACAGCCCTGTGTTCCTGGTGGGCCCCAGCACAGCACGGGCTGCTCCAGGCTCGGGGAGGGGGAGGCCAAGGCCAAGGCCGGGGGCTGGCGAGTGCTGGTCCCCGCTGGCCTGGCTGGCTGAACTCCCCCACTTTCCTTTCTGTCCTCACTCGGTCCAAGAGGCATGTGGAGAGCCAGCGATGGAGAGGGAGCTGGCGGCCGGCATGATGGAGGAGGGATCCCGGTCAGAGGGCGACATCGCCGTGCTGGGGAGGGAGGGCAGCGTGTAGCAGGGGGCCCAGACTTCCCAAGTGGAAGGAGCTGGGCAGGTTTGTTTCCATAGCAACCCCCGTTTCTGCTGAGGTTGGATGTGTATGTGGAGGGCCTTGGGAGTGTCCCGTTCTATAGGTTTGGCTGCTCTCACAGAGAAAGGAACTCAAAACGAGTGCTAAGCAGCACAGAAACCCATTTCTCTTTGTCAGCCAGCTCTCCCTTCCCGGCCCAGAGCCGGAGGCCGGCGCCACACTCAGCAGAGACCCCGGTCTCTCCGGCCTGCGCTCTGTTTCCCCTGCACACAGCTCCTGACCATTCCCTCTGCCTGCCAGCAAGGGGGAAGGAACCCAGGGGCCAGGGGTGGGCTCACCTTCTCCCCAGGGGCCGGGGATGAGCCCACCTTATCCCCAGGGGCTGGGGGTGGGCCCACCTTATCCCCAGGGGCTGGGGGTGGGCTCACCTTCTCCCCAGGGGCTGGGGATGAGCCCACCTTCTCCCCAGGGGCCAGGGGTGGGCCCACCTTCTCCCCAGAGGCCAGGGGTGGGCTCACCTTCTCCCCAGGGGCCAGAGGTGGGCCCACCTTCCTTGGAGAGCGCTATTTGGAAAGGGCTCACGCCTCTTCCGTGAACATCAGAGAGGCTCCTTCCACGCGGATCCACGTCTAGCACCCAGGGGAGTGGAAGACACAGGTTTTGCCCGGGTTGGCTGTGTGTCCCGTGCCTCCTGAAGGGAGAAGGAGCAGTGGGTTCCACAGAGGAGGCAGAGTGAGAACGGGGCTCCAGCTGTGTGGGTCATCGTGGGCTGTGGGGGTGGCGCCTTCCCCTTTTCTCAGCACTCAGGGCAGTGTGCAATCCACCTCCTCCAGGCAGACCCCTGGGATGAACGACTACAGGTGTCTGCCAATTGGCCGACCTCATCTCTGACCCGCCTCTACCAAGTGCCTGACTATTGGGAACCTGGGCACCTCCGTGAGCCTGTCCTGGCAGCCGAGCAGACTCCGCCTCCGGAGCCAGGAGCGCCGTTTATTCTCTGGCGTGCACCAGATCCACAGCCGCCAGCCCCACACCCGCACCCCAGGCGGTGCCCTGCCCGTTGTCTGAAGGACGCCGCTCGACATCTCAGCGTGGACGTGCAGCAGCAGGGACCCCATCTCACCTTGCTGCTTTGTCCCAGAGCTCAGCGCGTGCCTGGAACCTCGGCTCCCTCGGGGGCTGTGTCCGGAGCAGCATCGTCAACAGTGTCACCCGTGGGAGATGCGGTGGATCCACCTTGGCTGCTGAACTCCAGAGCCCAGCCACATGGCACCCTGCAGAGGGTTGGGTGTGTCCACTCCTGGTCCAGGGGCCTCCCAGCCTGGCGAAAGGAGACTGCCCGTCCCTAGCCTGGGAGAAGAGCGAGGCTCAGAATCCACAGTGTGCTGCCTTTTCTTTCTTTCTTTTTCTTAAAGATTTATTTATTTATCTGAGAGGCAAAGTTACAGATGGAGAAAGGGAGAGACACAGAGAGAGAGGTCTTCCATCCGCTGGTTCACTCCCCAAATGGCCACAGTGGCCGGAGCTGGGCCGATCTGAAGCCAGGAGCTTCTTCTGGGTCTCCCGTGTGGGTGCTGGAGCCCAAGTGCTTGGACCATCTTCCACTTCTTCTCCAGGTGATCAGCAGGGAGCTGGGTCGGAAGTGGAGCGGCCGGGACTCCAACCGGCGCCCGTATGGGATGCTGGCATCGCAGGCAGAGACTTAGCCCACTGCACCACAGTGCCGGCCCCTGTCATATGCTGCCTATAGAGTGCGTTTCCTTGCTGTTGTCAAGAAACCGTGAGTGCAGTCCTGGCCCCCCGGGACCATCTGTGGCTGCTGATTGGATGAAGACTTGGAAAACGAGAGTAGCAGGGCTGCCCGTTGCACTGATGTTGGCGGAGGACTCCCAGGAGCTAAGCTTCTGAGCAGCATGGGCAGGCCCGTGCCACGAAGGCTGCGCAGTGCCTTTGGCTTTGTGGGTCCAGAGCGCTCTGTTACAGCTGGTTGTGTGTCAATAAAGCTTTATTGACAAAGGCCGATGCAGGCTGGGTTGGATCAGAGGAGCAACAGTTTGCTAAGTCCTTAGCTAAAACAGAGGGGGTGGAGCAGAGCTGGGGGCACCTTGTCTGGCTAAGACCTGAGCACCTGGAGCCAGGGCTGGAGAGAAGGAGCAGGCAGACCAGAGGCCTGCCCCAGTGGGGTGCCAGCCTGGCTCTCCCTCCTCTCCCATCCATGGCAGAGGGACCCACAGAGCTGTGGTCATGGCTGCTGCCCTCTGCCCCTGGGGGGCAGGAGCGGGGTGGACGCCTCCCTGCAGGTGGCTCTTGGAATTGGAACACAGACCTTGAGATCAGTTTCAAATCGGGACACACAGAGGTGGGTGTCGGGGAATCCGGGCAGGCCGGCACGCGGGGAGAGACCGAGCGGGGGCCCGGGTCTGCGGGGCCTCCCGTGGTGCAGGGAGTGCCGCCCCTGGGGGGAGCCGGCCCGCCCCGCCGGGCCGCCTGCTCCCGCTCCGGGCTCCCCGTCTTGCTGGCCGTGGGCTCATTTCTCCTGAGCAGCTCAGGGCTCTACGAAGCTAAATGAAGAATGTGGAACACTTGAAACGTCCACTCCACAGTCCTGGAAAAACACATTAACCTTTAAGAAGGGAATGATGACTTTGCTTTCGATGGCCTTATGGATTAACTCTCAAGAAACCCTTTCTGTGGACGGACGGCGGCGGCAGAGGCCCGGCCGGTGCACACCTGCCTCAGAATAATACCCGACAGAATGCTTCTGCTCGCCCTGGCAAGGACGCTAGCACGGCCACTTGGCCAGTACGCCCGGGGCTGTCCGGCAGAGAGATGGGCTTCTAGAGTGCAGTCCAGGCCGTGCTCCCTGGTCCTCCACTGGCCAGCCTGCCCCCGCCCCGTGCCCTGGCCCCTTGTTCCCTCTGTCGGGCCTCCGTCTGCCAGTCTGCAGGAGGTCCCGTCCTCCCCACGCCACCTCCCCAGGAGGAGCTCGGCTCCCTGCCGCACGGCTCCCCGTCCCGCAGCACAGCGCCCACCGTCTGTGCGCCGGGGAAAATGACAGAATTCTCCGCTTCTTGGGGGAGTTTGCAGAGCCAATGAGCCTCGCGGAGGCTCTGAGAAGTCTCGTCAGACGGGAACCTGTTTTAACTTAGATGAACAGCGTTATGTCCCAATGTCTCAAATTATTCCCACCATGGAGGCCAGGTCACAGAGAGAGAAGGAGAGAGAGAGAGAGAGAGAGAGAGAGAGAGAGAGAGAGAGAGTCTTCCATCTGCTGGTTCACTCCCCAAATGGCTGCAATGGCCAGGGTTGGGCCAGGCTGAAGCCAGGAGCCAGGAGCTTCTTCCAGGTCTCCCGCGGGGGTGCAGGGGCCCTAGCACGTGGGCCATCCTCCACTGCCTTCCCAGGCCACAGCAGAGGGCTGGATCAGAAGTGGAGCAGCCGGGACTCAAACCAGCAATTATATGGGATGCCGGCACTGCAGGTGGCGGCTTTGCCAGGCTGGCAGTGTGGCCCACACTCCCTTTCTAAGGTGATTTGGATACCACCTGCAAATGCCAGGCAGAACCCGGAACATCCGCGTGTGGAGGAGACCAGGGCTCTCTGCTCTGTGATTCACCCATTCACGCATCACCCCTGCTTTCATTCCTCCATCCATCCGTCACCATCCGTCACTTCCTGACGCATCCACCCATCATTCACTGATGCCCGCGGGTTCCCAAGGGCAGGTGCACGGAGGAGCCCAGGCCGGCCTGAGTGTCTCCCTGCCTGTGCCAACTCTGCAGATGACGGGGGCAGCAGTGCCCACGGTGCAGAGCGCTCCCCAACGTCAAAGGCTCAGCACCAAAGACGCTTTCTAAAAGAGATTGACGGAGCAGACAACTTCGTAAACAACTGAAAAGTGTCCACAGGTAAGCCGTCCCACAGCAGCTTGAAGGGGAAGGCTGGGGGGGGATGGCCGTGCAGCGGGGACCTGGGCTGCCTCTTCCCCATCCAGCTTTGGCTGGGAGCTTGCCCTGCGCCCGTGTACTGCACTAACACTACACACCCACGTGACCTCTTCTCTTAGCAGACGTCTAGGCGGTGCCTCCCAGGACCCCAGGGTGAACATGACCCGGCACGCATCCCATGAGCTGCGGGGGCAGAGTCTGCCCAGGGCCCCCAGGGAGGGCTGCCGGCTGCCTAGAAGCCAGGCTCGGGCTGCTCAAAGCCGCAAAACTGGAAGAAGAAGGCGCCGGGAGCTTGAGGGAGGCCCCGCACTCCCTGCCGAGCCAGTGAGCAAAGGGTGGAAACAGCGATCCCATCGGGAGACGGGAGATGTGCCCAAGAGGGAACAGTGTGGCAGAAAGCGAGCGGCCTGCTGGACTGGAGGCAGAGGCGAGCAGGGCAGAGCCCGCGGCTGCGGTGCGGGCTCTCTCGGGACAGCGGCTCAATTAGAATTCCCTGGCACCCCAGGGCCCGCTAATTCTGTCAGCTGCTGCCTCCCAGGGAGCACCACCACTAACAGCCACCCGGCACACTTCTCAAAGGTGGGCTTGGAGGGGCTCGGGGCAAGACCCCTGCTCTCTGCTGGGTCCTCGCCCCCTTCCCAAGGCACCTGCTCCTGGCAGCAGCTGGTGGTGCCCCAAAGCCAGTGGACAGGGCAACCAAGGGCACAAGCGTGGCCCAGAGGCAACAGCTCAGCCCTGCCGGCTGTGGTCTTTGTCCCGGTGTCTCCCGGGCCTGCAGCCTCCCCAGAAGACGGGCGGCGGCGGGGCTCTGCTGTGAGGCTCTTTGGACACTTTGGTGTCGCATGGCAGCTGGAGTCTGCATTTGGCCACAGCAACAAACTCCCACAAGCGCACAGTCCCTTCACCGCACGGCTCTGGAAGTCGGAAGCCCTGAAGCCACGGTGTCAGCGGCTGCTTTCCTGGCGGGGACTCCGGGGGAGAATGCGCTCCTGGCCCCCTCCAGCCCTGGGACGCGCCGGCACTCCTTGGCTTTCGGCCCCTTCATCACCCCCAAAGCCAGCAGCATGGCACCTGCTGGCCTCTGTCCCTGACCCTGGGCCCATGTAGATCTCCCAGGAGGGCATCCTGTCCCGAGACCCTTAGTCACTTCCGACAGTGTCCTGTCATGACGTCGATGGCATTCCCACGTGCCAGGCTGTGGGATGTGGACATCGCTGGGGTCATCACTCAGCCGGCCACGGGCTTGTTGGTGTCTCTGTCTTGTGGGCGTCAGCTGGGACAGGGGCCTGCGGGGCTGCCTGATGGCTGGATGCCCCCAAAAGTGCACTCACCCCATCACCCCAAGAGCAGGGGGACTGCTCCTGGCCACGTAGTCCCTAATCAGGTGTCTCCCATTCTTTGTACTTTGGACTCAGATTCCTGTCTGCACATGGGGCCGGCGGCAGTGCCTTGAACTGCCCCTGGGGAGGTGGAGGGTGCCAGCACACTGCCTGGGACACGCTGGAGGCAGGCAAGTGTTGAGCTCCAGCCCCGCTGTGCAGAAGGGAGGGCTCAGCCCACTCCTCCCCCAGGGACTGCTGCAGAGGTGAGCAGGTGCTCAGAACAGCGCCTCGGTGAACTCCACGTCAGCACTGCGTGTTCCGGCACAGCCGGGGGAAGCCAACCTCTCTGCACCACTTCTTCCTAGGTCCCGGCGATGGTAGGAGCTGCACGGTCAGCTGGAGAATTTGCCCTGTGCCAGGCCCTCCGCTCAGTCCCGGGCCCGACCTGGGAGGGGCAGGAGCATCAGCGCTAGTTCACACCTCCCTGTCGCAGCAATGAAGTGGCCCCACCTGGTCCAAGCTGCTGTGACGCCTGAACTTGTGGTTTCAAGTGCATGTGCGAGGCTCCAGCCCAGCCCAGCGACTGGCAGCCGCACAATCCACTCATTCACTCATTCACTCATTCACTCATCCTTCCATCCATGCATCCGAAGCCTGCGACGCCCTAGCAGGGGCTGGGTTTGCACACGAGGGAATCACTCAGGAGAGGCAGAGGAAGAGAGTGAGTCAACCGCAGTCCAGGGAGTGCACAGGTGCTGGGCAAGCCCCCCGGGGAGCTGGCACACCTGCCTGGGGAGCCGGGCACACCTGCCTCAGGAGCTGGGCACACGTGCCTGGGGAGCTGGGCACACGTGCCCCGGGAGCTGGCACACCTGCCCCAGGAGCGGGCACATGTGCCCCGGGAGCTGGCACACCTGCCCCGGGAGCCGGCACACCTGCCCGGGGAGCCGGAACACCTGCCCCGGGGACTGGGCTCGCTGCTCCATTTCACGGATGAGGCTGATCGTGTTCTTCCAACAGCAGCAGCAGCAGCAGTTGAGGGTGCAGCAGCTTGGGGCATACCGAGCCTCGCGTGCCACACGGCAGGGAGCTGGCGGCCCTGCCCAGCCCTGCCTGGCTTGCCCACCTCAAGCTGCAGACGCACAGCAGCGCCCAGAGACTGCTGATTCTGCCCTCGCCCCTCTTCCGTCTGCAGGCTGTGGTCATCCTCGGGCTGCAGAAACCTCCTCTCCCAGGGCCCAGCAGTCCCAGTCTGCATCTTGTTGTAAAAAAGGGATCACCTCTTGGGGCCGGCCACGTGGGCAGCAGGTAAGCTGCCATCTGCAGTGCCAGCATCCCGTGTGGGCACTGGTTCAAGTCCCGGCTGCTCCACTTCCAATCCAGCTCCCCTAACGAGCTTGGGAAAGCAGTGGAAGATGGCCCCAGTGTTGGAAGAAGCTGCTGACTTCAGCCTGTCACAGCTCTGGCCGTTGCAGACATTTGGGGAGTGAACCAGCAGATGGACGATCCTTTTCCCTGTCTCCCTTTCTCTAATTCTGTCTTTGAAATAAATAAATAAATCTTTTTTAAAAAATTAAAAAGAAAGGAATCATCTCCTCTTCTTCAGACCTGAATGCCTCTCACGTCCATATTAGATGGATAGATAGATGACTGATGGATATGACCAGAGAGGATGGATGGATGATGGGTGGACAGAGGATGGGGGAAAGGATGGATAAATGGATGGATGGATGGGTGATGGCTGGCTGGCTGGCTGGCTGGATGATGGGTGGACAGAGGATGGACGAAAGGATGGGTGATGGGTGGATGGATGGATGGGTAGATGGATGGATGGATGATGGATGGGTGATGGTTGGATGGGTGGTGGATGGATGGGTGATGGGTGGATGGGTGATGGTTGGATACACAGAAACGCAGAGCGGTAGATGTAGTAAATTCTTGTTGACCCTTCACTCTGCTCCAGGCGCTGTCTGTCCTCACAGAGCTGATATTCTAGGGGAGCTTTTGTGGACAGAGACCTTTACTGAGAGCAGGCAGTGGAGTCGGGGCGCGGCTCTGCTGCGCCCTGAACTACTTCCTGGAGAATCGACGCCAGGTGGGTTGGGAAGAACCCAGGCGCTGATGGCCGTCACATGTTGGCAAAGGGAGTGGGGACTTCTGTGGGTGAGCCCACCCCCTTCTGAGGGAGCTGGGTGTGTGTACCCTCACACCTGCAGGCTCCAGTCCTCGGTGGAAAGCCGCCTGTGACGGGGGTGCAGGGGGGTTCTGTGAATTCCCCAACGCTTCCTGCTCCGCTTGTTGGCAAAGAAAACACATTCTAGGGACCCAAAGACAGCTGTCAGCAGTGAGATGCAGGAGCTGGAGCCTGGGAGTGAGCCCCCCACCCCACCCCGGGGAACCACCAAGAAAGTGGTCACCGGCTTGGGGCCCATACCATGGCGTAGCCAGCAAAGCCACTGCCCACAACAGCTCGTGTACCGGCCGCTCGGCTTCCGATCCAGCTCCCTGCCAATGGCCTGGGAAAAGCAGCAGAGGACGGTCCAAGTCCTGGGGCCCCTGCCGCCCGCATGGGAGACCTGGAAGAAGCTCCTGGCTCCTGGCTTCAGCCTGGCCCAGCCCTGGCCATTGAAGCCAACAGCTCTGACTTGCAAGTAGATAACAAGATATTTTAAAACAATTTAAAAAAAAAGAAGAAGAAAGAAAGCAGCCATGGGCCTCGGGCCCACAGGGCAGCACTGGTGTCCCAAGGCCCTGACAAGTCCTGCAGCATGGGTGCCTCTCTCACTCGGCTTCCTTGCAGCCATGAAAGCTTCGGGCAGGAAACCCCGCAGAACGCAGACTCGCGGGGTGCTGCCAGCACCACGCCCGCGCCCCATCATTGTTAAGTTCCCGGCTATGCTAAAGCTGTCCTGGCAGCAGAAAGGGCAGGAGTGATGCGCTCGGCTCTGTCTTTCCCTTCCTGGTGTCCTGCAGGCCTGGCGTCCCCACCGAGAGGGTCGATCCGCCGTCCCGGCAGCTGCAGGCCCTGGGGCTGGCTGGGGCAGGTGGACAAGAAGAACCCTTGTCCCCCTGCAAGAGTACCCTTAATAAAGCACACGCTCTCGGGACAGGAGGGCCAGAAGCCACAGATGCAAACAGCGCTGAGCTCCGCGGCAGTGCTGAGAACCAAGGCCCTGCAGCCCCGCACGGCGGGAGCTGTTGACAGGTCATGGCGATGAGGCCAGCAAGGGCCTGGGCCCTCGGCCCCTCCTACGTCCACCTTCCGTAACTCCGTCTTTACGGGCCACTGGCCTGGGAGCCTTGGGCAGGGCGTGCAGTGTAGCCCGTGGTCCCTTCTCTGACCCAGAGGCCTGCAACAGCTGGGCTGGGCCAGGGTGAGGCCCGGAGCCAGGAGCTCCATCCAGGTGTCCCTCTGCCTCACCCACTCAGAATCGCCTCCGGGGGCCCACAGACACCGTGGGATTCTGCTCTGCCTGCGCCGACTTGGGTTCCATCTGCTCCAGCCCCATCTCCCTCTGCCCCTTGCAGTCACCCCCCGGGGGTTTGCCCTCTCCTCCTTGGTACCGGCCGATCTTCCACCTGGAACAGTGTCCCCGAGCCTCTCCACTGCTCTTGGCAGCCAGGCCTGGGCCCCCGTGCCCACCTTGGGGCAGCCCCCACCTCCTCTGCTGCTGCGTTTTCCGCACAGCACGTCCGTCCTCCGATGCTCTTGGGATTGGTTTTGTTTGTGGAAGTATTGCCAGGAGCGTGGCCTCCACGAGGTCAGGGACGGAGTCTGCGTCTCTTTCTCACCACCGCACCCTGGGACCAACGACAGGATCACACCCGGCAGACACTCGAGATGCGGGGAGGGTGCCAGCGTGTGCATGTGTGTGTATGTCTGTGTGCATGTGTGTATGTCTGTGTGCATGTGTGTATGTCTGTGTGCGTGTGTGTCTGTGTGCGTGTGTGTATGTCTGTACATGTGTGTATGTCTGTGTGCATGTGTGTATGTCTGTGTGCATGTGTGTGTATGTCTGTGTGCGTGTGTGTATGTCTGTGTGCGTGTGTGTATGTCTGTGTGCGTGTGTGTATGTCTGTGTGCATGTGTGTATGTCTGTGTGCGTGTGTGTATGTCTGTGTGCATGTGTGTGTATGTCTGTGTGCGTGTGTGTATGTCTGTGTGCATGTGTGTGTATGTCTATGTGCATGTGTGTATGTTTGTGTGCATGTGTGTATGTCTGTGTGCATGTGTGTGTATGTCTGTGCATGCCTTTCTATGTATGTGTGTATATGCGTGTGTGCATTGTGTATGCATGTATGCATATGTTTGTGCGTGTAGATATGGATTGTGTATACGTGTGTGTGCATGTATGAATGTGTGCTTGCATGCATGTGTGTGTATGTATGTGCGTGTGGATCTGTGCGTGTGTGTGTTCCCCAAAGGCAAGAGCACAGGATGGCGGGAAGACCTGACTCAGGGGCAGTGCTCGTGCCGTGGGGGAGCCCTGCTCTGGACCCGCAGCCCATGAGGGAGCTCCTCACTCAAGCCCTGGCTCCCCCGAGCTGACCCGGCTCCCTGCTCACGCGCACCCTGGGGAGCAGAGATGCTCAAGTCCCTGGGTCCCTGCCCCCACCTGAGAGACCTGGATGGAGTTCCCGGCTCCTGGCCTCACCCTGGCCCAGGATGTCTGCAACACAGGAGAGAGAATCAGAGATGAAAGATCTGTCTCCCGGTCTCTCTGCCTTTTTCAAAAAGATTTATTCATTTACTCGAAAAGCAGAGTTCCAGAGAGAGAGAGAGAGAGGAAGAAAAACAGAGAAAGAGGTCTCCATCCTCTGGTTCACTCCCCCAGTGGCCATAACAGTTGGGGCTGGACCAGATCCAAGCCTAGAGCTCCATCCTGGTGACCTGCGTGAGTGCAGGGGCCCAAGCACTTGGCCGTTATCCACGGCCTTCCCAGACTCGCTAGCAGGGAGCTGGATTGGAAGTGGAGCAGCCGGGACTGGAACCAGCACTCATCTGGGAAGCCGGCCCAACCCACTGCGCGGCACTGCCAGTCCCTCTCTGCCTTTTAAATTAAAGAAAAAGAAACACGTTTTTAAAAAGACCTGGCCAAGGTCTGGGCACGAGTGATGCTCCCTTCTGAGCAGTGTAGACGTGCTTTAATAACTCACACACTCATGCCAACTACCCTCTGAAGAGCTGCAACCTGCACGGGCCGGGTCTGCACGTGGAGCCGAGAGCAGGAGTGGAGTGGGGATCCTGGAAGGGCCGGCGCCCCCGGAGCTCACGGGCACACGGCCATGGCTGCGGTGTCGTCTCGGCAGGAGGCCGTGTGGCTGTGGCTGGGTTGGCTGCGCAGGGGCTGAGAGACCAGGCAATGAGGAAAGGTGGCAAACAAGGGGTGGCTCCCGTGCCTCGGTGGCGACCGTGGGGCAGGATGGGTTCCAGGAGGGGAGGTGGCACGGAACACAGCGGCTCCCGCCTTCCCGGCCCTCTGTGGTGTGAGGGCCGCGTGGTGCCGCCTGCGCCTGGCTCCTTCCAGTCCTGCTCCCAGGACCCGGCACCCCAAGGGTTAAGCCCTTCCTCGTGCCCCTCCCCCCCACTTCAGTAATGAGGAAAAGTCAGCAGAAGCAATCGCTAGGAGCCCTACAGAGAAACTGCCCTATTGAGTTTTTTAAATTAAATCTATTTATAATTTATACCCTGCCTGCTTCCAAAAAGGATTTCAATGGTTTAAGACAAACGACACAGAACACGGAATGGCCGTTAATGAGAAAGAGAAGCATCAGAAACCCCGTGGGAGGAGGCGGCGCGTCCCCCCAAGGCCGTGGGGCCCAGGGTGCGGTGACAGTCGGGGGTGTGCGCTGCATCCTGGCAGCCCGGACAAAGAGGGAAATCATTTCTGTGGGCCCCACAGCCCCGCACGGCGCACGGCGCACTTCCACGGGGACCAGCACGGGCTCGGCGGCCCCTTCCCGCCTTCCCACCCCGGTCACTAGCAGCAAACAGCGTACCCCGCTGGGCCCTGCTGTCGCAGAGGGGACACCGGCCGGGCAGCTGGGCCCTCCTCTTGCAAATGCTCAACCCCCCACCTTCACCTGCTCTCCGTGTGCGCGGAGACTCACTCCCCTGCCCCCTGGCTAGGCATGGGTCGGTGGCCCAAGACGTCCGACCAAAGTCAAGGCCGTGGCTAGCTGTCCGGCTCTGGGAAGGCCCATGGGGAGGCCAGCACGGTGAGGACAGGCAGGGGACCGGGTGATGTCACTGACCCCCAGGTCCTGCCCTGCATGAAGCCACCACTTCTAGTCTGTCCCGGGGAGGGGCTGGCCATGTCCCTCTTTCTAGCTCGCACCTGTTGGAGTTGAGTCTGTGTCCTGGCCAACTCCAGCCTCCGCCCCACCATCGACTTGGTGCCACCCAAGTGCCCCTGTCCCTGGGGGCCACCGTCCCTTGACAGAGCTCTCAGCCAATGGCCCTCTCTCTCCCCCTCCCTCTCCCTCTCTCTCCCCCTCCTACTCCCTCTCTCTCC